>JARFJB010001412.1:2482500-2770000 GCA_036346205.1 Vesta saturnalis
CGTCTGCGTCTGCGTCTGCGTCTGAGTCTGCGTCTGCGTCTGCGTCTTCGTCTTCGTCTGCATCTGCGTCTGCGTCTGCTACTGCTTCTGCGTCTGCGTCTGCGTCTGCGTCTGACTGTGCGTGTGCGTGCGTGTGTGTGTGTGGGTGCGTAGGCGCGAGCGTGCGTCCGTGCGCGCGCGCGTGTGTGTATGGATGTGTGTTAGTATCCACGATAACTCCAGAACGAAAATACCCACGTACTTAAAATTTTGTATTTAAGCTTAATTTCATTTCCCGTAGTGCTGATTAGATTTTGGGAAAAATCCAGTGACGGTGGGGGGGGGGAGTTGGTTTATTAGCGGTAGCTTTTGGTTTTTATCAAATATTTCTAAAACAGCTCCATATTTCAAAGATATAAAAATACCTGGATATAGACCTTAAACATATCGATTAATTACGCTCTATGAAATTTATTGATATTACGCGTAATTTAGCGGCAAACAAATTTTTAAGGTAGAATTTTAGTGTTAGTTTAAATGTTTGCCTATGTTTGTAATGAGCTTTTTGTAAAAGATGTTGCATAGTTATCCCAAAAAAAAATTATTAAAATTATTTCGTTTCTTTTAATTTCCGTTTTGTATGTTGGAAGGCCGTGTGGTGTTCCACACCAGATATTTTTTATTCGACCTGCTAACAACTACCAACCTAGAGCAAACATATTTAAAGCGCGAAATTTAAAATTGATCATGTGGGGGTCAAGCATTACGAAAGCCCGGTATTATATGTTAGTTACTATTTCTTTCCAATTCTGCAAAATTTAATAATCAAATAGTATTCGTAGCAGTTATAGTATACAGTGTTCTCCCATTGCTTTTGTTTAAAGTTATTCAAACATATTTTGCATTTCAAATTTTATAACGCTTAACGAACTAGTAAATAAAAGAGCTGCCGACAAAAAAATATAAAAGGAATTACAATTACTTAATCCATAGAATCTACAACAGATTCTTGACGATATAAAAATATTCACTGAAGCAAACCATTTATATTTAATTTAAAGTTAATGACCGCCTTTTGTAAAATTTGAATTATTGATTTCACGAACCGTACCAATCGTATATAATTAAATTAATAAAATTTAAAAACACATTTGAATATCCATTATTCATACCTATTTCAATAGTAAACTAAAACCTTTGTGATGTTTTTTCAATATACCATTTCAATATAACTGTGACAGCTGTCCTATAATTAATTTAAAAAATATTTTTCATTTTAATTTCCTTGAAATATATGTGGTTAATGGAATATAACTGAATGACATATATAAATATATTCAATCTCCATATAAAGATAACTTTATTTAATTAGTCTACTGTAATAGACTCAATAAAATAAAGATATCTTAGCGCTCAGTTAACCATACCTTGATTATTCGCAGTAATTAATTCTAAATAAATACGATTCAAGTTACCTTTGCGTGCAATTTTATACTTGCAATTGTCAAGTGAATAGTGAGTTATCATGATTCTAAACTAACCAGTTTCACAGACTTATTCTATACTAAGAGACCTACACTTGCATATATCTACAGTGTAATAATTTTTCGCTAACAATATGTTATTTTAAGGTGTATTTACTGTACACCAAGTATTAATTTCAAAACGTCATAGGCCATTATTTTGGGAATAGATAAAAATTTAAGACAAATAATTAAGTCGAGATATTTACTGCTGTGGTATTGGTTGATATCATGGGATATGGGGTTGATATCATAGTTATTTACGTAATAAGTGAACCACAACATTATTATCACTCCCGTGTAAAATTGTTCAATGAAGCCAAAGGGTCGTGCAGTCACATAAATGTACTTTTGATTTTTTTTTTAATTTGAATTGTATGAATATAAATGCAGGTAGCAGCTCAATCCCGATTTTCAAAGCTATAACTTCTAAATAACCACGACCCAGTAAGTTTTTTTTCCAAGAAAAGAGCTGTAACGCTGTACCAAATAAAACAATCATCTATTTCAATGGTCCGTGGAGTTCATGATCACGCTAACTTACACTCGTATAAAATAGTAACAACATCTAATGCTTTCTTGAAATGATTTAAAACAAAACGTCATCGGAGGTTGATTTGCCTTCACATGTAAAATAATATGCGTTAATTGAATGTGGCATTAATAATACAAGCAATTCGAAAAGATTGTTACACACGTGCAATAATCTAGAATATTACGTTACCCAAACGACTGCGATTATACCAAATATCGCAAATTATATATAAAGTTATAAGTTAAACGTAGAGTTATATATAAATAAGTCATTCAGAACAAAAATATGTCCGATTCCACGTCTATACTAAAAGTTTTATTGATAAATGACAGTCAAAGTTTAGATTTATTCTAAAATGGATGACTTAATCATTCAGCATCAAGATCAGTTAAAGAAAGTAAAAAACTTTTTTTACTAGGTTGTTTAATAAATCTTATATAATACTTTTAGATGAGTAATCCGGACGAAGTAATAATTAAAATAACACAACTTGGCAACATCATTTTAATAAACGTTAACTAAAACATTACTTATAGAATGGTTTGTTTAAGATTGTAGTGAGCAACAAATAAAGTAAGCACTGAGACATAAATAAGTTGATTATTGAAGAAGCTATTTAAAATTTATTAAAATCTTTACGGTGCCTTTATAAATAAATTTTGCTCGTATTCATACAAATGCATAAATTGTAAAAGGTAGTCTAATAGGTGATCATTTTAGAATGGGAGGATGAGCAAGCGTGCATTTTATAAAAAGAAGTAATTGTTTCTTATTTTTCCTATTACGGGTATTTTTATAGGTAATTAAACTGATCGAATAGATATAAAGTATAAAAAATTGTATACAGGACCATTAGAAAAGCAGTTTAAGGAGTAGTGACCGTGCAACTATCTGCGACATATGGCAATCGGTCGATCCATTGCATTGCCGAAGACAGTTGAGTCGTTCAACAGTGTTCCATCCCTATTGAAGTCTTGTAAATCTACGCATTTTACCGTATACTAGGAAGCACTTTCAATCTTTCTTTATCACTATTTTTTGCTATCAATACTTGTTCTACTAAATAATTCGTTTCATGTTCAATCTTGAGCTTAACTGTTATGTCATATAAATATTGAAGTCACAATTAAATACTTACATGTTGATTAATGTGAAAGTACTTTTCTCAGACAGTTACGATGTGATTCTATAAAAAAATGCAATTAATATATTTTATTGTAATTTATATACGTATTATTTTTTACATATTAACTATCTGTTATGATTTCGAATGCAGTTTCATTAATGTACTTTAAACAAACGATTTCCCTTTTTCAGTAAAAAAATTGTCATCTGTAAAATGTAGAGTTACCAATTTAAAGTGAATACGTATTCAATTTTCGTAAACAGAATTCCTTTTTCTAAACTATTTATATAATTTATTCTAATCGTGTACATTATAGCAAAACAACGAAATTATAAGTTATTTGTTTTAATTGCGTTGACTAAGACCTTATTACGAATCTTGTAAGATAAAAAAAAATGGGCATATACAAATTATAAGCGTAAATGTGATTCCTTATTTCGCCATTTTTCTCTGTGTATTTCATTTACTTTTTTCTCAATAGTCTATTGTGTTTTGAACGTTTCTTCATTATATTTTTCTTTACAAAATGGTATGTTCAAAATATGGAACCATTGAACATTCGTTTAAATATTAACCGTATGAATTTTGCCTACATAATTCAATCTTCATTCATAAATCAAAACGTATACCAAAACGGCATCTGAGTTTTGGGTTAAAAAAAAACGAGGAATAATAACAATTGTTTTTTTGTTTGTCAATAGTACATTTAAAAGCAAATAAATAAAAAACTATTTGATTAAAATTCGCCTATTTAAAAGCAAATTTTACAAGCTATAAATTCCATCTATCTTCCACAGTAAAAAGAAAAAAGTGTGAACGATTTGAAGAATTAATGTCGACAAAATTTGTAAATCCAAATAATAAGATGTAAAAATAGCATTTTAAAGCCTACTATTGAATGTTATATTATTACCTGTAATTATTAATAGTCTTTTTACATTACATTACACAACCTTCACGCCATTCCTTTGCAGGGTAGGCAAAACAATCCCTGCCTCATTTATTTTTCATTTACAATCTTTCTTCATGCTTTCCTATCCCTAGTTTCCGCAAGATTCGTACATTATCTCTGACATGTCCTTTTATTTTTAAAACTCCTTATCTTTCTTTCTTTTATCATACATTCTACTGCATTCAGCCAAGTTTCACGCGGCCTACCAGGCCCGCCCTTACCTCTAACTCCACCCACACATATTTTCTTCGTTAATCTTGCGTTGTTCATTCTCTCAATGTACTAATTTTATATCTACCCATCATCGTCTTTTCCTTCTCGTTTTACCACATGCGCTTCTCAGGAATCCCATACCCACGGCATTTATTTTTCTTTCGTGCTTTTTTTGATATACCCATGTCTCACTTCCATACAGTACTGACGGGACAAACACGCCATTATAGATTTCGCAGTTAGGCTCATGATTTCGTTTCTCATTATCGTCCACATACCTCCCATTACTTTCCTTCCAGCATTGATCCTCTAATCTCGCCATCCATTGTACCATCTGCAGTAAACATTCTACCAGGTATACCAACTCGTCCATTCGTTCCACAATTTGATCTTGCAAAGTCAATACTCTACTTACCTTCCACAACAATCTTAGTTTTGTTCAAGGTTACCTTTAGGTCCATGTTCTCGCACACTACATCAAACTTCCTCAGTGCAATTTGTAGCTCATCCGTATTCTCACTCAATGAGACTGTCTCATCTGCATATACCAGAACTCGTACATTTATGTCACCAACCATTACACCATTTGCATCGGTAAATGCTTGTCTAACAGATTTATCCATGTATACACTGAACAACCACGGTGAAATCCTTGCTCAATATTAAAGTATTCACTCATACCTCCTCTCACCCTAACACATGCCCGGCTACCGTTGTATACTGCCCATATTCCGTCTATTAGACCTTTATTTACGCCATATTCATTTAATATTTCCTACAGCTTCTCCCTAATCACTCGGTCATATGCTTTCTCCAGATCTACAAATGCACTGTTTCTTTTTTACACTTACACACTTTTCGATCACCTGCTGGAAAGCAACCATCTGATCAACACATGTTCTTGTCACATCCCAGATCTTAGCTTGGGTAGCTTCACCTACTCTCTCAATCAGTATTCTTCGAAAAACATTGGTAGGTACACTGAGCGTACTTATTCCTCTGTAGTTCTTGCAATCAGTCTTGTTCACCTTACCCTTATACAGTGGTTTAATGATCGCAGTCTTCCAATCACGCGGCACTTTTGAACACTTAAGGGATACAATGAACAACTTACATTTTCGTATAAGCTTTACACGTCCATATTTTATCATTTCACCAGCAATTCATCCACGTCTGCCCCTCTGCCGTTTTTCAACCTTCCTACCGTTTTCTCTACCTCATTTAGCCCAATATCCTTTTCAGTTTCATTCACCATTTCTTCTATATTCTCCTTATTTAGCCCTTCAGTCCACCATTCTCATTGACTCTTTCCTAGAACGCATTCAGTATGTTCTTTCTGTACACCCACCCATCCATTCATATCTCCCAATATCACCACTCTTTCGTTTGGCTTACATACGTTCAACACGTTCTCTACGTCATTCCAGACGTTCTCACACTCTTGGTCTCTTCCTCCTTTCACTGGTGCATGGCTTGACGGTGTGAATACACACGCACCGCACACGCACACGCATACGCACACGCACATGCACACGCACACGCTCACCCGCACCCGCACCCACTAAATTTTTAATAGTCCAGTATTAAATTGTATTATTATAGTTGGCTTATATTGTGCGTTTTATATTTCATAAATATTGTTATCATTAACACGTTTCCCTTTTGTTAATGAGACGTCGTGAAAGGTTTGATTTTAATAATAATAATAATAATAATAATAATAATAATAATAATAATACATTTACGTGTGAGATTTGAGTAACAATGTGAATTTAACACACATTTTTTACCATTTTTTCTGTTCAAAGTAATAGTTGAGCGTTGGTGGCTAGCATAACATTGAAAACAGAATTAATAATTTAACATAGCACATTTAACTGTACATACCTTGACATATCGTGTTACATCCAACAAAAAATAAGACTGTCTCCAAAAAATCATGAGCATTCAAGTAACCTAGCCCTGTTATTCTGCTACCGTTCTTGAATGATATAAATATTATTAAGCACATGCCCTTTACTTAAATGAATAACGTTTTGGACTAGGCTGAGCTCATAGGCCTTAACCATACTTTCATTGTTACATATTTATAGTACATAAACACAATATGGCAATTATACTTTTGATTAAACCTCTAACAATTGATACTGTTTTTTGACATAAACATTAACGTATGTTTTGGTCACTAATATGTTTGTAAGTTCGTAAATGATGTTAAGTACCGAAGGAAAAGCCTTTTTATTTGAGCACTATTTTCGCTCATACGGTTTAGGAAGACAAAATGGTCCAACCAGTAGATTCGTCTGCGAACAATTTTCGGAGTATTTCAATAAACAGGCACCAAGTAATGCTATTGTACTGAACATTATAACCAAATTTAGGAGAAATGGAAGTGTGCTACACCAAGGAAAGGTAAAGCTGCACTAAAAACAGTGGATACCAACGTGAATTCAATCAAATTATGGGATAACAACGTTGTAGTCAACGGGGATCTGCTGCAAAATTAAATATGAACGGGAGGAATCTTCAGAAGATATTGAAACATCTTAATGCCCGTTCATAGGTTATTTATATGACCCAACAGTTGAGAATGGGTGATTACGCTGCAAGACTTCAATACTGTTCTAGAATCCTTGCTTTACAATATGATGATCCCAGTTTCATCAATAACATCTGGCAACGAATGTCAATTTCATTTGTGGGGTCATGTAAATATGCGTAGCAATTAATTTTTAGGTTTCAAACGACAAGAAAAGGTACAAGAAATACCGTTGAATAGTGAAAATATGACCGTCTGGTGCGCCATTTCTAGACGAGGAATTATTGGGCCTTACTTCATAGAGGAAAACGGACGTTCAGCAACTGCTAATCAAGATTGATTTATTACTCAAGCTCTCATACCGTTTTTAAACGACCTTTGGGGGTTTTGCAGATCGAGAAACGTATCTTTCGGTAGCCGGTTTTTTCAGTAAGATGGGGCAAAGTGCCACACATCACAGGCTACAAGAACCTTTTTGCAGGAGACGTTTGGAAACAACGTGATTTCACGTTTCACCGATTTTTCTTTTCCATCTCACCCTCCTAACATCGTTGGATGCATTTGTTTGGGGTGTACTGAAACTATGGGTTTTCCGAGATAATCCTACATCTACAATACAACAGTTAGAAGGGAAAATTTGTCAATATTTTTAATCTTTCAAATATGACCACAAATATGCAAGAATGATAGAAACTATGCTGCGAACGTGATGCAGGACACTTAGAACATGTTATTCGTAAAGTTAAGGCTTAAGTGTTAATTTATTATTACATATTATTTTAAGTGAAACAGTTTGAAATTTTCAGTGCTATAAATTCATAGCTATACTGTGTAAACATGTATATTTGCAGATTGATAGTTCCGCTACTAGGAAAGTATCAATATTTATGCAATTTCAGCAATTTAATCTCAATTTACTTCCTGTATTCATTTTTACATTTATGTATGTTAAGAAAATCTTCAATTTCTTATTTTATCGTTCATAACCTTAACTTAATACACTTAGTTTATGTTATTTATATAAAATACTATTTTTCATAACTGTATACGCATGCATATGCATTATTGTACCTTTTATGTAATTTTAAAGAACCGGAGAGCTTTTGTTAATTAATATGCTGTAATCATAAAAATGTAATTGCTATTACACAATTATTCACCTGTTTATATTGTCATTGCAAAATCGCGCGTATCTTATAACATCAGACTCTATTATTGATTTCTAAAGAAATCCCCACACATAACTTTTAAACTTCAGCGTGTGCGAAGCTCAATTTTTAGTATAATAAAGCAGATCCGAATGCATATTTGATTCGTGCAATAATGTTTTCCAAGGTTTTTGCTTAATTAAACCGTTGTTTCAGTAATTTTTTGCGTACGAAGCATTGAATTTTTTGTACACATCCACCCGTGCCGCAATAGTGAATAATAGCTATATTATTATAATACCAATAATTAATTTATCATCTAATTAAAACCAAATGTGTAGCTCGTGGCTAAAAGCAGAGATGTTGGGTTTCTTCGTAGCCCCACTACTTATTGTATACCGAGGTTAAAAAAAAGTTACACCCCCGTATTGCGCCATGTTGTTACGCTTGACACGTTGTTCCAAACGAATTGCAACCTGTTCTATATTATGAGGTATACTAGCATTTTAATTGCTTAATAAATTTTTAATTAGTATATACTTGTTCAGACGTTAATTTTGAAAAGTGATTTTTTTTAAAGGTTGATAGAGTGAATTAACCTACATGAATTAAACACATTAAATGATTGAACAACTTCTTAACTAAATCTATAAATCTTTATGAACAAACTAAAGTTTAACAGTGAAACAAAACGGAACTAGACAAAACTGGAAATCTCGGATATTCGAAAATCTGTAACTCAATAAGATATCGTCGTCAGAGGTCAACGAGGGCAAACTAAAGAAAACGATCGACGCATGCACGCGAGCACGCGCACACTCGCACACCCACACACAGACACACGCACGCACACACGCCTCTCTCGGCGAAACTTTTTCAAACGTCGTAAAATGAGCTAATAAGTCGATTTAGCGATGTGAAAAAAAGCCGATTGCATAATCTTCTATACCTACATATGTATATGTAGGTGGGCGGGAAATTGACTCATTTAAAGAAATTCTGTGCAGATAATTCACAACAGTATGTTGCTTTATACTCATTGATGACATCTATGCTTGAATATTAAACTGAATTTTAAATTGAAAGTTTGGGTTTGAGAATATTCTTTAAATGTGCAACTGTCGTATCTTCGGAAATCACAATCAGTGAGTAAAAAAGTTAAATGATTTACAAAAATCCTAACATAATTCTCTATAAGACAACATATTATCTGTTAAGCTCAAAGATAAATCCATAAACGGTGCTCAAGATACTCAAAAATGATATTATTCGATTATTTATGATTTATTGCTTTACTGTATACTGAGAATGATAAATTATTTACATAATTTACGTAATTAATGAATTAACGCCTCTATGCGTATGTGAAAAGATTGACAAGTTAAAGACAATAATTACAACTCGCAAACATGGAAGTCAATTAATATTTTGTATGCTTAATAGCCACTACTGCTATTGCGCAACATATTGATTTGTCTTAAATCATTAGAAAAAAATATTACCATCAACTAAATTTCACAATAATCAACATGAACTTATTTACGACACTGTCTATACTTTTAACGATTTCGTTACTGATAGTTCATTTATCATTTATATAGAAATGTTTAAACCTGTCTCATTATAAAATTAAATTAATGATTATAGGTTCTTCTTCAAATATCTTTAAAATCGTTTATTCGTTTATTGTATTTAATAATTACATAACAAGCATCAAAGTAAAATTAGTTACTTTCCATCTTAAGACGAACCAAACATTTATTTAAAATTGAAAATTAAAATTAGTAAGTACTTTTTTTTTAATTATAAAGCAACTGGTTCCTTTTTTCTTAGGTCATCCAACTTAACATTTATACTACTAATGAGATAATTATGATATGATTGAAGGTGTGAACAATGTTATTTCTTGCAACTTCTCCCACTACCTGTAATAACCGTTCTCGTAATTATTTTCCGTGTAGATCCATAATTAATGAGCTACTACTATAAATGTGAAGTACCGCACATATTCTTTATGCATAATTATATTTGGTGGTTTAGGTTTTAGCATTTCAATTATTAGGCGTTAATTAAATTACAATTGGTAATGGTAAAGTAATTTCTTTTAAATACTTACGTTATTACGCATCTTACGTTTATAGGGGGCCAAATCCTTACCTGCAAATTAAAAAAGAGGTTAGGTATTCTATTTAATACAAATATTAACAGTTTATAACTAATAAACAGTAAAGCCAACTTTACCTTGTAGCGTTTTTTCACACAATGGGATTGGTTATAATTTGATAATTTAACTGTATTATTTCTCAGCTTATTCTAATTCCTTAGATCCTTATACTACATTTCAAAATTAATTTTTACGCATAAGCGTTTGTACATTAAATATTGTTCGTATACAGGTTGACTATTTTTAATTAGATTTAGGGAATTGATGTTTGATAATATACACTGCTCAAAATAGTTATAGATATACCGCGTATAAAGACACCAAATTAGACTTTGTGTGGAAAGGGTACACAAGCAACAATAGATGGCGCTTGTGTGTTTAATATAAATGCAGTAAACTTATGATAGAGGATTGCGTAGAAATTTAAAAAGCTTAAGATTTAAACTTTTGTCGCTTAGTATTAATATCCTTTAAGCGTTTGGACGCGAGTTCTTACTAATTGACACTGGTACGTTATTTCTATACTTGTAAATAGTGGTAAACCTAGGTGCAAAATTGTATGTAATCATCAAAAAATCAGGAAAGGAAATAGAATGGGTTGATTAATATACGATAACCAAGGGTAACAGGTCGACAGGTAGACTTTAGAGATTTTATGCTAATCTATTTGTAATACTGGTTACTTTGATGTACTCGTGTGTTGTATGAATAAACTTTTAAATGCCTTTCCATAATTTGTATCTATTAAATGTTTATTTATTTTATAGGGCCACAACGGAATCTTCTGGCTGCACTTTAGTTTTTAAAATAATCACATCTGTAAACTTTCATCTGGTATTAAACCTTGTAACGGTCAGATCGAGAACTCCAGAGTAATTTATGAGCATACGCACACGCACGCGCACGCACGCGTTTTAGCTCAGCCGTACGCGCACGTGCGTATACACACACACACTCGCACACGCGCACGCTGGTACGCAGGCACTCATGTACCTACAGATACGCACACGCACACGCGCACAAGCACACGCGCACTCGCACGCGCACGCATACTCGCGATCGCACGCGCACGCGCAAGCGTACGCGCACGCGTACGTGCACGCGCACACGCACACGCACACGCACACGCACGCGCACGCACACGCACGCACACGCACGCACACGCACGCACACGCACGCACACGCACGCACACGCACGCACACGCACGCACACGCACACACGCAGACACGCACACACGCACACACGCACACACGCACACACACACCACACGCACACACGCACACACACACGCACACACGCACACACGCACACACGCACACACGCACACACGCACACACGCACACACCCGTGTACGCACGCACGCACGCACACACGCACACACGCACACACGCACACACGCACACACCCGTGTACGCACGCACGCGTGTGCGCACGCACGCACGCACACACACACGTTGTATTAGTTATGTTTTACAAACTTCATTAATGCAATTGGTCTTATGTTATTTTTGTCAGAGTCCATAAATATGATCGTACTACGTACACTTTTTCCACAACTAACTTATATAAACAAAATTTTTGTATTATTGCTCGTCTTCTAATGGTTATGGTGTGTGGAATAACCTATGAATATATAAAAAGATGTGGAATAATCGATTTTTCAGAGCACTGTCTACAAGATACCGAATTGAAAAATATAGAAGACGATAACAAAAGGTTATAGCGCTAAAAATAAATAAATTATTGTTCCAGTTGACTATTTCATCAAGAAATGATGGATGTAAACTGTGTCATTATTGCTTGCGTTGTGCCAAATTGAGTTTCAAATTTTTAACAAGTATATAAAAGTTTGATAATTAGATTGAGGGTTGATGAAGGCAAATTCAAAAATAACAAATCATGAACTTCTAATTTAACAGGTTCCAATACAATACTTCCTTTGAACATTAGTATTCCATCGTTGATGGAATACCAATATGGAGAACTACTAAAACGAAATACCTGTATCTAAGGTTTTTACACCGGTGAGACAAATTTACGTGATGACCGCGGAAGTTGTTTAACTATAATGATATATAGAACGCTACGTAACTACGTTGTTCTAGATTCAACAAGATTCCAATCAAAAAAGGCCCGAGAGGAAAAGTTCTAATTAGGGATAATCTACCATACCATATTATTCATAATGTACTAAAACGTGTATAAAATTCCAATTCATTCGAATTGACATGGTGCTTTGCACTGACGATCTTCAAGATACGTTTTAGTGCTTCCAAAGTTGCCAACTAGAAATCCCTATATTTAACAAAAAATGCACATGCGAAAAAGGACAGCATAATACCAATAGATTTTGTCACAGGGATTTATCCTACAAATCGAAACTATTATAGATAAGATTTTGGTTGTATGTGCACCTAACTAAAGAAAAATATTTCTAAAACCATCAATTTTGCCCCATTTTATAGTTACAATATAAGTATGATATTGTCAGGTGGCCGAGGCGTAATACATAAAAACAGATTTGCTCAATATTTCATGCACCTGTAAAATCGATTATTTTGTTTTTTTTTTTAAATAAAAATAAGAATTAAATGAAACACGTCCTCTAATTAATTGTAAATAGAGTATCAACAATAAACTAAAGTACGTTCCAGAATATCAGAGAGTAATAAATCATGTTATTAGTGAAATAGTGTCGTTTTTTGCATGAAAGCGGTAACCAAAAATCAGTAGTAAACCGGGCTAGTTTAAACGAAGATGCTGTAAATGTGCGGCCTGCAAAATATTTTGTTAAGTAAAGACGGTTTAGGTAAACGGCAAACAAAAGACGACCTTTCAAAATTCGACTTAAGCTTGAAGATCAGATAACTCACAGACGTGCGGTTGGGATTTAAGTGTATTAAATTGTACATTTCTATATTTTACAGACATTATAGTATATGCCTTTAATAAGTACACCAACGTAGACCTGTCGCTGTCAAGATGATGTATTACTCTTTGATATTCTGGGACGTACTATGATTTTTTGTGTAAAAATAAGCACAATCGTTTTATTACTGGTATACATTCTGATAATAGTCTGTTGCTAGCAACAGTGGTATGCTTTCTATACATCATCTTTGAGACTAAAAAAAGTAAAATAAAATTATTGCTTTAAAGCTAAACAATAGTGTAAGCCAAACATTTTATTTTATTCTGTTACTTTGAAGTAGAAACTATTTAAAATGTAAAATGTAAATATAAAATATACACAACTGCAATGCAAGTATTTTGTAGAATTAAGCCTATATGTAATTCCTATGTATGTTTGTGTATTTACAAAAAAATCTCATTTCTAATTAATTGTGTTAAAAATAACAGTATATATATATATATATATATATATATATATATATATATATATATATATATATATATATATATATATATATATCAGGGTGCCCGGATAAAGGAACGAAGCAGCTGTATCTCGACAATGATAGGGCCTAGAGGTCTGGGGAAAAATCCTTATAAGTAAAATTGCTAAGAGAAATAGCTGGAAATTATTTTGAAGTTCGTAATTTAACCGCTACTATGAAGAAACATAAAATTCACGCTATCTTGGAAAGTTAGACGACGAGCTATACATTTCAAAACGTCATTTGACAGCTTTGGTAATACCGCACCATTTTGCTTTACGACATTTTTTCGTAATAAGGGAGTGGGGAGCCAAAGGATTTGTCAATATTTGCATTAATATCGCCTGAACCGTTCAACCGATTTGAATATTTTTGGTCTCATTTGAAATAGTATTTTATGCTTTTTTAAAAAAAATTTTTGGTAAACTGTTTAGTTTAAAGTAATTAAACTAGAGGGCGTTATCTGCAGCGTTTACACATTTTTGTGATTTTCGAAAAAAAGTTAAATGGAAAGGTACTACTTTCTTGAAAGACTCTAAACCAACATAAAAATAGCTAAATTTTAGTCAAAACCGCATCCCGATATCTCCAACCGATCTTGATTTATATGAGAAAATGTCTAAAATTGGAGTGCTTTAATCAGATTAAGTTATCTTATCGAGATAAACAAATGATGCACCTATTGTAACTGCTAAATTGAACAATACTGATTTCACAACTGTCAAAAGTTCTTATAGTTTTTGTGTCTCAGATTTACTTTTTTAATTCGATTATAATAAAATATGCCTTTTACTAACGCGGGAGCATATGATATGTTACACATGAAAATGCTGTAATTGCGTCGCATCAATATGCAATGCAATATTCACAAACACAACACTTTTCTCGAGAAGTGTTTTCAAAATTGGCTAGGCGATTACGGGAGACAGGCAAGGTTCATCCTACGCAAGCATCTCGAAGAATTCGAATAACACGTATTGAAGAAAATATTATTAATGTTTTGGCCTACGTGCAATACGATACCACCTTAAGCACTAGAAAAATTTCGAACGACCTGGAGGTCCCAAAAACAATTGTCCACGAGATTCTTCAAGAAAATAAAATGCATTCCTACCACATTGTTTACATCAGGCATTACAAGATACAGATTATGATTGAACACTGAACCACTGTTACTGGCTGTTAAATATGATTCGGGAAAATCCAAATTTTCGGTTACTAATATTATGGACGGATGAAGCAACTTTTAATAGCGCAGGAGGTGTAAATTTGCATAACATGCATTACTGGTCTCAGGAAAACCCACATTGGAAGCGGAAAGTAGAACATCAAAATCGCTAGAGTTTAAACGTATAGTGCGGAATCGTGGAAGGAAAAATTATAGGCCCATATTCTTTCGACCAAACCCTTAATGGAGAAAGGTTTTTGGAATTTCTGTATACTTTCCTTCCACCACTGTTAGAAGATGTCTACTTGGAAACAAGAAGAAATATGTGGTTTCAGCTTGATGGTTATCCGACACATTATACCCAAATCGTACGTCAGCATTTAGAGGAATAATATCCGAATCGTGTTATTGGGAGAGGAAGTCTGTTTCCTGGCCGCCGCGTTCACTGGATTTAACTTGTTTAGATATTTATCTATGGAGTAGAGTAAAAGACCTGATTTTTCAAAAGAAACCAACAACCAGAGAAGATATGATGGAACGAATTCGAAATGCTATTAGAAGCTTGTCGAGGGCTGAAATCGAAGCAGCGGTTTTCTCTACCGAAAATGGATTAAATAAATGCATTGATAATGACGGAAAACATTTTGAACACTTGTGAGCTTTTTGTGACTAATTTAAGTAATTGTAAGGGTTTTGAGCTTTTTTTATTTGTTCTGTTGTTAAGTGGCCCGTTGGCCATTAAACACGGTTAAAAACTAATTTTGAACCAGTCCTAAGCCTGGATAAAGTGTAAAGGAAGGCTCGACGTGTTAACGATTTTGTGCTCCATGGGAAAAAAGTTTAATCCAAATTTAAATTACGTCAGTTACCATGGCTGCGGCGTTTGTTTTTCTCGATAAGGTAACTTAATATGATTAAAGCACTCCAATTTTTGACATTTCCTCATATAAATCAAGGTCGGTTGGAAATATCGGGATGCGGTTTTCACTAAAATTTAGCTATTTTTATGTTGGTTTGAGTCTTTCAAGAAAGTAGTACCTTTCCATTTAACTTTTTTCGGAAAATCACAAAAATGTGTAAACGCTGCACATAACGCCCTCTAGTTTATTTACTTTAAACTAAACAGTTTACCAAAAAAATTTCTTTAAAAGAGCATAAAATACTCATTCAAACGACTCCAAAAATATTCAAATCGGTTGAACGGTTCAGGCGATATTAAAATGCAAATATAGACAAATGCTTTGGCTACCCCCTCTCTTATTGTGTTATTATGATATGTACGAAAAAATGTCGTAAAGCAAAATGGTGCGGTATTACCCAAGCTGTCAAATGATGTTTTGAAATTTATAGCTCATCGTCTAACTTTCCAAGATAGCGTGAATTTTATGTTTCTTCATAGTAGTTACGCCCTCTAGCGGTCAAATTACGAACTTCAAAATAATTTCCAGTGTTTCTCTTGCCCATTTTACTTATAAGAATTTTCTTCCCAAACCTCTAGGCCTTACCATTGTCGAGATACAGCCGCTCCGTACCCTAATCCGGACACCCTGTACATATATATATATATATATATATATATATATATATATATATGAATATAGAAGTGCAACATTTTGTTTTTTTTTGTTTTAATGCGTTATGCAATATTGGTTGAAGGGTTCAAATAAGTTCAGTACTGCTTCTATCAACGCTAAAGAAAGGGTAATAATGTTCATTAAGTTATTTTGGCATATTTAAATATATAAAAATATAAACTACACCACAGTTAGTGGTTTAAATTGAATTATGATTACATTGATATATTTTATTTGAATATAACAACAATTTAGGATGCAATGTGATATTCAAAAAGGGCAAAATGAAGTTTTAAGCAAAATTTGAAGTAGTGTTTTTAGTAAGATAAAAATTTAACATTCGTTTCTAGCAATGACGAGTCTGCACTGTCTATGTGCGACTTTGTATTAGTTTCAGTGAAATTAACGTAAATTTGCCAAAATTTGCAAACGATTGTAGAAAATTATGTAACAATGGGAATGACATATTGTGAGGAATAAGGATTGCACCTTTGTTTCACATAAAAACATTGCGCCGGTTTGAATTTAGGAACAATAAAATTATCCCTTTTAGTTTAGGGATGTGGAGTTATAAATATAGATGGAAAAAATAGGAAGGAGAGAGTCTTTAATTCAGCTGCCAAAAGATACAGTCGCATCTTATGTAAATTTTCAAAGTCCAAAGTGGTGACATTGAAAACCAAGTACGGCCATTTTTTAAAATAGTTACAATGCCATTTAATTTACAAAGAAGTAAAAGTGTTAATATAGTCAGATAAAAAACAGCTGACATAAATTGTAATATGGAATAATTTAACATTGGTTAAATTTAAGGTTCAACAACAGTTAGTATTGTAACGGTATAAACGGGTGGTAGAACGGGATTACAGATAGAATTGGCCTTTTTGCCCCGACTAGCCAGCGTATGGGTGTAGGTCAGATGTTGAAAAATTTTGCGCATCCAGAATAGTAAATCGTACGTCAGTCAAAATAGGGGCTGAAGACAAAATCGAAGGTTTGGGCGCCAGAATGTTTAGTAGTCAAAATAAGGGTCGTCGTGCCAAAATTACGAGTACATAGCGTGTCTAATCATACAAAAAACATACGCTTTGACACGCAATCAATTCCAGGTGTGCTGGACAGCAACTCAGCAAACCACCTGAAATAGGGCTTCAAAAACACAACACGCTTGTCAAATAAAAGCGTGATAAACACTCAATAAAAATTACGTTAATACACCTCAGTGTAATAAATTAGGCATTAAATAATAATCAAAACAAAACAAAAAAAATAAGCTATAGAATGAACTCTAAACTGAATTAATATTCAACTAAAAATCAAATAAAATACTAAATATTAATAACGCTATTACTCAATAAAGCAAAAAAAACTAACTTCGTTACGTTAAAAACTAAATTACCGGTAACTTGCAATTTGCAAAAAAAAAACGGTTATGTAACACAAAAGAAGGGTGTTTACAGAATTAAACACATTTATGAAAACTAAACAAAGCTATAATAAGATTAAAACAATAATATATATAAAAAAAATGGCATAAATATCAACATACGATAAGGCGCATAAGAAAACAACAAATACTTAATCGGCGACGAAAGACTGGCCAGCGATCGATGTACCGCCGGTCTAAATCACTTATCTTAACTATTTCGTGGAAAATATGACCACACTACCTCAGGGTCAATTGCCCTTTAACACAAAACAAAAGAAGAGTATGAAGGCGAAGTGTCATAATATAATTACTTAAAATAATTAAATCTAAAGCAAAAAAACTTAATTCAATAGGCAAAACAACTCCGCTTTCAAACTTTCGTATACAAAGAAAATAATTTAAGGTACATACACAAAAAAATATATCCACAAGTTCTATTAAATTGTTCCAGAATTATTGAAAATACTCAATCAAAAAAAAACTATATTATACTACCTTAATGGTTAACTTGACCCCCACTTCTGTGTTACAACGATGGGGATGAACTAGGTGTTCAATTACTGCTATTCGGATGTGGGTTTCCCCAGGTCTGACAAGATGATGAGTGAAAATGTTGACGTTTATTCTTTTATGCACAAACAATTCCTTGAATGAATCTCGAAATAAGTTACTGTCTTAGTTAAAAAAACTTTTAAATTAATAACTTCTTTTTAAAATGATAATAAAGTGAGCGTTCAAAATTGCTTCAATAACTATTAGCTTTTAAATAATTTTCTTTATGTTACGAGTCCAAAAGGTTGATTGATGAACTTGTTTAAATAACTATAAATTTTAATATACTGCGAAAGTTTCTTTATCTTTACACACGCTTTGTACGGTAAATGGGTGCAAGAACGTTAATGTTAAATAAATCCACAAAAGCGAGAAAAACCAAAGAGGTCACTGAAGCACTATACAACACGACGATGTCCTCTAGGTAACTTTACGTAAAACCGAAATCGGCACTAGGTATAATCCTTTGGTGATGAACAATTTTAATAAATCCCTTTACAGGTAATCTTCAGGAGTAGCTAAACTACCCTTACTACACAAAAACACGTTCGTTAAACACCACAAGGTCCAAAATTTCAACGTTCTAAACCACCCCCTTAAAGCGTAACAATAAACGGCAACGTATACTACTCGAAAGCACGATCAGTTTCAGAAGTAAGCAAATTATTTCCAAAAATCCATCTTTGAATTTTGAATCCCACTACTCACAAAAAATCTTATCTAAGTTAATTCCACCAATTAAAAAAACGGAAGGGGAAAATAAGGTACCCCAATATACAAATTCGTTTCCGTCCGTAATGACTCGGTAATTTTCAAAATCTCAAACGTCAGCAAAAGTATCCTGTACAGCCTCTCTATGTTTACCTTAAAGCACGAACAATAAGGCCCACATGCAATCTCTATGACTCAAAACCAGCATATTCACTATTACACTGAACAACTATACTTAAGCGTCTTTATGTCGCTAACATGACATCATACACAGATAAATCCACACTATTTATTTAAATTACTTAATTTTCTATTATATTTTACGGAAATCAAACGAAATGAACCTTAATTAAACGTAGATACCACTATTTACAAATAAACGTTAATCAAACTTCTATAAACGGGAAATAATAAGGAAAAACAACCTAAATTACAAAAAAAATTATTCACAAACTAAGAATCTAAAGCTCGCCACACACCTACCATCCCTAAAGGTCGCTACACACGTTAAACACAAATTCATCTATAAAACTAAACTTGCCAAAAAAAAAAAATGTATATACGGAATCTAACTAAGCGAATAAAACTACAAACAAAATTACCCACTACGTATACAGGGTGTTCAAAATACTCTGACAGTATATATAATAACATACTACAAAGTTAAATAATAATTGGCTGGTGTACAATACTAGTTATAAATGGAAGGCTTAAGGATTATTAATGACAATAAAATTTGAAACTTAACATTACATTAAGAAAACAATAGGTTTAAATAATTACATCTTAAATTGGGATTCTAAATATAATAGATGTAATTTTAAAATTATAACCTAAGTTGTGTAAACAAGAAAACAGCTGATGACAATTCAGGCAACTTGTATGGAATAGTTGAAGAAATAAACTCTAATTTGGTCTGTCAAGAGACCAATGGCGAATTGGTAATTGAAGAATGGAGATAGCAAGTTATTGGCGTATATCGTAGTGGAGAACTTAAAGATCAAGAAGTGATAATCGATAATGGACTAGGTATATTCAACGGTAAAAGGTATTCTTATTGTATTTCATATTTATGTTGTGTGAAGGACTCACAGGTTAGGTCCTGCAAACATTTATAATTTTTCCTTTTATTTTATAATGAAGTTAACTATACAGTAAGTAAACCGAAGCTAAACTCGACCATTGAATCCACTTATATGTTCTAGATATATTATTTAAATAGCTGGATTTAGGGAACGTAGGCCTGATATTTTGAATTCCATATTTATGTGTGACAATATAGAATAAATGTGTTATTGTATTTACTATTTATTTTGAATGTATATGTGTACAATATGTTGGAAGTTATTATCCCAATTAGTCTAAATATTAAGGAGGTAATTCCCCGAGACCAAGTAAGCCGAAAACCGATGAAATTAAGTCAATCGTGATAAAATTTTTTGAGTTTTTCATTATAACTAAACTGTCGACCAATACAGATTGATTGTAATATACAAAGTGTTTGATTTTAAACCAATTTTAAGTAACCAAGATCAGACATTCACTTTATATTGCAGTAATTGATAGCCTCAGCAATTTTATTTAATTTCGGATTACTTTAACAGTAACATTTTATTTACATAATAAGTTTACGATTTTGAATATTGATACAATTACATTTAAACCAAATAAGTTACAAATTTGTATCAAGTTAGATTGTTTCATAGTTGAATTAAGCTCACTACTTGCAGGTCGTTATCAAAACTAAGTGAACCATTGTTGCTAAATTTTATGATTTTTATTGAAGGAGAATTAGAACCAAATAGTTGTCATGTAGTAACGAGCTAGTCGAGGCATGTAATTAATACAATTATTAACTGAACACTTGCATATTGATCATTTATTCAAATTGTTTTTGAGACGAACCATCACAAAGAATTTATACCACAACGGTTAATTTATACTTAACAAAATTTGTTTATCATAGTGGGGTAAGTTACTTACTAAAGTCGTCCATCGTTGGGCACAATAAATTAAGTAGTTACTATACAATTTGGAACCGAACGTTCATAATATATATATATATATATATATATATATATATATATATATATATATATATATATATATAGGGTCCGCCTTTGTAAGCTGATCCTATGAGTATCTGCTAAAGCAAACTTACTATAATTTTGAAAATTTGGTGACAGGGTAATGATGTTGGGCTAACTCATCTAAAATATTTTCACGTTCGTACCACTTCCGGTTATACCGGAAGTCGCTTATTTTAAATGAAACACCCCGTATATTAATACATTTTTGGATTCTATGTCGAATTTTAAGGTAAGTTTGTTAAATAAACTACATACGAAATTTCAGTCGTTTAAAAAAAAAACAATTTTTCTAAAAAAATTGACAGATGCGGTCTTAGTAATAACTCGTTAATTGTTCTGTTCTAAAATTATGAATGTCTAAACTTGACTATCAAAAAATTTTTTATTACTCAGATCGATTTAACGTCAAAAATTAAGGTAACTTTGTTTAAAACTTTATTTGCCTAAACGTAACAGTTTCATACTTATTATCAAAAGAGTCCCAATTTTAAAATTTGTGATAAAAATGAGCTACATACTTAAATCTAATATTCCTTGTTCGTGGTCACCATGGAAACCAAATAATTGAGAATTGAAATAAAGAAAAATATTTGAAAAAGTTACTGCAAAAAATTGATAATTTTGTGATTCAAAAGTCATTTTTGCCAAATAGAAAGTAATTTTTTTCAAATTCAATATACAACATAAGTGTAAAAATTTAATGCTTTATGAGTAAATCGAAAAAACACTACTTTTTACTGCGGAGGTAATACATACTTATCAGCGCATCATTACACGAAAAGATGCTTATTTATTTTGTTTTTCTTTTGTAGTCAATAATTGAATAAAATTGTTGACAGTTTGTGTTTTTCTTGATGAAATGGCTCGACTTGAATATTCTAATACAGATTATTTGAATTTAATTTTAATTCACGGAGAATGTCATAGAGTTGTAAAACGAACAGTAAGAACATTTTTTATCGAACACTATCCTGAGCGCCCCCGACCATCAGCAGATACAATAAGACGTGCGGTTCAAAATTTGGAACAGTTTGGCACATTTAAACACTCTGCGCCTCGTAAAAAAACTGCTATTGATAACGAACAGAATGAAGTTATAAGTTTAGGATATTTCCGTGCCTATCCTTGTAATTCCATAAACGACGCGAAAACACATATTGGCTTAACACCAACAACTATCAGAAGAATTCTTAAGAAACATAAGTTTAGACCATACTGTTTACAATTAGTTCAACATTTGAAAGAAGCGGATTTCTTGAAACGGATCGAATTTTGTGAAACAATTTTGCTCAAAATACAAGAAATTTCTAATTTTTTGACTAATATCATATGGACGGACGAATCTAAATTTACGAAAAATGGCATATTTAATCGCCGAAACTCGCATTACTGGAATAACGAAAATAGCAATCCAATTCGCAAATGCTATTTTCAGGAAATTTGGAATTTTAACGTATTTTGTGCTATTCGGAATAACGAAATCTTTGACGTGTATTTTTACAACGAAAATTTGAGAGGTTTAAAATAGTTGATTGTTGCGATTTATGATTACAAATTTAATTTCTAGGAGAAAATTATCTTGAGATATTAAACACTCGAATTCAACCCCGATTCAATCTAGAAAGGGAAAATTTATGGTACCAATAAGACAGGGTAATGATGTTAGGGCTAACTCATCTAAAATATTTTCACGTTCGTGCCACTTCCGGTTATACTGGAAGTCGGCATCAAACTGATAAGTATGTAGTTACTACCTCCGCAGTAAAAAGTAGTTTTTTTCGATTTACTCATAAAGTATTAAATTTTTACACTTATGCTGTATATCGAATTTGAAAAAAATGACTTAGAAAATTTCTATTTGGCAAAAATGACTTTTGAATCACAAAATTATCAATTTTTTGCAGTAACTTTTTCAAATATTTTTCTTTATTTCAATTCTCAATTATTTGGTTTCCATGGTGATCACGAACAAGGAATACTAGATTTAAGTATGTAGCTCATTTTATCACAAATTTTAAAATTGGGACTTTTTTGATAATAAGTATGAAACTGTTACGTTTAGGCAAATAAAGTTTTAAACAAACTTACCTTAATTTTTGACGTTAAATCGATCTGAGTAATAAAAAATAGGGGTTTTCATTTGATTCTTTTGAGTAACTTGCATTTTTTGATAGTCAAGTTTAGACATTCATAATTTTATTTTTATCAAAAACACAAATGTTTTTTTTTGCAGACTGTTGCAATAAACCTTTGCCTACAAAACCTCAAAGTTTTATTCAAATTGTTTGACAGGAACAGAACAATTAACGAGTTATTACTAAGACCGCATCTGTCAATTTTTTTAGAAAAATGTTTTTTTTTAAAACGACTGAAATTTCGCATCTAGAATAGAATCCAAAAATGTATTAATACACGGGGTGTTCCATTTAAAATAAGCGACTAAGTACCGACTTCCGACATAACCGAAAGTGGTACGAGCCTGAAAATATTTTAGATGAGTTAGCCCTAACATCATTACCCTGTCACCAAATTTTCAAAATTATAGTAAGTTTGGTTTAGCAGATACTCATAGGATCAGCTACCAAAGGCGGACCCGGTGTATATGGGTGATTTTTTTACCGTGTTTTAGAAGTTTACGGAGAAATAAGAAAAATACGATTCGGAAAACTTGGGGATCGACATGGTGTCGAAAGACCTACAAAATAAAAATATCTAAAATTTATAATTTTAAAGATATAAATTATTTAATGAAAAATTTTACAGTAACCCCTTGATATTAAAATCCAAATATCTTTGGTATTTATTAAAATTATATTTTGAAATTTTGCATAGATAATAAGTAAACTTTACTATACAAGATAGTACGATTTATTATTAATTTTTACGCGCAGGGTTTTTGTAAACATGCCTCCACCTTATAAAACTTTAAACGTAAATAAGTCAATATTTTGAAATAGTATGGTATTTAGGTTTCCCATACCTAAAGTTAAGCATTTTCTAAATAATTAGAAATCTTGTTGAATTTTTGATATTAATATGTTAAACCAAGTAAAGTAGATGGCTATGGTCACCAAACCAGATGTACTTGTTTCAACAAACAAATATCTTGTATAGCAAAGTTTACTTATTATCTATGCAAAATTTCAAAATATAATTTTAATAAATACCAAAGATATTAGAATTTTAATATCAAGCGGTTACTGTCAAATTTTTTATGAAATAATTTATATCTTTGAAAACACAATCTAAAAAAAAATACACACACATACACACACATACACACACACACACACGCACGAACGCACGTAAGCACGCACGAACGCATGCACGCACGCACTCACGCACCCACGCACGCACGCTAGCAAGCAAGCACGCACGCACGCACGCACGCACTCACGCACGACCGCACGGACGCCCGCACGCACGAACGTACGCAACACACACACACACACGCGCACACTCGCACACACGCACACACGCACACACGCACACACGCACACACTCACACACGCACACACGCACACACACACACACACACACCACACCACGCACCACACACACGCACGCACGTACACACACACACACATATATATATATATATATATATATATATATATATATATATATATATATATATATATATATATATGTGTCCCAATGACCCATTGTATCCCTAGATATTTAATTTATTTTCATTCAGCCATTTTCTCAATATCGCTCTGTAACACTTTAAAAGGACATATATATATATATATATATATATATATATATATATATATATATATATATATATATATATATATATATATATATAGGTAGATGTTTTAACTAGCAATGCATAATAGTAATGAGATAAATAATATAACTGAGCACATGCCGAAATTAATAAAACACATAAAATAACAACTTGTAATTTAAACTGTAATATTTCATGTAATCATATTAATAAATTATTTAATAAAAAATATTTCCTTTTATAAAAGTTATATAGCAGTTTAACATATTTAGAGCGTATTTTACTTTAAATAATCATTTTATGCAACATAAATTATTTTAACTAAAAATAGCCATTTAGTAAACATTAAAAAGCTTTATATAATATTAAATTGAAGGTTCTTATAGTAAACTTTATTATATCATCTATGAACACTGTATAGAATAATTATGCATCTGCAGTCATGCTTAGCTAATGAGTGAGACGAAAAATCTAAGTAATTGAATAACGATTCTCTTAATTAAATTTTAGTATTTGTTAAATAAATCACTAAACCCGCTGTGTTTCGAATTATTACATAATAATTAATTATTGTATCTATCGTAGGTAATAAAAAAACTATATTTTAATTAAATTTACAAGAAACAATGGTAAGTCATGGTCTTAATCAGGTTTCCATGTATCAATTTGCAGAGAATCTTATTAGACAGTCTACGAAACGTGACTTTTATAATACATAATATTTAAAGCTGAGACACATTGTGGCAAATTTTGTGTACGTTGAATATGTGTAAAGCCTAGGTTCAAATAACCATTTTAAGTTTTGTTTCGCTAAAAACGTTTATAACACCTGCACCGCCTACTGTGATATTTAATGAGTTATACCTATGCATTGTGAAAATTCAAACCAAAACTACAATACGGCAATGACACAAACACCTTCTTTTCCGTGTTGCGTGCGTACAATACAGCTTTTGTAGTAGGTACATTCAAACATAAAAAATTAATTCACGAGTAATATTTAGACATTAAGTTCTAATCAAATGGATGTTGATAAATTGGTCCACTGGTATATTGAAATTGACCTTTTCTACCATTGATTTTAGAAGGTTTAGTTTATTGTCCCTTTTTTGAAATTATACGATCTATCTAACGATTTTATTGATGTCATCATGAGCAGCAACGCAACTGTTACTACCTACTATTTAAGTATTTAGTGTCATTGGTAAAGGCATAAAGGATGTAATTTTCAGCCTGAACTTTTAAGGAGAAATTGAAATTCTTTTTTGAATATCGAAACGAAGTATAAATCTTCTTGAAGCAATTTATTTATGCATAATTCAAACTTTTTGTCAAATTTGATCTTTGAATTATATTTTGGGAGATCTGACACAAGCTTGTATGGTTCAATGCAAATCAGAGAGTTGGCGTTGCTAATGGAATTTCATTGACACATACTTTATTAGTAATATATTGAATATCACGGAAGCTATAAACAAATTAAGTTTTGGTTTGTAGTTTTATCCAGCAAGCTATGCCCAACGTGCGTTAATAACAGTTTTAACAGACCTGTTTATGCACTTCAACTGCCAATCGTATATTCCTATATTAGGAATAAATTTAGCGATATAGCAATTCTACCAGTTCAAAAATGCTTTCTATTGGAAAAAAATATGTTCAAAGTTTCTACATAGAGAGCAACTAAGCACTATCGCAAAACAATCATAACTAAATTCATAACACTCTTTCACCACTGAATTTACAAAAATAATTAGTTTTTATTTCTACATTCAAAATTCAATCACGGAATTGTCTGCTCCAATCACTAACTTCTTCCATAAATTGTTCTTTAAACTGTAAAATACGAGAGCCTCTTTGTTATGCGTAAAACTTGAATTCCAAATCTTCTCTTTTCTACACTTATAATTAACAGATTAGTATGAGAGGAGCACTTTCTTTTATTTTTATTAACAATTTCACAATATTAAAACTAATTTAATCAAATTCAAATTCTCCATATGCTATTTACGGAATTCTAGTTTATCACTGAATACATAAATTTTACTTTAACAGGTCTAATTGATTATACTTTTCATTTACAACCTTAACGCTCGATAAATAACTTAATTTGGCTCGCTTATCGCAACTATGTCCAAGTGATAAAGTCTATGTTCTCTAGAGAGAATCGGAAATCATCATGTCGTACTGAACAATCAATTTTGTTGGAAAATTCAAGAACGATGACATGTACAATCGCACGATAAAAATGTTTAATGCCAAAAGATCTTATCGTTGATTAGAGAGTTATCAGAGAGATCGAAGAAATCCGATATAACTTAAATACTGGGAATGACAAGAAATTAGCGACAGGCAAACCGATTCTAAAATAAATTTTAGAACGAAAAATTTAAAGAACTGAAAAATAAGCTGCATTACAGGATCGTGACACAAATTAATATTTAAGAACAATACCATACAAAAGTTGAAATTGCTTTGCAAGCTGACATTTCTGGGGTGATGCACACATTCATCAAACGCCTAAAGTTCTGGTTTGTTAAAATTGTATACGACGCAAAGCAGACATCAGTGGTGCGCCTCGGACTATACGTTGAAATCTAGAAGACAAGAAGACGCATAGCCGTTTTTGTCGAAACAAATTCGATTTAATTTCAACGTGGTCGTTCAGTTGAGCTTACAGTGACAGTGTAAGAAAAGCAGTTATTATTTTAACGAATTTGAAAATGGCAACCAAGTTTCCACTAGAAGAAGACGAGATTGACTGATCTCGTACGAGAACGTCCCCCATTGTACACTGAGTCCTATTTTGGTTGAAATTGTTGGGTATCTTGTTTGCGAGCAGAGATAGAAAGATGCCGTTTTCGCGACCCTTTTTTCTTTTTCGTGGAACGAAAAATGCCACAAACAGAATTGTCATAGTCCTATTAGTATTTGAGATACAGGGCGCAATTCAAAATTTGCATATTTTAAGCACCCTTCGTAATTGATTTGCCGTGTAATTTATCAAAGGGGTGAAAAGTGGGTTTTATACAGAATTTTCCGTAGAATTTAGTGGCGTACATAGTTTTCCCCACAAAAAGTCAGTTTCTTCGCAATAAACCAAAGATTTCTTTTTTTAAACGGAATATCCTGTATATTTTTTATTATATAATAGAGCTTACTCTCAGCTTTCAAAAAATATAAATTGTGTGGCACCTCTTGTGGATTATTAACATCAAAGAATAAAAATGAAGGTTGCGTTAATTTTTGATGATGTAGTTGGCCATGAAGCATATATCGCGTATTTTTCTTGAACGTCCAAGATATGTTTGAGTATTCAAAAAGGGCTACTAGATTCTTACTGCTTTATTATAATTATAAATATGTAAATACGCGATTATAATAAATCTAAGGACTTTTACGCAGAAACGCAAAAATAATCACAAAAAATTATGCAAATTAGGTGTAATAATTTTTTTTAACATATTCAAACTGGCAAACATTTTTTTTAATTGGGTAAAATGCATCTTACAGCTTCTGAAAAAAACACTAATGGCAATAAAATTTATAAAAAATACTTTATATCTAAATTTGTAAGTAGGCTGGACCTAGTCTGATCTAAACGTAATTGACTTGTCAAATCTGATTAAAATTATTTGTGTGCAACAATAGTATTGTTTGTTCATTGTGCAAAATATGATGGAAAACCAAAATTTTGAAAAATATGATAAGCTGATTTCCTTTGGTCAGAGTAATAAAAACGCCGACGCAGCAATAAATTTGTATTTTAACAGGTACATGTAGTTTCCTTGGTATTAATTTTGATAATTAAGTAACTTTACATCAGTGTAAGTTTCTAGAACGGAGACAACCTAGTAAAATCACTTTTTATAGATTAAAAAGAAAATTAATTAATTACTGATCATTTTCTAAACCCATGTGAAAAAAATATAATAAAGAAAATCGAGAGAATCATGAGGTTACCGTTTTAGCCAGTATGGAGGGTAATCCTATAAGTTCTTGCAGAACTATAGAAATTAGTATTGGAGTTTCTAAAACAAGAATCCAAAGAATACTTCGCCACCATAAATATAAACCATATAAATTTAGGTCTGTTCAACATCTACATCCTGGCAACGCTAAACGTAGGTTAATATTTTGCAATTGGTACTTAAACATGTTAAACATAGTACACAACTTGGGAAGAAATGTCATATGGTCAGACGAGGCACATTTTAACAATTCAGATGTTTTAAACAGGCACAATAGCAGATTTTGGTCTCAAGAAAATCAACACGAAATATTTCCCCAAAGACAACAAGGACGATTTGGACTAAACGTTTTCTACTTTATATTACGATCAAAAATAAAATTTTTATTTTTGAAGGAGACTTATCCGCTTCTAGATATTTGGATATTTTAGAAATGGTTGTGCCTGAATTATTGGATGACATTCCTTTAGCTTGGTTGAACCTAATTCATTTCCAACAGGATGGAGCCCCATCTCACAATGCGCAAATTATACGCCCGTTTTTGGCAAACAATTTTGATAATAGATGGATTGGCACTATTGGGCCGATACGATTGCCTCCTAGGTCTCCAGACTTGTCAGTCTTAGATTTTTTATGGGGCTATGGGCTTTCAGACATTTACAAGTTCAGCCTATTATTGTGCTTAATGATATAGAACGAATTGGAAGAGTGTGTGAAGCATATATAAGACAGAATGGTCATCAGTTCGAACATATCTTTTAGTAATTAATCTTAGGATTGTAAAGTTGGAGGTATTATGTTTTTAATTTTGTGTTTTTGCATAAAACTTCCTAACCCTTAACCTTGTTATTTTATGGCCAACTATATTATCAAAATTTTAAATTAACGTAACATTCATTTTTGAGGCTAATAATGCAAAAGAAGTACCACACAATATATATTTTTTGAAAGCTGAGAATAAGCTCTATTATATAATAAAAAACATACAGGGTGTTCCATTTAAAAAACAAAACTTTGGTTTATTGCGAAGAAACTGACTTTTTGTGGGAAAACTATGCACACCACTAAATTCTACGAAAAATTCTGTATAAAACCCACTTTTCACCAATGTGAAAATTTTGAATTTCATCCTGTATCTCAAATACTAATACCACTATGACAATTCTGTTTGTAGCATCTTTCGTTTCACAAAAAAGTAGAACAGGGTCGTGAAAACCTCATCTTACTATATTTGCTCGCAAACGAGATACCCTACAATTTCAACCAAAATGGGACACAGTGTACACTGTTAAAAGTAAAAGTTACAAGGACAATATTATAAAAAATAATATCTGAAAAGAAATTGGAGAAAAAAGAAAAAGAAAAAAGGAAAGAGCAATAATAGGTGTACATTTATTATTAAAGAAGATACCATGTCTTAGGTACTTATTTTAATTTATTATAAGAGTAATAAAATACATAAAATATCTGGTGTAGAACACCACATGACCTTCCACCCTACAAAATGGAAATTAATAGAAATGAAATAAATTTAAACATTTTTTTTAGAATAATAATGCAACATCTTTTATAAGTTCATTACAAAAATAGGCAACATTATAAAAACAAAAGCAATTATTTATGACAAACAGACGTTTAAAACTTCATGCCAGACCGAGGTTAATAGAGATCTAGATGCTAACTTAAAAAATTAAAAGAAATGAAATAATTTGAATTATAATTTTTTTAGGATAAGTATGCAACCTCTTTTTATACGTTCATAACGAAAACAGGCAACATTGTAAAAACAATCATCTATGTCATAATGACGGTTAAAACTTCCAGTCGGATAGAGATTAATAGACATAAATACATGTTAACTTAAAAAAAAATTCCAATGCCGCCCGCTTCTATAAGATATCAATAATACAGTTTAACCATTTTGGTTCATATTTAATTAATTTTTAGACTTACCTTGCCTTACCTTATTAAGAAATTTTATAAAGAAAAGAATTGTACAACTGAATATTTTTTAAACAATATGTCCCTACTTTTTCTTATAAAATTAATCGTTATTCAGATATTGAAAAAATTAAACAATTAAATTCTACCCTACAAATTTCTTTGCCGCTAAATTACGCGTTTTATCAAAAAATTGCATAGAACATAATTAATCAATATGTTTAAGGTCTATACCTGGGTATTTGCAAGTGGTGTTCAACGTTATGAGATTTTCTTTTGGCAGCAGCATGTCTGTATTAGTATTTTCATTTGGACAGTAAATTTTTGCATTTCGAAGAAAGTTGTGCAATATACAAGCAGAAACTATTATATTGTCAACGACTTCTCGATCGCTATCAGAACAATTGAATGAAAATGTTTGTAATTGAAATGGAGAGATCCTGCATTAGAAGGACAAAGAATTCTAATGTGTTTATCATCAATCGATGCGCAGCCATTGGATTAATTCCATAGGTTATTAAAATCAAAAGCATTTGATTCCATTTGTTCTTTACTAGGCTGAGGTATACACATATGAAGCATCTGTTTAACAATACTTTAAAGAACTTGTTTTATACGTATGCTAATCCAGTTATGGTGAATTGCGTATTGAAATGCTAGTGACCTGTACGACTTACCAGTTGCCAAGAACCTGTACTTAATGAAATGTTGCATTATTATAGTTAGATTTTAACACCAAAGAAAATTCTACACCGTTGGACGAAAGAAGGCATTTACTCAAAACTCTCAAATCATTATAATTTCTCTGCTTTTATAGTGGGCAACAATTGCAAATGAGATTTTTTTTTGTTTTAGCACCCAAGTCAGCGTCCAGAACTACTTATATATCAAATACCACGTGCCTATTCTCGAAATATAAAAACTATTCATTATCCTACTCCCCAAATGGAGATATTGTTTAGATTCCCCAATCGTTACTATTTATTGCAACCTTAATTCCATTAGCCATAATTGTGGTATCAATTTATTGTGCTTTAGTTTGACAATGTAAACGCGTGACGACTGAGGCGTCTTTGTATTCTACGGAGTTAAGGAGCCGCAACTGTTTCTTTAAAGAGCGCCATAAGACGCAAGAGTCGAGGCTTGCCGATAACTAGTATAGTGCACGAAAAAACTGCCCAAATTTGCAAATTCCAGAAAAAATTTGAAAAACGTTGGTGTTTTGCTAGCGATGAAATTTTTTAAATTCTAATAGATCTTGGTCCGAACCTACTTATGGCTTTAGTTTAGACGCGTATTTACGTATTTACTTGACGCGTTTTACGATAGCACTCATTTACTTCAGGACACAGTTTTATTGGTGGCAGTTCATCATCGAACTCACTTTCAGCATTTGTGATTGGAGACTATCAGACAATATTTTTTTTAGAGAAAGTAAGTTGAAAAGTAAGTAGTTTAGTTATAGATTGTATATACAGGTGACTCATGTGTTATATGCCTTGACGCTCAATTTGTGAAACATGAACTGACAATCTTCAACAAAACGGTTTTGTATGAAAATTTAAAAGTCATATAAATTGATCAGAGACGTTATCAGTAACAAAACTCACAGGTAACCTACTATTTTGTACTTATTACTTTAAACTCGATTTGAACACATATAAATGGACTACCAAAACACCCGTGTTTCGGCACGGGATGGTATGCCAACAGACACTAATAGAAACCTAATCGTCCTGACCTTGGCGTTGAATTTCGACCACTATTTCCCACCCTTCGATAGTGGTTTTGAAACACTTGCTAAACATACTCCCGAAATCATGTTTAATTTCAATTTCAAAGATCTTTAAGATGCTTTTGCTGTAAGTCTTAAGAAACCCAGCAATCCTCATTTCACCCCATTTTCTCCTTCATATCACTTTACTGAACTAAATTCTTAAATTCCAGAATGATCTTCATTTTGGTTGTAATGCGCTGCTTAGTTTGATACCTAACATGATATTTTACAATAATTTGAACTTTCAACCCCTAAAATTACCCTTGAGAGATGAATAATTTCATAATTGAATTTCTCTTGTTTTTGTCAACTGTACGGTATGCTTGGTTTAGAATACTTAATTTGCTTCCTCGTTCATCCCTCCCGTTTCTATCCGTTAGGGGATGATTTCGGGGAAAAGGCAAAACACGTGTTTATTTATTTCTTAAGGAACGTCTAAATATCAATTTTCACGGTTCTGGACTTAACGACTTTTAAGATATATTCGTTTTATTTAAACAATTCATCCCCCTTTGGAACCCGATTTCATCGCCTGGGGTAATATTTCAAAAAACGGTGAAACATTCGATTATTAATGAGAATTTATTCTCCGATTTTCATATCTTTAACTGCTCGTGTTTACGAAAAGGTTTATTTTTTCAACCCCTTAGGGGTTAAGTGTACTCCCTTAGTGTGCGCCTACGTGGTAAGAGGTGAATATTACCCAAAGGTAAAGTTCTAAGGCATAGCGGTCTGACTTGGGCGTTGATTGATAGGTGAGTCAGTCAGTGAGTGAGTGAGGACAAAGCATTTTATTAATATAGGGTATATTCTCTTCCAAAAATCTTACATATGAATGAAAGATCTCATAATAAAAAATCATATTAAAGGAATAATGTAACATCAATAACTTCATTTTTGTTTTGTGGAATAATAAAATTCTTAATTAAAACGCTACCTTAAGTAATCTATTGAAAAGGCAAAATATTTCATTATAATGCAAAGTTTTCTTTCAGTTTTGTTAATAACTCTTTAAAATACACCTAATTTTTTAGTTTCTTGAAATCTTATAATGTCATCAATTTTTCAACGTTTGTTTAATTATGTTAAGTACCGGAAAATATATTTTAAATATGGATTTACATACATATGATAATTGCAAACTTAATTGTGACAAATATATCCCATCCATATGGATTAGCTAAGAACTGTTTGTTCGGTTTTAATTAAAGCAGTAAATAAGACACAATTTGTTTTAATAAAAAAATATACCTATGTACATTTTTGATTTGTTACTTTTACGGTTTACACAATTATTGGTAAGATTAGTTACTTTTACAGTTACGTTTATAGAAGATATTCCTTACCTTGTTTATTTTGTGTTAGATATTAGATTCTTTAGTTTTTTATTACTGAGTTGTGGTAAAAGCACAAAAAGGCGAAAGATTTAGTAATTTAAATTTAGCCGCTATACCGGACGTCCGTCCCAGCAGATAGGATCAAGATTCCTTATCTTTATACAAATTTTAATGAAATTCGGTATATCAAATGCCATTTCCGATTTTGTAACATAAAAAATAAAACGGTTAACATGCGGTTTTGCCGAATATGGCATGGAATTTTCAAACAATTTTACGTATTCAAATTCCGTAAATTAAAATCAATCCAACTATGTAGACAACTGTATAAATATGTGACGGGGTGTCCCATTTTGGTTGAAGTGTAGGGTATCTCGTTTTCGAGCAAAGATAGAAAGATGCGATTTTCGCGACCCTGTTACAGAATTTTCCGTAGAACTTAGTGGCGTGCATAGTTTTCCTCACAAAAAGTCAGTTTCTTCGCAATAAACCAAAGTTTTTTTTTAATGAAACACCCTGTATATTTTTTTATTATATAATAAAGCTTACTCTCAGCTTTCAAAAAATGTCTATTGTGTGGCACTTCTTAACCGAAAAAATGAAAGTTACGTTTAATTTAACATTTTGATGATATAGTTGGCCATAAAAAAACAAGGTTAGGAAGTTTTATGCAAAAACACAAAATTAAAAACATAATACCTACAACTTTACAAGCTTAATATAAATTACTAAAAGAAATGTTCGAACTCATGACCTTTCTTCCAATTCGTTCTATAGCATTAAGCACAATAATAGGGTGATCTTGTAAATGTCAAAAGCTTCTCTAACTGCTACTGCTACTGCTACTCAAATATATTTTGGACGTTCAATAAAATACGCGTTTATACTGAATTTATAAGTTTCATGGCCAACTATATCATCAAAATGTTAAATTAACGTAACATTCATTTTTGAGGTTAATAATGCACAAGAAGTGCCACACAATTTATATTTTTTGAAAGCTGAGAGTAACCTCTATTATATAATAAAAAATATACAGGGTGTTCAATTAAAAAAAACTTTTTGTGGGGAAAACTATGCACGCCACTAAATTCTACGGAAACTTCTGTATAAAACCAACTTTTCACCATTACGATAACTTACACAAGGCAAAGCAGTTACGAGGGGTGTTTAAAATTTGCAAATTTTGAATTTCGCTCTGTATCTCAAATACTAAGAGGACTATGACAATTCTGTTTGTGGCATCTTTCGTTTCACGAAAAAGTAGAACAGGGTCGCGAAAACCGCATCTTTCTATCTTTGCTCGCAAACAAGATACCCTACAATTTCGACCAAAATGGGACACAGTGTACGTGTTTGATTTTCATTATCCACCAAAATAACGTATGCATGTATCCATGTTGTATCGATTAATTATGCTCTATGCAATTTTTTTGATACGACGCGTAATTTAGCGGAAAAAAATTTCTGACGTACAATTTAAGTGTTAGTTCAAATTTTTTTAATATCTGAATAACGATTAATCTAATAAGAAATATAATATAACGCAAGGTAAGTCTAAAAATTAATTAAATATAAATGCAAATAGTTAAACTGCATTCAATATATCTGATAGAAGCGGGTGGCTTTGGAATTTTTGTTTACGTTAACATGTATTTATGTCTATTTTAATCTCTATCTGACATGAAATTTTAGAGTCCCTTCTCACGAGGCGTTTTTGGGGCGCTGCAAAGTGGCGCCGCTGGTATGGAAATATTGTGTTATACTTCACACGGAGCGTTCAACGAACGCACTTTTGCGCGTCTGTTCCACTTGTAGTAGACTTCCGCTACCAGACGCGCTCGCTGCTGGTGGCGAGACCCCTTCACACGGAGCGACTGGCAGCGGCACTAGTGACGGGGAGCGATTTTCAGAAGCATCCCCGCGCACGACTTTAGTTTGTTGCGGGTTACTCTTAAATTCAGTTATATTATTGTACGTGCTTGTGAAAATGAATGAGGAAGTCTCCAAAATCGACACTAAAGATTTATATCGGAAATGGAGAAGTCGCCGGCGATATGGGATTCAAGATGTGACGCGTATAGCGACAAGGTTGCTAAATGCAACGCTTGGGTTGCAGTTATGACGACCTTTTTCAAATGCTTCGAAGAGATGACTCATGCAGAAAAGACAATACTTAGTAAGTACCGCTTTGGAGGTTTCTTGGTCGAACAGGGAGAGTACACTTGTGATAAAAAATAATTTACAATATTTATTTATCTACAGTCAGTTGATATGATCTAGTTAGCCAGATGTTGTAGATTAATTATGATCATAAGTTCAGACAGAATATTTTTTACATCCGATATACAAGGGCTGTTCAAGAAGTATTTGGCTGAAAATACCGACTTCTGTAAATTGTTTTAAAATAAATGAAAAACAATCTGACTTACGTTTCGTTTTCTAATAATTTTTCCATTATTTTACGATATAAACACATAAATCTTTGTAGGTAAAAGAAATGAGCTTTAGTTTTAGCTGTATTTCTTGGTTTAAGTTACAAAAGTAATAAAGAAGTGAACATTTGATAAAATAACTGATAATTCCTTGCAACGTTTTCTCAAAGAAATACTATCATGGTTTAACAACAATAGTCCAGATTTTAGATTTTGTCATTTTACCATTGAACTTTTCCCTGATCACTGATGAAATATTCGGCAAACCTTTCGCATTAGTTTGTCTGCCTGCAGGGGTTGAATTTGATGTCATATAGTCCAGACCTTCAATGGTCAATGTGTCCTCAAATCGACAACCAGCACGTTTACGGATAAAGTTATGCTACAAGCAGGCGAACTGAATTATATTTTCAGCAAGATCGTTATCGACGTTAAGGGGCGGTGGAAAATCCGAAATTTGTTGTCTAATATTCCAAATGAACATTCAATGTACTGCCGAGAACTACACATTCGGTAATTAAAAATCCTTTTCATGGTTGATAATGCTCCTTAATGGGGACGTAGGATAAAAGGTGAGAGACCGAATCCTTCATCACCAATGATCATGTATAAAAGGTCATCGTACAAAATATGATGCAAACCTTTCTCTGCTCGAGATAGAAGATATGTAGGAACCCAAAATTGGCGGTTCTTTCCAGGTTTTTGTTTTGCAATTTCTTGCGTAAAAGTGGAAACTGCAAAAGATCGTCTGCGTCCATCTCGATAAAAGTGACAAACTATCCTATTTCTGTTTCACGTGTTTCACCTTACAGCGTCGGCGAAACGCGTGGCACGCCACTTGGTAGCGCTGCTCAGAGACTTAGCAGTTATACCCGCTACACAGTAGCGCCGCAATAACGCGCGACACAAGCGCGTACCCTGCCACTCTGTCGCACCGTTCTGCAGCGCAGCAAAAAGGCCTTGAGCGAAATGTCATTCTGACATAGAGTATTGTCTTTGTTTCTGCAATGTTGCCTGTTTTCGTTATGAACGTATAAAAAATAGGTTGCATTGGTATCCCAAAAAAATTATAACTAAAATTATTTCATTTCCTTTAAGTTTTTAGTTTAGCATCTAGATATCTATTAACCTCTGTCTAACATGAAGTTTTAAAAGTCTGTTCGACATAAATTATTGTGTTTGCTTTTACAATGTTCCCTATTTTCGTAATGAACTTATTATAAAAGAGGTTACATAATTATCCAAAAAAAATTGTTATTAAAACTATTTCATTTCTTTTAATTTCCATTTTGTAGGTTAGAAGGTCGTGTGGTGTTCCACACCAGTTATTTTTAATAGCAATCAAACAAATCAACGTATTTTCAAAGTATTTTCTGGTCATACAAGCATACATGCCAACCAGCAAATATGATCGTGAAGAGGTGGAGAGAGTGTATGAGCGGATTGATGAAATCTTAAAAAAGGAAGGGCAAGGATGCTGTCACATTGTGATGAGGGACGGAATGCCAGTGTTGGGGAAGACGAGGTAGTCGTTGAAAAATATGGCTTGGGAACGAGAAATGAGAGAGGAGACAGACTAATTGAATTTTGTAAGGAAAATAACTTGATAATCACAAACACGTGGTTTGAACACCATAAAAGAAGGTTGAACACTTGGAAATCACCAAGAGATCTTTACAGAAAGCAAATAGATTTTATGATTAATGAATGGTATAAGAATGGAGTGAAGAAGGCAGATACCTTGCCTGGAGCAAACATACACAGTGATCATATCCTAGTAATTTTAGTGTTACAAGTAAAGCTTAAAAGAATAAAGAAAGCAGCGAACATCAAGAAGTGGGATTTGGAAAAACTGAAGTCTCCGGACATTGAAGAAATAGGCTTGGGCATCGAAAAACATATGGAGTCCTTGAAAACAACATAAGAAGTAGAGAGTAGTGAGGAAAAATGGGAAAGAGTAAAGCATGGGCTAAAAACAGTTTGCGAAAATACCATAAAATAGAAGAAAGGCGTAAGACTTAAGAAACCTTGGGCAACACAAAATAAGATAAAATGGAAAAAAGAAGAAAGTTGAAAATGTTAAATACTGAAGAAGGAAAAATGGGATATAGGTGACTAAATACAGAATTGAGAAAAGAGGCAGATAAAGCAAGAGAAATGGTTTAAAAAAGAATGTGAAGTAATGGAAAAACTCATTAAGGCAGGGAGGCATGATCTAGTTTACAACATAGTGAGAGAATTGACAACGGGCAAGGACAAAAACTGGGGGACATGCAATAAGATAGAGAGCAAGGATGGAACTGTTTTAAAAGAAGAAAAACAAATACTGGCGAGATGGAAAGAGTACATGGAAGACCTGTATGGAGCAAATGAGAAACCAAAAGTTCTTAATGTAGAATCAGAAGGGGAAGTGCTAAGAGAAAATATCGGCCCTAGTATCATTCTGGGCGAGGTAATGAATATGAATATGAGCGGCAAAGCAGTGGGAATAGATGAAATTCCAGTGGAAATATTAAGGTGTCTGCAGGTGAAAGGCATCACTGCGCAATGAGATATATGAGAGTAGAAAATGGACTGAAGATTTATTGAAAACTGAAATGATTCCACTGGCATAAAAAAAAGGGACAAAGAAGTAGGCATATTACAATCAGTCTTTGAGTCGACGCAGCATAAATACTGCTCAGAGTGATAAACTGGCGTATGCTTATGGTGATGGTTGATAATTCCATTTCATAGTCATCAAATCTTTTGGATAGTTTTGTTTTTCTTTTGTATTTAGTACCGTTCCTATTTTCATTTTCAGTTTCAATAATTTGCTCGTCGCTTTCTGAATGTTCTCTAGTTTGATCTTAATCACTTTCTTTTTGTAACGCGACTACATTCTTATTATTTTGATTCTGCTCTGTTTCTTTGCTCTCATTAAATATAATATTTCTAGCCGTTATAATTTTTTATTTTTCTTGATCCCAGACACGATAACCATTTTCAGTATAGTCCACTGATTTCATCATTTTGCACGTTTATCTAATTTTCCACTTCTACCTTCTTTTGATACATGCATGTAGACATTACAGTCAATTACTCTTATTTTGTTTAAATCTGGTATTTCATTATAGGTATCATAGTTTTCTTGTCTGGTAAGGCAAATATTTCTGTTCTATTAATTAGATAGAAAACAGTTTTTACAGCTTCATTCCAGAGATTTTTTCAACTTCTGTATCTAGCTTTTTCCATTACTGAGCGATTGTATCTTTCAGCAATACCATTCTGTTCAGGGTTGTAAGGAATTGTGGATTTAATCCTGATGCCCTTCTGCTCATAGAAGGTTTGAGATTCTTTTGATGCGTATTCACCTCCATTGTCTCACCTTAATTTCTCCACTTTATTTCCAAATTTTGCTTCTGCCATTGCCACAAATGTTTTAGATTTGTCTATTACTTCGCCATTTTTCTCAATATCATAGCATATAGCAAAATGAGTATAATTGTCTATAAATGTAACGAAATATCTTTTTCCATTGTGTGACATCTGAAGACATAACTTAAAGTACTCTTTTTGCCTTTCTCTTCTAATACAGGTTTCACAAATTTTATCAGTGGGATATTTAGAAGAGTGACCCATTCTTCTATGCCATATATTCTTATCTTCAATTGAAATATTTGTTTCCAATATTTGTAAATTAAATTTCAATATGTACAAATTTCCTTTCAACTTACTTTCAGTTATCGTCATATTTTCCTTTATAATTTTGACTGTTTTACTACCAAAGATTACTTTTAATCCCTTTTCTTCCAATTTTCTTACTGATAATAAGTTTTGTGATAGATTTTCACATTCTACCACATCCTCTATAACTATTTTTCTTCTACTGTCTGATTGTAGATGAAATTTCCTTGACCTATTATAACTTCTCACCTTTTAGCAACGTTTACTCTGTGGTTTACATTTTTAAAATCGGTTAAGTATTTTCCAACATTACAATTGACTAATTTATTTGTTGCTCCACTGTCAACTGTTGTCAGTTTCAGTATGCAACATCACATCATTTACTGAGGTTATGGTTGATATTTCTTCTTCCTCTTCTGGCATATTACAAGTGCCTCTATTATTTCTTCTTTTAGGACATTCAGATCTCCACAATGATAACACTTAAATGAAACACTTCTATTTTGGCGTTTATTATTAACCCAGTCATTATTTGAGCTTTTCTTGTTAAATTTCCAGTTCCCAACTTTTGTACTAACAAATGTTTGGGATGTTCCCGGTTCATTTTCATGAACGACTTGCTTTCTCTGACAATAGTTTACTTTTAAAAAAATCTAGAGTAACACACCATCTTGACAAAATAATACATCTAAAGCTGTTACGACACCTTGGTGCGATTCTGGCACTGCAGCTAACAGTTCTGATATTACTTTATTATCATGCACCACAATTTCTTAACTCGGCAATAGTTTTCTCTAAATCAACTATAAAATCATTTAATGTTTCCTTGCCTGTGTACTGTACGTTCCGTAACTTCCGTTGAAGATGTACTTGATTTGCAACACCTAATTTCATGTAAGTTCCTTTCAGAGTGTCTATTATATCTTTTGCAGTTTCTTACTTTTGACCATCTCTAACACATTGTCAGCAAGACAATTTACCAGCAAGTGTCTCGATTTTATGTCTTTTTTTCGAAATGCCAACAGTTCTGTTTCATTTGTTGGAGCACTTGTACTTAAGGTTTCTAAGGCATCGTGGTATTCCAATAACAATTTTATTCTAAATTCCCAGTTAGAGTAACCAGTTGTTTAACAGAGTTATTTCAACTAATTCTATTATATTAATGCAATTAACATCAAACACTGTACACTGGGCCCGTAAGCTGTTGATTTATTCTTTATGCAATAACAAATAGATACTTAGATACACTCTTATTGAACCATTGAAAAAATAAAATTAGAAAAACTTATCCTAACACATTGCATTGTCATTGTGACATTCGAAAAATAGATACCAACCTAGTAATACTAACTAAACTAGATTTTAGAATTGCCAATATTAACATCGGTTGCATTTTTATTCTCTAAAACAAAATTTAATATATAATCCATTTTTTTTTATTTGCCCTCTAGATTTGGTAGTTATTTTTACACAGTGATCAATCTCAAGTGTATACCACGTGATCAAAATATTTAAGTTGGTACCACTGATAGGTTGGTAAGAAGCTGTATTGCTCTAGCTACTCTAGAGCATGGTTGGAGTAAAAACTACGATCAGTTTCAAATCTGTATGAAGGTCATTAACTTATACATATTATAAAATATTATTTAATTTAAATAATGACTATTTTGTATTTGATCAGACTGCATCCCCATAAAATACAACAAAATAAATAAAATATTATTTAATGATTGGATTAAATCATTACAAAATAATGAATCTTAAGTATCTAATGTTATAATTTCATTATAATTAAATAAAATTTACAGTACATGTTTATGGAATGACAATGTCTTTTACAAATTTTTTTTAACTCCTTAGGTACACATTAGTTATCACACTTTGCTTTACAGCATATGTTCTAAATGACCGCCATTAAATTGTAAACATAAGTTCCCCTACGCTGCATATTCGCAAATACATTTTGTAACATTTGTCGCACCAATATTATGAGCTTCGTGAGTTATAGCATCTCGCAATTATTATGCAATCTTCTACTGAACACTTTGTTTTTTAAATAACCAAAAAGAAAAAAGTCTAACGGTGTCAAGTCTGGTGAATTCGGTGGCCTACGATTTACACTAATGATTCTATCTTCAAAGAAGTTTCGTAAATAATTAATTGTAGCCTGTGCAGTATGTGGGGTAGCGGAGTCATGCTGGAAATACCCGTTGCGTAATTCACGATCATCCAAATTATTAATAAATGGTTCTAAAAGTATTTCCCTGTATCTTTCCGCAGTAATTGTGCCATCGGAAAATACTGGTCCAAATATTCGTTGTCGCGACATTGCTATCCAGACACCGACCTTGATAGGGTGTAAGGTAGTTTCTCGAAGTACATGTGGATTTTCTGTAGACCACGTACGATAATTTTGGCTATTTATGTAACCGGACAGATGAAACCAAGCTTCATCAGAAAAAAAAGATACATCCAGTAAATCATTGTTCATCGTATTGTTGAACCATTGACAGTAGTTTACTCTAAGCTGAAAATCTCTATCTCGCAACTGTTGTAATACCGACACCTTGTACGGGTACAAATGTAAATTCTTCTTTACTGCAGTGTGGACACTTCCATAGGATACATCTAAAAATTATTTATGTAAAATTATGTTTGTATGGTAAAATTTTTCATACGTGTTTGTGCAGATAGTTTTCGCAAAGATTTATTGGGGCTTGCATTCATCCTTGCTTGGATATCTGCTAAGGTGTCCTCTGTTAAGACAGTAGCCGAAGCTTCACGTTTGCGTTTTAAAGTACTACCAGTTTCCATGAATCGAGCTATCAATCGATTACGATGTTGACTAAATGTTTCGTAACTAATATTTTCATTTGGGTACTCAACAGTAAATTGATCCATGATTGCAATGAATAATGCCATTGCCCATTACCATCTTGGAAGCCGCTACGAAAATGAGCCACAACAATGAATGTGTCGTGTTCGATTGAAAACGGCATGACGATTAAATTCGATATCACAATTTGAAATTCAGAATATACAATTTGTCTTGATATAGACAGTTTGTAAATAACTCAAGAAAATACGAAAGTGGAAAACGAAGGTATAATATGACATAAACTGACATGAACTAAAACGACTAAAACCACACTAAAAATCCAAAGCAGCCAACTGCAAAACACAACAATATTAACAACTAGGGATTTTTGTCATACCACTACAGTACACTTGAGATTGATCACTTTGTACAAAGTTAGTATAATATTTTTCACTAACGTCAAATTTGATTAATATATTTTCACATGATTGATATATGTTGCCTTTTTTTAAGTATTAAAAATGAGGATTTTTTTAAATATCAGTTTCAATAGCAACGTACAGAGCAGTTTAAAAGTTTGCAATTGATTAATATTGTCACTTTGAATACTTCAAAATGCCTAAACAAATAGATAAGATAATTTGTATAAAAAAACCTTTCACAGCTTTAATTGAAAAGAAAAAAATCCGTGGTTACTATTTATTTCAATTAAATGTGCCAACTGTTAACTAATTTTGACATATAATCAGATTTGAGGTTAGTGAGAACCGTCTAATACCAGCATACTTTTCGTGTAATAATAAAACACCCCAAATCTAGGGGACAAATAAAAAAAGTAGATTATACATTTTTCGACAGATGCACAAAGACTATTGTCATCTAAGGTGTTGTATTTCGGTGTCCATTGTCCGAAATGTCATCCAATTTATTGTCAGATTAGTAAGGAAGGTTTTCGCTACAAAAATTAATCACCAGGCGACAGACGGCGTCCATGGTTCCACTTGTAGAAAGCGATTACGGTTTATTTTAGGACAGAGAGTGTACTTATCTTTTTTGAGCAAGTTGTGATTCTTTACAAGCTTTAAAAGCTTCAATAGAAAAGAGATGATCAACCGACCCGAAACATACTACATATTCCATACCTTTCGGACACTTGTGATTACTGTAATTATAAGATGGGTGAGTAAGCAAGTGTAGATGATTCTTTCTTACAAAGTATAATCAATATAAAACTCATTGAAAATTGAATAGCAACTGCATCCTATTTATAAGTGTAATACTATATAAGTAAAGATAAGTGATTAACTGTACCTACCATTGACATCATAAGTAGAAAAAGAAAGAGAAAATGGTTTTAATCTTAATTTTTTGACCAAAAGGCATTAAGCCAAACATACGCAACGTTAATAATTATTACCTCGTACAATTTATAAATAATGAATTATATTTGTAAAAGCTTAGATTATCTTTACGCATAACTTGAGCTTAATCTGTAAGTGTAGTACAAAAAAAAGTACCGCGATCACGTAAATACTACATATTATTTTTAAATCAATTTACAGTATTAAATTTATAAGTATAGCATTAGACGTATGTTACAATTGCAGAAGAAATTTTCATTCACGTTTGTACACGCGCAAAAAGTATCAGTACTGTTTATACACTTAAAAAATGCAAAACGTGATTAATGATTTGATTATGAAAATGAACGATAACCGCAAATTTCATATTGTACACCGCAGACGTCGAGGATTTACATTACGACTTGCTATTTTAATGGTAATTAATATTAATTTATGTACCTACAGTTTATAAAAATATTTATCCATTTCTTAATTTTTCTTCATACATTTTCCCGTCATACTGCTCATTAGAAATACTGAATTTATATCTATAATTTATTATCTTCACTTAAATGTAATAACTTATTTTTGCTGAATTTAAACTAACGAGTATATGTAGATAACTTCTTATAACGGAATGAAACTTGCAAATTTTCCTTGTTGGTTGTAATACACAACATTTTACAGTAACGAGTTTTTTGACCAGTTTCTGATTTTTATGTTGTAATGTCAGGGATAACAGACGTTTGTTTTATATTCCAATTGTAAGGGATATAACCAACCGGTCTTCTTCCTTTGATGGTTGTATGGTTGTTGTAGAAACCAAAGTAGTTATAAACTAACCTATTGAAATAATGCGTGAATAGTAATTGCTTATATTAAAGACAACATTGAGTTTAGCTTTAGCCGTAACATTTAATGTAAACTGTATACAGAGAACATAATTTTGAAAATACTTGAAACCCATAAAATCCTGTTTGTGGATTTAGTAAGCATTACTTTTGCTTTTTAGTGGTTTCGTTGGAAAATTACTCTTTATTTAGTGTCTGTAGTACAAGTAAATGTGTAAATTGTAACGATTTGTATCAAACTTATTGCACTTTAAAATTGGTAAAATATACAGTTAGCGCCGCGCCAAAGTCTCCAAACGCCCCGGGGCAAGAAAATTTTAGGCGCTTCCCTCCTACTATCAGTAGTTTTTTTGCATTCTAATGATACGGTATACAAAACTATTTATTATGGATTAAAACAACGATTATTAAAAAAAACACTGTTTTGAAATTAAACTTTTATTCAGAGATAGGTAGAAACGTAAACATTAAAATAATTATAATACACGCTTTTCAAAATTTAGATAATTATGAAATATATCTTAAAACTGCAAATATATGTAACAGTCTAACATATGTTTTCATTTTTGTTATTATTAATAATTGAAATTTCTAAGTTATTTATTAAATCTGATACGTTTGAAATAATACCCAAATTCTCCAGCCGCTCTTGTGACATTTGTTGCCCTTAAATCATTTTTAGTTATCTTTAATTTTGAAAAGACCTGTAGCCACTGGAACAAAAAGTGTTAATAATATTCGCAATGCTATAGTAACTTAACTTAACTTTCACGCCATTCCCTTGCGGAGTAGGCAAAACAATCCCTGCCTCTTATTTATTTTTCATTCACAATCTTTCCCCATGCTTTCCTATCTCCGCATACCTCCCTAGCTTACGCAAGATTCATACATAGTCTGACATGCCCTTTTGTTTTTAAAGCTCCTTATCTTTCTTTCCTTTATCATAGATTCTACTACATTCAGTCAAGTTTTACGCGGCCTACCAGGCCCGGCCTTTCCCTTAACCTCACCCACATATATTTGTTTCGTTAATCTTGCGTTGTTCATTCTCTCAATGTGACCAAACCAACGTAATGTACAACTTTTATATCTATCCATGATCGTCTTTTCCACACCACACTCCGTCATTATGCATTCATTTTTTATCTTGTCCCTTCTTGTTTTACCATATGCGCTTCTCAGGAATCTCATACCCACGGCTTTTATTTTACTTTCGTGCTTTTTTTGACATACCCATGTCTCACTTCCATACAGTACTGACGGGACGAATACGCCATTATAGATTGCTCGTTTCGCAGCTAGGCTCATGCTTTCATTTCTCATTATCGTCCACATACTTCCAATCATTTTCCTTCCAGCACTGACCCTTCGTCCAATCTCGTTCTCAATTGTACCATCTGCAGTAAACATTCTACCGAGATATATCAGCTCGTCCACTTGCTCCACAATTTCATCTTGCAGAGTAAATACTCTACTATCCTTTCCACCTTCCCGATTGAAAACTACAATCTTAGTTTTGTTCACGTTTACCTTTAGGTCCATGCTCTCACAGACTGTATCAAACTTCCTCAGAGCGGTTTACAGCTCATCCGCACTGTTACTTAATAAGACTGTGTCATCTGCATACACCAGAAGTCGTACATTTACGTCACCAACCATTACACCATTTGTATTGGCAAATGCTTGTCTAAGAAATTTATCCATGTATACATTGAACAACCATGGTGACATCACACAGCCTTGTCGCACTCCTTGCTCAATATTAAAGTATTCACTCACACCACCTCTCACCCTAACACATGCCCGACTACCGTTGTATACTGCCCTTATTCCATTTATTAGACCTTTATTTACGCCATATTCATTTACTATTTCCCACAGCTTCTCCCTATTCACTCTGTTATATGCTTTCTCCAGATCTACAAACGCACAGTACAACTTCCTTTTTACCTTTAAACACTTTTCGATCACCTGCTGGAGAGCAACCATCTGATCGACACATCCTCTCCCTGGCATGAAGCCACCTTGTACATCCCACATCTTAGTTTGTGTAGTTTCTCGTGCTCTATCAATCAGTATTCTTCCAAATACCTTACCAGGCACGCTGAGCAAGCTTATTCCTCTGTAATTTTTACAATCACTTTTGTTCCCCTTACCCTTATACAATGGTACAATGATCGCGCTCTTCCAATCACTCGGCACTTTTCCACACACAAGGCATACATTGAATAATTCACACAATCTTCGTATAAGCTTTGCACCACCATACTTGAGCATTTCACCAGTGATTTCATCTACGCCTACTCCCTTGCCGTTTTTCAACCTTCCTACCGTTTTCTCTACCTCATTTATTCCAATATCCTTCTCAGTTTCATTCATCATTTCTTCTATATTCTCCTTATTTAACCCTTCAGTCTTACTTTCCTCACTACTGTACAGCTTTCCGAAATATTCTTGCCAGCATTTCCTCACTTCACAATCGTCCCATACTATTTCGTTTCTAGCATTCATCACTCCTGCAGCGTTCTGTTTTTGGCCACGTGTTGTATTTTTGACCCATTTCCAGAAGAGTTTTTTGTTTCCCTCAAAATCATTCTGCATTTTCTCTCCTTCCACAGCCTTCACTTCCTCTTTACTTATTATCACTGCCTCCTTTGCTTCTTTGTTTCTTAATCTGTACACCTCATCCAATCGCTTCTTCTCAGTTTCATTTATTGCAGCAATCATTGCCATGTACGCATCTTTTTTCTTACATACCGCCTTTTTTACCGACTCACTCCACCAAGCACATGTTTTCTGTCTACCTACAGTCACTCTAACCACATATTCGCACGGCACAATTGACAATAGAGTTTTTCAAGCTTATCCGTGCACTTTTAACGTCAGTGTCTTTTATTTCTTCGTTCCACACTGTTTCATTCACATTCAATTCTTTACTCACAGCATCTACGTATTTCATTCTCGCACCATTATCCACTAGTTTGTCAACCCTAATTCTGAACGTTCGCACTACGTTTACTTTGCTTCTCCAGACCCACTTTTGCCCTAAACACACTCTCGATACAACCAAAAAGTGGTCCGATCCACACTCCGCTCCGCGCATTACTTTCACCAGGTTTCTAAGCCGTTCATCATACACTATCAAGTCTATCATACTTTTAGATTCACCTCTTTGCCATGTATACATATGCACATTTTTATGTTTAAACCACGCATTGGATACAAACAGGCTTCTCTCCACATATATGCTCAGCAGGTGTTCACCGTTCTCCTTGACTCTTTGGTCTCCGAACTTTCCTAGAACGCGTTCACCATGTTCTCTCTGTATACCCACCCATCCGTTCATATCTCCCACTATAATCACTCTTTCGTTTGGCTTACATACGTTCAACACGTTCTCTACTTCATTCCAGAAGTTCTCACGCTCCTGGTCTCTTTCTCCATTCACCGGTGCATAGCATGCAATAAGAAAAATTCTTCGAAGCTCCACTTTCATTCTAACCCATATTACCCGGGGCGATACCAATTCGTACTGTTTAACACATCTTTTCGTTCTTTCACTTATGATCATCCCAACTCCTTTTGCGCCATGCACTTCCGTCTCAACTCCTGACCATAGTGCCACGCTGCCATCCTCCATCTCCACAGCATCCTTTCCTTTGCGCTTTGTCTCCGATACACACTGATATCAAGGTGTCTTTCGTACATTACATTCGCAGTTTCAAATTCTTTACCATGCATACCTCTAACATTCAACGTACCGACTCGCCATTGATTCCTTGCACAGTCGTCAGCAACGGGGCCTGTCTGTTTCGACCTTGACCGCCCCTTGTAGCCAGGTCGATCCGAGGCAATTGTATTGTTTTCTTGAGTAATACCATAGCGAGCAGACCGGTTACTGGTCAAATCGTGCCCCGGACGATGTAGCATTCCCTACTAACGGTATCGTCCTACTACCGGACAGTTATTTGTCTACTGTCACGACATAATCGATAAAATATAAATAATAGATAGTATACTTACTGTATGAATCTCAAAATGTACATATACATCTACCTTTTTTTTTCTTACCTACCCTTCAATCACACCACGCGTTTCAACCATTCTGCTCTATATGCGATTCCTGGTTCCGCGCCCCTCACCGTACTTGCTGGTATTTATTAGCGACCACATGATTCAATTATTATTTATTTATTTTTTAGCTTTTCGAGTTATAGATCAAATCAGTTTTATTATTGTCGCGAGCCGTGGCAACTTAAATAAATATTTTATTAGTTCTCTATGATTCATTGTTATTGCAAAAATGTTTACCTGTTCGAGTCTGTGCTATAGTAGTGTTAAGGAAATGCATCTTCTAATTTATTTTTAATAATATAATTTAATGTCTCAATTTGGGATGATATTATCTCTGATTTTAACTCATTTTAAACAAATCCGAAAAAATATATAATAATTTTGTTTCTTGTCTTACCTTATTTAAGGAGTATGTAACACGTCACACTTTTGTCGACTGGTATAATAGCTATTAGTTGATACGTGTATTTAATTTACTAAGTATACTACACAAACACACAGGCGAGACAAATAGGACGCACTGAATATTGCTCGTAACTTATAGTTTTTGTGAGAACTTAATACTAACGCACATTTATATAAGGTTTTAAAATGACGAAAATTTGCAGGAATAAACTCGAAATTTCAAGTCGGGACAAAAACGTCGCGTATACGCTGTTTTATCGAAGCATCGCACGTTGCGATAGGGATGAACGATATACTATCTCGCTACGAATGAATCGCCCTGCGTTATTAGTTTATGAAGCTAGCTATCCAAATTGTTTATACTGCCATCTGATATCAAAGCGTCTTCAAACAAGGGATTGAAACATTCTTCAAGTGCATTTGATACAATCGACATATGCCATTGAATAAATATTTTCATTGAATGAAAAGAGAAATAAAATACTCGTTGATATTGTTTAACATGCATTTTAATTCTAATTTGACTAACGCGTAATTTTAGAACAATAACTGACATAACCTCACTTATCTTGCATTCAAGAGGTAGGTAATATTTATTTTTATTTCACTATTGTAATCGCAAAATTACAGCGTGTGGCAAATGCTCTGGCTATATCTGTGGCCACAGTGAAGAATATCAAGTCTCGCAGTAGATCTAATCCAATTTTATCCAGTCCAGGTAACGACCTCGTAAAAAACAAAATGGAACGATCTGCCAGAAACATCCAAAATGTGCATTAGGAATACATTGTACAACATGTATGCACAAAGTGAGTACAATCTAACGCATACATATTCCCACATCTGAAATGCTTTTATTTACAGAAAGCATGCCACAGTTGGAGCTTTAAATACTGAATTCCGTGATAGTCATCATTTATTAAGTGTTGGAAGTTTAAATGGCGCATTACACAATTTCCAAAATGTGCATTAGGAATACATTGCACAACGTGTATGCACAAAATGAGTACAATCTAACGCTTACATATTCCCATATCTGAAATGCTTTTATTTACAGAAAAGCATGTCAGAGTTGGAGCTTTAAATGCTGAACTCCATGATAGTGATGTTTTATTAAGTGTTGGAAGTTTAAATGGTGCATTACATACATCCAAAATGTGCATTAGGAATACATTGTACACCCGACGTCAATGAAAAGTCCACTGCCCGAGGCTATCTAACGTAGAAATTTTGGACACCCTTTAAATGTTAGCAATAATCAAGAACGTATTGTAATAGTCAGGTAAATTTTCCATTATATTACGGGCACGTAGATATTCTCTTAAACAACCAGTAATAATTCTTATGAAAATACGTAATACCTGGTTTGAAACTGACTTGTAATGCTATTATTTAAAAAGCAGAATTATATATTTTATATTTTTAATGAATTTGAATATATGTGTCTTTATAAAGCCAAACAAATGATCTTATTTTTATTGCATTATAATGGAATTAGATAATAAATTTAAATCATCATCATGGTTTACTTTAAGGAATTTAAAACAGCTCCAAGTCAGTTGTTTTTCATCACATACAGGAATTGATAATAGGAGTAATAAATATATTTTTAATATGAATGAACTTCAATGAAATTGTTGCACAAAAATAAAAAATCAATTAATCTACGATATAATTAGACTGATTAGAAGAAATACAAGTAACAATGCAATTCCAAATCGTTTTTATTTCATTATTTCCCTGATAACACGGTGTTTGTTTTTTTTTCATTTTAATTCAAAACACTACTAGCAAAAGAGGAATATTTATGAAATCGTATTATCACGGATGTAATTGAAAGAGTGTCCTAATTGATAAAATTAAAAACACAAGCACAAGTACCGCTACAAATCGAATTAATATAAAAGTGGAAGTTTTTCAATCAAAAATGAAAAGCTTACGAAATTCGTCTTCTTTTTCCAACTACAAAAACAGAGTTAACGATTTAACTAGAACTAAACACCAAACACATATAACAAAATAATACTATCTAATCATATTTTAATAATTAATGCAAAATCCTTTATTTTCAATAAAAGCGTTCATTCTTCGGCGTATGCTGCCCGTTAGAATTTGGCAAAGGTTTCCAAAACGAAAACTTTACCAAATCCTACGAACATGTAACATTAAATCAACAGTCCTTTCGCGAATGCCATTGTAGTTATGATCGTTCCAATTCCTCACCATATCGGCCCAAACGTTCTCGATTGGATTTAAATCTGGAAATTTACTGGGCCAACGCAGCAATTTTATATTACCAGCATTATCTGCCAACCAATCCATAACCCGTCGTACAGTATGGAGATTGCAATTTTCTTGGGCAGAAGTGATCGGTCCATCACATTCTTCTTCCGGATATAAAATATTAATTGAAGGTAAAAGCACATCTTCCAATACTTCTATATATGGAATGGAGTTAAACGCTGGCAGAGATACATGCAGCAATTCTTCAGGTCCAGCGCTGCTCATCCATCCCCATACGCCTGTGCACACACGCCCGATTGTTACTAACGGCATAACGTATCTTTGATTATACCCTTTGGTCGGGGCGCCATAAAGTGACTGGAGCATCCTGCGATGATGGGAACGTCTTTTATCAGAGAAAATCACCGGGGACCAATCTCTTTCCAAGTTATTATGACAGAAATCCAAACGCACTGCAGCATGCTCTGGAGAAAGTATAATCTTCCTAGCCGGTTTTCTTGAAGGAATTCCATTTTCATATAAACGTCTCGATATTGTCTTTTCACTTCAATGGATTTGCAATCGCTCCTTAACTTGAACGCAGTTATTGAAAGGGCATCATTTATTAAGTTTACTATTTCTTGATCCTGTTGTATGATGGTCACACGTACCCTTTCAGGACGGTGAGTCAACATTGATCTTTCGCGGCCTTCTTCATATCGACCTTGCCATCTCCTTACTTGTGTTCTCTAAAATTACAAACAAAACTAGTATTATACAAATCCAGTTAAAGAACGTACAAAGAATGCAAGCAAAAATAATATGATCAAACTATGTAGTATGCATACGTAACAAAATGACAGCGATAGGTTACATCGCCGAGACACTTCGCCTATTGAAAGCCCACTATTCATTAAACCAAGAATAATTCCCCTTTGCTGTAACGAACTATCCCTTTGCCTTAAGCGAGGGGTATTTTTACTTATTAAAATAAAGCTTCACAATATAGTTATGACAAAGTCAAGACGGGCTATAACTGAATATTTAATAATCATATGTTCTACTATTTATACCGTATTTTCACAAAGCAATTTTAAATTCTATTGTTACTTGTAGTAATTACATGTGATTACTTGAATGGTATTGCAAATTAATTGAATTCCGGCTTAACCTTTGTGCAATAATCGTAATTATTCTAAAAATAAAATATGCCGAATATACCAGAATAATAGGAAAATACATTCTCATACTATCTACATTGGTTGATTTCAATTACATCATAGATAATTTGATAAGATAGATATTTGAATTGAACTGAAAAACATGATAATTGCTAAAATAAAAACTGGTTATTTGGCATAAAATTTCCCATAGGTAGGGTCGCATTATTTAATTTACACACAAATGCTTTTCTAAGAAACCGGAAACGTTAAAAATGTCAATTTAGGTTTTTTAGGAAATCTCAAAATGAAATATAATGCCCACTTATGGGAAATTGATTCCTAAAATTTTTATAAAAAAAAACAAACAGTACGTGTGTGCATGTATGCGTGTGTGCATGTGTGCGTGTGTGCGTGTGTGTACGTGTGTGTGCGTGTGTGCATGTTCGTGTGTGCGTGTGTGCGTGTGTACGTGTGTGAGTGTGCGTATGTGCGTGTGTGCGTATGTGCGTGTGTGCGTGTTTGCGTGTGCGCGTGTGTGTTTGTGTGTGTGTGTGTGTGTGTGCGTGTGTGCATGTGCGTGTGTACGTGTGTGAGTGTGCGTATGTGTGTGTGCGCGTGTGTGCGTGTTTGCGTGTGCGCGTGTGTTTGTGTGCGTGTGTGCGTGTGTGCGTGTGTGCGTGTGTGCGTGTGTGCGTGTGTGCGTGTGTCGTGTGTGCGTTTGTGCGTGTGTGCATGTGCGTGTGTGCGTGCGTGTGCGGGTTAAAGAGGCGTCTTATACTGCACAAAAATCTTTATTTTTTAATGAGAACAATGTAATTGTAAACCAAACAAAAATTATAAATTGAAAATACTACACAAGTTTTTTGAGTAAAGCATCAACGGCCTTTCCTTTATCCTGCGAAATTCCTCTCGCAGAATCCACTAATGGTAACTCAACAGCGTTTAAGTTTTTAAGGCGTTTTACTAGAGTTATAGAAGGCTTCGAATTATCTTCGACTCTAGAGTTTATCTGGTAGTTAAGATTCTACGATAGCACACCTCCAAAAGTTTTTCAAAAGTTTCAACAAAGACGCGCAAGCACATGAACGATTATAACTTCAGCCGTAAGTAATGGCTACATGAACAAGTTGCACTTTGATTCTGTAAAAACTGTAACTTTCATGTGTATTTTAAATGGGACTTTTGCCGCTTTGTTCAGAATTGAGGATTTGTATAACATTCTATTGCTAACATAGATCGTGCCATCTAAGAACGATTTTTTCAAATCCTTTACATATAATACAATGCATTTTAATTGATTAAATGTGAAAACATTTCAGTACATCAGTACATGATAAAATGGTAGGTTACGAAGTAACAGTTTTAGTGTGTGTATGACTTGTTAATCTCAATCACTGTTAGAACTGCCATCCTCTTCGCTCAAGTTTATTTCTAATGTATTTATTGTAATAATTTTTTGCTATGCCTCAAATTAGTTCAACCGGATTAACCGGAGATATACGTAAAACCGTTGACTGAATGATTTTTTACTCAATGGTAAAACGAAGTGACCATATTGCTCCGCTAATTGATTCACACGGTGCACTTTAGATGGTTTATTTCTAAAAAGTAGCTGTTTATATAGTACAAAATAATTGAAGGAAAGTACTTACTGTGCAACCTTTAGTAAAAGTTCAGTTTTAAATTCATTTTAGGAGAATTCTACATTATTTTTTAGAAACCACACTTTAATTTCGTCTTTCCTCCAAGAGGTTTTGGTATCTTTAATAGCAATGCATTATGTTATGGTGCGTTATCTAACACAATTGCTGATGGATTTTCTAAATTCTTTAATAATTTTTTTTCGAACCAATGTATAAAATTTCTTGATTCATTTCGCCATGATAGTCACCAGTAGTTTTTGAAGTAAATATTAGATCAGCACCAGGAATAAAACCGTCTTCGCAATCAGCATGACGAATAATATACCTGCAACGGCACTGCATTACCTACGTAACATTAAAACACACAGAATTCACCTTTTACCATCAGTTGTAATGCTTCTTATACTTCATTTATCACTATTTTGCCACGAACGACCAATTGTGCCATTTTGAAAAATCCATGTTTCATCTAGGAAAACAAATTGATGTCTTGTATAGTTTTAGAATGGCGTGTCTTTTTGCCACTGAAAACCAATTTTTTTAATAATCGATAAAAGGATACTTTACTTCCTTCAAACTTCGAACTTGTGGGAGTTACATGTTCCTCTTAAATTACGTTTAGTTAAACAAATATAATAATGACAATTTCAATCTTCTTATTGGAGTACATTTCGTAAATAATGTTCCGAATGGAGGTAATATTCAACGAACTTACATCCAAAACTTTCTTACAACGATCGTGTTTTTTTGGAGGTGATGTAGGAAGCAGTATTGCTTTTAACAGCTTGTGAAGTGTGGCTAACTGTTCCAATACTAAGTTTCAACGCTTCCGCAACACGCTCGAATAAATCAGTTTTCATTTTATGTAATTACATTGTTTACATACCTCTCTCACAGCTGATAAGGGCAGAAAGGGGCCACCATGGTCACGTTCTCTCTCGAAGTACTCGATTAAATGTGCTACAAGTTCTTTCGCTTTACTGTGTAACGGCCTCAGCATTTCCACAATTAAATATATCAACACGAACAGAAATTTTGTTCTGAAAAGAACAGATTTTTTAAATGTAAGAAAAATAGTAGTGGGAACGGGGGAAATAAGACTAAATAACCAATAAAAATGAAAATACGATCGTTTAACGAGACCAACAAAACTAGTAACTGTCAAGTGCCAAACGAATCGAAAATGGTTTGGCATCAAGGCGGAACTAGAATTCGGTTTTGCTAACCTACTGCAACTAACAAAAACTATTACTTAATACATTTCCTAATAAACAAAACTGGAATTACTTTGGTACGTTATTTTGTTGAGGTAATGACGTGCAACCAAACTTGTGTGAAATTTACCATAGATTATTGTTTTTGTTTTTACAATGTTGCCTATTTTCGTAATGAACTTCTTCTAAAAGAGGTTGCATAATTATCCTTAAAAAATGTTATTAAAATTATTTCAATTTGTAGATTGGAAGGTCGCGTGGTGTTCCACGCCAGATATTTCATTTACGTGTGTAATCGTAAAGAATTTTTTTATGTGTACGTTGACAAATAATTTGTATATCGTTAATTTTTGTCTGGGCATTAACAATATTATTTAACAAAAGGACTTCAACATATCAGAAATAAGACTTTCCGTTTTACATACATTATATGTAGCCCAAAAATAAGAAGTTGCGCACTATATAAATTTAAAAATATGTAAGTTTAATAAATCATTTATAGTATATTTATTACTTGCAACATTTTGCATCAATTTAGAGGAAACTGTTAATTTTTGGTCGACAATCATATTCTGAAGCTTTTAACACTTAATAAAATTAAACTAAATTTAAACAGTGTTGTCAAATTTTTGGTTTGTTTACATTTCAACAATCAATAGAAAGGTTAAGTTATTAAAAATCTTTGTTTTTTCCAAACTTCTGTTGATAAATTTCACCATTGATCGTAGGCGAAAGTTCGGTATCTATTCTCCGACAAAAATTCTTTAAAATAGTAAAATAATAGACATTCTTTTACAAAACATTTATCAATGGTTACATTATAAAAAAACATATTGCTTGTGTTTAAAAAATCACTTAGAAATCAAGACATACCTAAAATAATTCCGCATCGAGACTAAAATATTAAAATATTAAGTTAATCAGAATCAATTATAGACTAAGATGTGATGTTAAATTTTATTAAACTAAATGATCCTTAATTAATTACCTTATATTAAATATCAGCATCTCTTTCAGAATCACTATCTTCATTTAAATCTATTATCATTGGTGCGGTGTCATCTTGATCATCACTTCGCGATCCCACCATCTATGTACTTCTCTAACAGCAGTTAAAAGTAAAAAAGGACCAGCATTATCACGTTCCGCTTCGAAAAACGAAATTAAAGATGCAATCATCTCTTTTCCTCTACTAACAAACCGCTTGCAAGAGATAATTATAAACGCGAAATCGAATATAACGAAATTTTTGTTCTGAAGAGAACAGATTTTTTATAACGAAGGCGGTATATAAACACGTAAAACTCTCGAGGCACGAAACAAAATAAATCAAAATATGAGGTTAGAAATTAAACAAGACAAATGGCAACGTGATTCTTTAAAAGAATTCCGCCAAATCGCTTGAGCGAAATTCACTAGAACTCACTGCAATTTGTAATGCGGATGTATAACCGGTATGTTGATATGATAAAACGTCATTCTGACGGCATAGATCACGTGGCTTTGAAAAGAGTTTACATAGACTAATACCTACTCCAGAAAAATTAGTATTACCACAAACCGCGAGATGACACTCAAACGTGTCCCACACCTTTGTTATTTGAGTGTCCGTAGGTTAAATGTGCTCAACTTATACAGGGTCCGTCTTTGGGAGCGGATTCTATGAGTAACTGCTAAACCAAACTTACTATAATTTTGAAAATTTGGTGACAGGGTAATGATGTTAGGGCTAACTCATCTAAAATATTTTCACGTTCGTGCCACTTCCGGTTATACCGGAAGTCGGCATATCGTTATTTTAAATGGAACACCCGTATATTAATACATTTTGGATTCTATGTCGAATTTTAAGGTAAGTTTGTTAAATAAACTAGATACGAAATTTCAGTCGTTTTCAAAAAGAACCATTTTCTAAAAATTGACAGATGCGGTCTTAGTAATAACTCGTTAATTGTTCTGTTCCCGTCAAACAATTTGAATAAAACTTTGAGGTGTTGTAGGCAAGGTTTATTGCAACAGTCTGCAAAAATGACATGTGTATTTTAATAAAAATAAAATTATGAATGTCTAAACTTGACTATCAAAAATACAAGTTACTCAAAATCAAATGGAAACTATTTTTATTACTCAGATCGATTTAACGTCCAAAATTAAGTTAAGTTTGTTTAAAACTTTATTTGCCTAAACGTAACAGTTTCATACTTATTATCAAAAAAGTCCCAATTTTAAAATTTGTGATAAAATGAGCTACATATTTAAATCTAGTATTCCTTGTTCGTGGTCACCATGGACATCAAACTGATGAGTATGTAGTTACTACCTCCGCAGTAAAAAGTAGTTTTTTTCGATTTACTCATAAAGTATTAAATTTTTACACTTATGCTGTATATCGAATTTGAAAAAAATGACTTAGAAAATTTCTATTTGGCAAAAATGACTTTTGAATCACAAAATTATCAATCTTTATAATTTTTTGCAGTAACTTTTTCAAATATTTTTCTTTATTTCAGTTCTCAATTATTTGGTTTCCATGGTGACCACGAACAAGGAATACTAGATTTAAGTATGTAGCTAATTTTTATCACAAATTTTAAAATTGGGACTTTTTTGATAATAAATATGAAACTGTTACGTTTAGGCAAATAAAGTTTTAAGCAAACTTATCTTAATTTTGACGTTAAATCGATCTGAGTAATAAAAATAGGGTTTCCATCTGATTTTTGAGTATCTTGCGTTTTTGATAGTCAAGTTTAGACATTCATAATTTTATTTTATCAAAACACAAATTTTTGCAGACTGTTGCAATAAACCTTGCCTACAAAACCTCAAAGTTTTATTCAAATTGTTTGACAGAACAGAACAATTAACGAGTTATTACTAAGACCGCATCTGTCAATTTTTAAGAAAAATGGTTTTTTAAAACGACTGAAATTCGACATAGAATCCAAAATGTATTAATATACGGGTGTTCCATTTAAAATAGCGACTATACCGACTTCCGACATAACCGGAAGTGGTACGAACGTGAAAATATTTTAGATGAGTTAGCCCTAACATCATTACCCTGTCACCAAATTTTCAAAATTATAGTAAGTTTGGTTTAGCAGATACTCATAGGATCAGCACCCAAAGGCGGACCCTGTATATTTATCAAGAAATTATGCGAATGTATGTTTGAGAAATTTGTTAGAAATATATATCAATCTCTTGTGGGTACGGTTACGGTTGCAATTTTTGAAATATTCTAACCAAACGGGTTGAATCGTCGGAAATTGCAGGTTAAATTTGACAAGGTAAACGAACTGACAAAATATGATTTAGAGTATCGTTTACCGACGTTATTGAGATTTGTATTACAGACACACTGAAAGTCCTCCATCTTTCTTTAACACCAACAGATACGTGAAATAAGTATACGATAATAATTTAATTTTATACTCGGTAAGGTATGAATGATAAGACACCTTTTGCGATTATGACTATGGCTTTGTATAGATAATTAAAAATAAATAACTAAGCCAAATCATGTTCTAGAAACATTAACGCGAACTTTACAAAATATATTATAACATAAATAATAAGGACATTAAAAAGAGTATTACATACGTCACTTGCTGTTTCATATAGGCATGATCTGTGAAATCTACTTCAACCTGTAGGCCTTGCGGAAGAAGATTTTTTTAAATTCTAATTACAGAAATACCTTGTAGGTAGCGGACCGCGAAAATTTTATTACTGTAATAAACGTTTGTCAAATCATCATTGTTACCGCGATAGAAAAGATTAGTGGATTTTTAATATATTGTTAATGCGTCATAATTTGTTAATGTTTCCGGACTATTTTATATTTTGTTTTATGTAAGAAATGTGGGAATGGATGTAATTGATATTTGTGTAAAGGTTGAACAGAAAAAGGAAACATATATTAGGGTAGAGAGACAGGTGTTCTGCCGAAACTGGCGTAACGCGCTAGTGATGTAAAAATGTCATTGATTTAATACTTCATTATGGTTGAACATAGCGCAAATCCAAACGGATCTTTGTTTGGTACTGTGAAGCTCGAGACCTAAATGTAGGGATTGTTACGGCATATTTTTAAAATGAAGATGTCGTTCAATAATTAATATGAAACTGTTCCAGCGTAATAATTTTTTGTTTTTTGTTACTTTTGATAAACGGGGGTGGTTTTTCGGGAGTAGATATACTTAGTTTGAAATCAGAGGGAGAAGGCAGTTGCTGTTGAAATTTTGATTGAGCCGGATTGCTTTAATTGGAAACTCCCTTTGTAAACCGTTCCGTCTAAAACACTAATTCGTTCTTTTCTTTTAGTGTATGTTTTAATGTAATTTTTTCCAAAGATAAATTTATAATTATTCGCCGCGGAGCTGAGTTTTAAACTCGTCGTGTTGGTGGTAGTGTTTAACTAAAGGGAATATATTCAAGTGTAAGTAGATATTTTTATATAAATGAAGGCTCGCAGGAAATAATTTTTATGTAACGTACTAAAAATCAAACATTGCCTTGCAAAGGTATCTCATTCGCACGGGGGCTCATTAAGCTGAAATCTGCTAAAATAAAAGACAGTACAGGGCTCCTCACTCTTGTATTTTGGTGAATTAGCATTGCTGTTTGTTGTTTATATTTATATTTGTGCAGATATGGGCCTGGCGAACGGGTACGTGATAATCCTTGGTTATTAATTGTAACAGGTAATTGCCAAGTGGTACGTATCTATTTTGTGCTTTAGTAGTCACTAAACAATTGTGTATGTGTAAACTTCTGTTGTTGTATTTTACATGTAATGTCATTTGCCTTATTGTTTTATGTGCTTATTTACTTAAATTAATTACTTGATTGGTTGTAAAGGACCACATGTTTGATTTTTATTCTGATTTATTTCTGACACAATTGTGGGTGTGATTACACGGGTTTTTTTAATTGTGTTCATGTGTAGCTAAACTACTTTTTTTTAATGGTGTTTTGTTATATATATTTAACCCTTTCATTGTTTTTTTGTATGATTTGATTTATTAACGTATTTATGCAACTACTTATTTATGAATAAAGTGGGTTTTATTGATGGTTCTTTCCCACAATAGTACATTAATTGGATGAACCACCATTGCGCAAATCTCGTTAATTTTAATTTGAGTAGTTTCATTGTTTACCTGCCCCACATGTTACAACACTGGACCTCATCCAGCCTATCTAATTCAAATAGCACAATGTACAGGGTGTCCCAACGATAGAGTAAAGTAAGTTTATGCTTAACTAGAATTATTTGTGTAAATATTGTATGGACCATGGGGTAGAGGTAAAAGTGTCATTTTTAAAATATTGGAAGTTATATAGTGTGCCAGAAAAGCAGGACGTGAAAAGTATGATTTTAAATAGAACATCCGTATTTGATTTTAGTTTTTAATTCTACGTGTCCATACAAACATATTTTGTCATACAAAGATTGGCTGAAAGTTTTTAGTTCTTGAGATATTCGCGTTTAAAGATTATTATAGTCATTTCGTGGGGTTAATGAATGGGCAATTGTTCCGTTATTTCAAATAAAAAATTGATATTTCGTGTGAAAAATGAGTGATATTATACTAACGTTTAGACCGAGTAGTATTTCTAATGTTCTCAACAGGGTGTTTGTTATAACCATTCAAATTTGAAAATTCTCAAATTAAAAAAATCAGTTTTTTAATTAGCACCTATATATTTTATTTCATTTTATTCAGGGATTAAAAATCTATCATTTTTGTCAAATATATCCTATATCTATCTTTGATAGTTTTCGAGTAATTTCGATTTTTCACCTAGCTACTTTATTTTCGATAACATTGCATTGCATGGATCTTGGTAGCCATGGAAAATAATAATTGCGTTACTTAGATACAAGGTTTCCTACTTGTCAAAATAAACACATATTAAATTTGTCGTTTCGCATTTAACTTGTTATCAATTCTTGTATCAATTATGGATTATTCGACAAATGAATTAATTGATATGATATACGTGTTGGAGGCTGAAAAAAACCCTTTATTTGGACAACGAATCTACAAAATGAAATATCCTGAACGTCGAATACCTACTACTGTTGCTGAAAATTTGATGGATAAATTTGATTCTAGCGGTAGTGTTAAATACTTCAAACGTAAAGTTGATAATATTTAACATCTGTTGACAAAATTTTCATTGAATAACTTAAAATAAAATAAATAGTTTCTATTTAAAAATCATATTTTCACGTCTGTTTTTGCAACTGTAATAACTTCAATATTTTAAAATAAATTACTCAATGGTCATATTTAATTATAATAATGTAGTTACATAAACATTATTGTACTTATTTGGAACACTATACATGTCCATAGACGACCAATTTTTTCGATCAATTTCGAAGTTTGCGAAGTATGCTCAAAAATCAGTATTATGCATGTATATATAATATTATTCTATTATATATTTACAACGTTATTGCCAGTGAAGTTCAATGTCAGAAGCTGAATAAATTCTAATATTTTAATTATTGCCAGGAAAGTCAATGTCAGGCAAGCAATTAATTTGAGTAATAGTACAGTCCGCGCGGCCAAAGAATGCCTGAACCAACGTTGCGCATTCGTCCAACTTCAAGTCTCTTAAGCGCGGAATGTCAGTGGCGTCGCCACCAAAAGCGCGTTCCGTTTATTATCATGTATTACACTAATTAATTATTTATTTCTGTTACTAATTTACATACGTACTTGTTAATTTAACTTTATTACAATTATTGCAACAAAACGACAGTGAACCATTTTGTGTCCTATGTGAATTTTAAAGCTCATAATACTCAAATTTAATAGACAAATATGTATAAACAACAAATACTTTCACAATACATAGTAAAATAAATAAGTAGTTTTGCGGCGCATGTAATGCTAATGGCATTTGCTTAAATTCTCATTAAAGAAATCCTAATAGTTGACATTCCTTAGTGTCATTAACAACAGATTAGCAAATATTCAAAAATGTTTTTATTAGTTGGTTCGTTTTCAACTGTGATTTAAAAGCGAGTGTAGAAATATGAGTTCTACATTGGGAAAAAGTGGCCAAGTAATAAGTGGTCAAACGCGTGAGGTGATATACAGGGTCCACCAATAGTGCGTGGACGAAGCTTTATGAGTGTATACAATATCGTTTTCAAAATTATTTATTACAGGATTGTGTGGGATCTTTCGGGTTACAATTAGAAAATATTTTCGCAAAAATTACTACTCGTATACAGGGTATCACAACACAAAGTTATATTTTTTTAATTGGAACATACCGTATATTATTATAAATTTGGATTCCCTGGTTAATTTTAAGGCCACTTTATTCACTATATGAGGTATCTTAAACGCGCAATTTAGGCGCTGCATTCCATTTTTTGAAAATTTAGAGGTTGAAAAGAAAAATTGTAACAACCGTATGCAGAAATGTGTAACACAAAAATTTTAATGGTTGATTAGTCATAGACTGTGCTACATAAAATCGTAAAAATAGTACTATTATCTTATTTAATTTTCGAGATATTGTAATGCAAAGTATAAGATTTTCAATCATAGATAACTTGATTTTTTTAAATGGAAAGGTATACATTGTTTTACATTGTTAGATAGGACATTTAATTACATTTTTTTATGATATAACATTGTTGGTATTTATGTTTTGCCGTTTTTTGATAATCCAGCTTTTTTACTGAATTTGCAAAGTTTAAGATTTTTAATCATAGATAACTTGATTTATTTAAATGGAAAGGTGTACATTGTGTTACATTGATAGATAGAAAATTTAATTACAATTTTTTTGATATAACGTTGTTGGTATTCATTTTTTGCCGTTTTTTGATAATCCAGCTTTTTTACTGAATTTATCGATTTTGGAAGAAAATAATATTAAATTAAATGTTCAAATTGTCGACCACGCTAATTTGTAATTCTTTTAATAAAAGAAGCTTCAACCCGATCTAACATATTAGGAGTAATTGTAGCAAAAACATTTCTAATTCGCAATTTCATATTCTCAGCAGTTGTTGGTTCTTCCTCATATACTTTATTCTTCACAAAGCCCCAAAGAAAAAAATCCAATGGAGTTATATCGGGAGATCTAGCTGGCCAAGGTGTCGGTCCTTGTCTTCCTGTCCAATTTTCGTGAAATGTCGAATTTAACCACTGGGTTACAATTCTGGCATGAGGAGGTGCCCCGTCTTGTTGGAAAAACAAGAGCCAAAGGTACATTCTCCAATAAATGATATAATTCGTTTTCTAGAAAATTATGATATTCTACCCCAGTGAGTGTGCCATTGAAAAAAAAAGGCCAACAATAGTTCCGCCGAATATACCTGCCCAAACATTCACTGACCATTTATTTTGAGAGACTAACCGAAATTGATGTGGATTTTGATTTGAATAAAAATGAAAATTATGTCTGTTCACAAATCCACTTCGATGAAATGTACATTCGTCGGTAAATAATATCCCCAATATAAAATTTTCGTTCGCATTTAACTGTTGTTGAACCCACTGGCAAAAATTAATTCGATTTTGAAAATCTTGTTCTTTCAGCTCTTGATGTAATTGTACATGATAGGGGTGAAATTTATTTTTCTTTAACATTCGTCTCACGGAAGTTTGACTGATTTCTAAATTGCCACTTAATTTCGGAATACTAACGTGGGGATTTTCAACTGTAGCTACAAGTACACGAAATTCATTTTCTTCATTTGTAACAACTTTAGCTCTTTCGTTTTTAGGATATCCAACACTTCCAGTACTTTCAAATCTTTCTAAAAGATTGCGAAACGATTCTTCTCTTGGTTGTCTTCGATCAGGATAACGGTGCCCGTAGATTCGACGGGCCAATAAACAATTTTTGTTTGATTCTCCAAGCACAAATATCATGTCAACTAATTCATTTTGCAAAAAATTACTCATTATAATTCTTAAATAAACGTATTACGTATATGATGTTCGTAAAGTTAAGCGTCAAACATTCACACTGCAGTAAAGTAATTAACTCCGTTACGTTTGAACATACACGCGAAATGACAAAACAGATACTATTGCTGAATTTTGTTTCTAATATTCTTTTGTTTTCATAGCTTGATGTGATTTAAACAATTATACATACATATGTAAACCTACGAAAATCGACAAAATTCAGTAAAAAGCTGGATTATCAAAAAACGGCAAAACATAAATACCAACAATGTTATATCAAAAAAAATGTAATTAAATTTCCTATCTAACAATGTAAAACAATGTATACCTTTCCATTTAAAAAAATCAATTTATTTATGATTGAAAATCTTAAACTTTGCATTACGATATCTCGAAAATTAAAAAAGATAATATTACTATTTTTACGATTTTATGTAGCACAGTCCATTAAAATTTTAGTGTTACACATTTCTCAATTTTTCTTTTCAACCTCTAAATTTTCAAAAAAGTGAATGCAGCGCCTAAATTGCGCGTTTAAGATACCTCATATAGTGAATAAAGTGCCCTTAAAATTAACCAGGGAATCCAAATTTATAATAATATACGGTATGTTCCATTTAAAAAAATATAACTTTGTGTTGTAATACCCTGTATACGAGTAGTAATTTTTGCGAAAATATTTTGTAATTGTAACCCGAAAGATCCCACACCATCCTGCATTAAATAATTTTGAAAACGATATTGTATAAACTCATAAAGCTTCGTCCACGCACTATTGGCGGACCCTGTATAATGTGTACAGTTATTTGAAAAACTTACACCCCACATATACCTTGAAACAATTAAAAGAAGCCGTGTCTGAAGCAACAAAAGTGTCTGTTAGATCAGTGGCAAATATTATTAAAGAGGGTGAAGGTCCAACAGAAGAGGGAAAACCAAGATTTTCAACTCAAGGCAAGAAACGCCCACGTCCGTCTCCTGTGACCGACTTGGAAGATTTCGAAAAGAGCCTTTTTCGCAATATAGTATATAATTTTCACAAGACCGAGGGTGCACGGGTGACAATTCCTGCTCTACGCGAGAAACTCCACAATGACTTAGGTTGGCACGGTGGTGCTACATCTTTACGTGTTATATTAAAAGACCTGGGTTTTCAATGGCATCGAACAGAGAATAATAGAAAACTTTTAATAGAGAAGAACTATATAAGGGCTCTAAGAATTACTTACTTACAAAAATTCAATTCTACCGAGAATTAAATCGTCCAATTATCTACATGGACGAAACATATGTTCATAGTGGACACACGCAATCAACGTCGTGGAGTGATGGTACAACTAACGGACTGCTGTCTGCAATTTCCAAAGGACCGAGAATGATCGTGGTACATGCAGGAGGTGAAATGGGTTTTTTACCAGGTTGTAGTCTGATATTCAAATCAGGAACTAGCAGCGGAGACTATCACGACGCGATAAATGGTAGCAACTACGAAAAAATGGTTACGTGAGAAACTTTTACCAAACTTGCCTCCACAATCGGTTTTGGTTGTTGATAATGCGCCGTACCATAATGTTCAGGTGGATCGTGCTCCAACAAGTAATTCGAAAAAGGCAGATATGGTGAAGTGATTAATAGAGAAAAAGATACCGTTCACTCCTTTAATGTACAGACCACAACTGTATGAAATAATTAAGCTACACAAAAAAGAACATATAACGTACAGGTTTGATTGTATATTAAGTAATGAAGGACATACGGTGATGCGACTACCTCTCTATCACCCGGACTTAAACCCGATTGAGTTGATTTGGGCTCAAGTGAAAAATAATGTTGCAAAGAGAAATACCACCTTTAACTTCAACCACCTTAGAAGATTGTTGCAAGAAGAATTAGCGGCTGTTACTCAAGAAAACTGCTGTAAGAAGGTAATCGACCAGGAAAAAAATATTTAGAGAACGAAATACTGATTGACGTACAAGTCGAAAAACTGGTGATAAATTTGGAGGACGATTCAAAAACTGAAAGTGGCTGGTCTAGTGATGAATGGTTGTGTGACATATTTGTTAGTAGTATTTAATATTATTATAGTAGGTAATTATCGCCGTTTGAGTAACATTTCCCCAAAGTGAAATATAAAAATTGATTACCTAAGAAATTCTGAATAATACTCTTAAAATACAGCCTATTCTGTTTCTATAATTAAAAATCGAACGTATACTTTTTTGACTTTCATAAACGATTAAACTGTTGTGTTCATTTGTGATTCAAATATAAAATTTATTACTTGTCAACATGGTTATTTTTTTATTTTATAAATGTTTAAACTATTACTGTTCATATGTAATTCAAATAAATAAAATATTTTAAAATTTCTGGTGGTTTGGTGACGAATAATTGAAAACGCGACACCGATGCCACTGGTAATGCTTTGAAGAGTCGCTATTGCGTTAACGAGTGCGGCCGAATGCACGAACATCCATGCGCGACACGAGGCATTCTTTGGCCGCGCGGACTGTAGCATTATTGATAAATCACTTACCAATTGTTTTGTTCTTGAATTTGCATTCTTGCAAATAAGTTCAAATTACACTTTACAAGATAGGATACCTGGGGGACACTACAACCTAATAAATGATTCGTTCAATTCAAAATACAGTTTGGTAACAACGTTCTAGCAAAAAAAGATGCATATATTGTTTATTACTAAATATATGATTACCTAGTATACATATAGCATTACTGTGAGCACAAATTGTATCTGTACCATTGAAAATGCGTTTTTGAGCTTTTTTAAAAGTGCGAACTTCTCTGTTTTAATCGTGTGCTTCAATGCTTAATTAAAACGGCATTTTTTTGAGACAAATTAACAATGTGAACTGTATATATTATTAGAATCGCTAGTATAGACATAATAATTTTTGCATTTCATACATATAATAATACATAATCTACAATTATATGAATTTTGTTTAATTTGAATAATTCTACTAGATGTTGATATGCTAATATCCTAAACATTACACATGCTTTAGGCGACCCGTGTGTTTGTGGAATTTGTAAATACAAATATAAATTATTATAATCCCTAACACTATTTATACGCTATTAGTTTTAATACAATTACCTATATTCAAAAATTGTAGTAATTGATGCATACCGTAGATACAGTCATTGCTTGACTGTGCCGCTCCTAGAACAGTACTACAGTTCCGCATCCTTAAAATGAAAATTGTGCTATACCCAGTGACGTAAATGCAGATATTAAAATAAATACTACCATAAATGACAAAAACTTTGGTGAATGACGAATTGCGTATTATGTAGACGTACAAAAACTTCAATAATTGTAATTTAGTCTTTCTTAAGACTAAAGGGAAATTGTTATAAGGTATGTAAAAATTTGGTTAAAAATCATCATTTATTATTTTTAATTGATATTACAGATTTTCTGGATTTCCAAGGCGTATTTCTGGTGTATTAAACCAATACATGGTATTTACTTGTCAAATTCAAGTTTTGTAAGTGCTTTTATATACTAAAAGTAATGTTTAAAACAAATTTTGCTTTTTAACCTCAGTTTGGTTACGAGAATAATGTACAGTTTAGAGAGTAAAAACTGTTTAGATGAGCGTTTAATGATCTTTTTGTTTACATTGACATGAGTGGTTTGAAATAGGCAATAATGTATTAATTTTGTTGTCAAGTTGAAAATGAATAATCGAAAGGTAATTCATAGCCAAGGGCTTCAAATTATCTACAATGTGTACCAATTTATGAAAAAAGAAAAAGAAGGAACGATGACAATGCCATTATCCCAATTACAAGAATGTGTTGCTGAAGAAACCGTTCTAGACAAGCAACTAGTTGAAAATGGTCATGCTGTCCTTCGTCTCCCTTTGTACCACTCTGAATTAAATCCCATTGAAAAATCAGATAGCAGTGAGGAATGTGACATTTCAAATGGAAGGTGTTAAGCAATTGCCAATGAAGAATTGAAAAAAATTACAACTGAGAACTCGAAGAAAGTGTGTGAATATGTGGAGAGTGAATATTTAAAAAAAGGAGTGATATTGGATGATGTTACCTTTACAATGACATTAAAACATTTAAATGAATTTTTAAAATGAATTTGCCATTAATCAGAAATCAATGTATGATATATTTGTTAAGTAATATTAGTGAAAACAAATTACATGTATGACTGGTTAGTTTATTATAAATGCATACATTCAACATATTCAACACAAGTCAGGTACACCATTTTTGTTGACCACCTTTGAATGTACACTGGTGAACATCACATACATTATAATGGAAAAAAAGGACTTATTTAACTTAATGCTAGATATCACTTTTGCATTGCATTCTAATTTTTGAACAAAAACTTATTTCAGATTATATTCCACTGATTTAGTCCTCATATGGAACTAGTCACCATGTCTACTTTATGATGTACCTATTGTTTTTTAAGATAAATCTGTATATATTGATCTAAAGCACAGCAAATAATGAATTAATAATGCATTGTTTTTTTAGATCTCAAACGTGCATGTAAATGAGATCAATTCAGCTAAAGTATAGTAAATAATGAGTAAAGATTTTCAATTAGTGGACATATTATTTACATACAAATATAGCGATATCCCGACGCACACCTCACTACCCGTTGGAATGAATGGTTTTTATATGTTTATATTACAGTTAAAAATAGAAAAATAAAATCAAACTTGGCAATTATCTATAAAACAATTTCAAAGTGACCACCATTGTTTGTATTACAGGCATCTACTCTTCGTTTCATATTTTCAAATACATTTATTAATTGAGCTTCTGTAATATTTTGAATTTCGTCAGTTATTGCATTTTTTAATTCATCAACTGTATGAAGGCGTGTCTTGTAGATTTTATTTTTTAAATGTCCAAATAGAAAATAATCCAGTGGAGTAAGATCAGGTGATCTTGGGGGCCAAACTCCCGCACTTATAACTCTTTCATCAAAATGTTCACGTAAAAAAGTCAGTGTTTGATTAGCTGTACGAGCTGTTGCGTTATCATGCTGAAAATATCCATGTTGGAGCTCGTCATCGTGCAGTTGATCAATGAAAGGTTCCAAAATAGTTTTGTATCGAGCCGCAGTTACTGTATCTTCAAAGAAAATGGGACCTACAATTCTTCTTCGTGACATAGCAGCCCAAACACCTATTTTCACAGGATGTAAAGTAGTTTCTTCAAAAACGTGTGGATTTTCTGCTGACCACATACGGTAATTCTGCGAATAATCAGGTAAATGGAACCAAGCTTCATCCGTAAAGAAACTTAAGTTTAGTATTTCGTCATCTCTCAAGTTGTTGTTGAACCATCGGCAATATTCTAAAGCTTTTGAAAATCTAACGGTAGTAATTCTTGCACAACCGTTATTTTGTAAGCATGAAAATGTAGTTGACGTTTCGGAAATAAGCTTCCAAAATAAACTTGTCTTGTTCCACAGTAAAAGGCATTATAACCTAAAAAAATTTATTTACGAAAAAGGCATAAAATACACGAATCTTGAAAGTCCTGGTTAATTTATTAATGAGTTTTGAAAAAAACTATTTTATTGTAATACAAATGTAGATAAAGGAATCATTGAAAAAGGAAAAATCTATGTACGTTTATGAAATGTCAATCGAAGATGAAATAAATATTTGTACCTAATTTCACTAGTAACTTGAAATAAACTTTTGATAAAAATTCTGTAAAAAGCAGTTTTTTTTCGGTCATTTATTGTTGATATCCCGGTATATTTACAATAAGACATGATTTTTTTTGAACTTTATTCATTATGAATCACAAAAGGCGCAGTTCTTGAAATTTGTAGACAAAAAATTTAAATGTAAAATTAGTTCCGAATTATATTTACATATCTGGAATAAAATAAACATAAATTTTATAATTATGTTTTATAGTTAAAAAGTTGTCAATTTTCTCCTATTAACAATTTGTTTTACTGAAAATGTGCCATTTATGTAAAATTCGTACTTGATGTTTTGTTTAAGATATTTTTTACTACTAAACTATGTAAATGAGAGAAAGAAACTTTCAAAACATTTAATTTATGACATTCTTTTAATTCCAAAATTTGTTTGAGTTCACTAGGTGTTTAACTGAACTTCGGTTGTGTGTTTGCTGATTGTAAGGCATTTGTTCACATTAATAATCAATTGCCTGTGGTCTAAACTTATAAAAAGTAGGATAATAGCAAATTAATTGCGTAATAGAGTTTATTTTTTATACATATCAGACTTTTATATTAATACAGAAACCGTACTCATACCCATATTATGGCAGTCAGATTATTTTAGGGAAAGAAATCATTAATAATTTCGTAATTAACTTTAATAGAATGTATTTATTAAAGACAGTGGTAGACAGCGTTTTTAGTTAGTTAGCCACCTTTAATGAGAAACCCGGTGTATCCCATTATTTAAAAGAACTGGAAAATAAGGTACACACCTTAGATTTTCTTAAACACACACGTGGATTAAATTAAAAGTTTTCTCTACGCCAGACTTAAACGATCTGATTTTCTCTTTATAATTTTATCACTTGCACTTCGATTTGGTTTACTACCTGAGCTGCGGTGGTCATGTCCGAATGTACTTCGTTATGGTTATTTACAGTCATATTTTCGGTTATCGGTCATCGTTATTTGTTTTCGGTATTACGGGCTCTAGCCCTCTGTACCTTCGTCTTATTTGCTTTTCATGGTGGTATCTGTAGATTCCATGTACCTGAAAGAAATACATTAAGTATGTTCCTTGAGATGAATTTCGGCTTTTGGCTCCAGGTCACCTCGGTGTCGTTGTCCCCTGTTCGTGGTTGGGTGCGACGGTTTTTGTTTCCTCTTCTAGGAGTGTATTCTTTAACTTGTTTCCTTACTCTGAGTGCCTTCACGATCTTCATGATGAGCGCGAAGTCTTTGTCTTCTGATTCCTAAGTTGTCTGTTTCTTGTTGCCTGCTGCCATCTGAGAGTAGCTTATCCTTGCCTCGGCCATTCTTGCTGGTTTTCTTACTTGTGCTGGTCTGGGGGAGTTCCCTTTCTTGATGTTTCGTGGATGGGTGCAGTTCACTGTGTGCAACCCGGTGGAATTGCAGCACTTTGGATCTCCCGTCTCTCGGGTCTTCGTACATTCCCTGGTGTAATGCTCCCCCACAAACTTCACACATCTGGGCTGGGCGTGGCATCCGCTTGTTGCCCGAACCATTGGCATTTATTGCATTGTCCTATCAAGTTTTTCTTGTGGGGAGACTTCACTCGAACCCTCAAGTATCCGATAGTCGTGACTCTGAAGATCTCCTTGGCCCTTTCACTTCTCTCGGGGTGGACCAGTGCCATGGCGGTTTTCCGGTGTTCGCGTCCGGCGAACATCCGGTTAACCTTCTGAACGTCAAACCTCATGGATTTGCGATAATTTTTAAGTGTTTCTAGCATCTCGTCGCCTTGCGGGATGCCCTTGATGACTACCTTTAGTGGGTTTGCCTCTTATAGAAGGTAAACGTTGAACTGCACTCCGATGTTTTCCAGTGCAGTTGTTGCCGTCCTGTATTCTTCAGGAGTGCTTAGAATCACTCCGATTCCGTCGTTGGATGTGCTTGTAGCCTTTAGGGTAATCCCGACTGAGGATAGTTTCTTCATAGTCTTGGAGTAATCCTCCTGTCGGTGGAGGATTAGTGGCGGGATCCTTTCTTTTCGAACGAGCATTTCTTGGTCTTATACTTCGGCGTCCACCCGTTGCCACTTGACGCTACCGTTCTTCTTGACGGTCGTGAATCCTTCCTCTTCGGAGGGGGCGTTTTCGTCTTTTTCTTGTTGGGAAGCTGCTGTGCAGACTTCCATCTTGTCTTGGAATTTTCCGGTAGTTCTTATCCCTTTCGTTGATGTTTCGGGAGTTCCATCGTTCCCTCTCTTCTTCCCGTTGTGCCTCTTCTTCTTAAAATGCGGAGGCTTTTCATTGTCGCGTTGGTCTTCTGCGCGAGCTTCGGTGGTCTTCGTTAAGGTTTTATTTGTCGATTTTGAGGTTTTGTTTGTAATCCCGTCGAGTCTTGCTACGACTTCTTCGTATTGAGCCTTGAGGGTTTCTATAGTTGCCTTCAGCTCTTCCATTTCTCTCTCTTGAACCTGAAGTTGGACGAGATGTCCTATCAACTTGTCTTTGACGGGGACGTCTTGTCGTGACTTTTGTCATTCTTCTAGGTAGAACATTTTTACGGATCTGTCTGGGTTCCTAACCTCTTCTTCGTACTCGCTGTCTTCGTCCGACGACATCTTGACTGGGCTCTTCTCGGAGACCGGATCTGTACGTTTTAAACCACACACTTCCGGTGCGAAGATTGTTGATTAACTGAAATAAAGTATTGGTATTACTCTTATCTCATGTGTCGTTTGTTCTTTTTAAATGATCTCGCAATAGGCGTATCGAAATGTCTGAGAAAAACTTCTCCCAAAACACGTGTGTTCTGTTCAAGAGCTCGTCACAGGCTCTCGTCCGTCCACAGTCATATTAGGTTATTTTTTAACTTTTGTGTGAAGAGGGTATTATAGCTCAGCCATTTTTGAGGCATAAAGGGCGGGAGTTTAAACTGTTAGTACTACTTTTTTATGTAACTCATATTTTATTTATAGATTATTTCCCTTGATGTATATTAACCAATGAAATGTCACAAATTTTAAAATTTAGACCAATCGGAATAAAATATCAGCGACCACTGCACTAGAGGAATAGTCACTTGAGTTATTTGGTTGTGACGTCTTAAAAAAAAGATAGCGGAAATTAGAAAAGTGTATGTTACGTGATATGCAGAGTTGGATCGAGCTAAATCTCTCACGCTTTAATCGGAATATTAATGCCAAAATTATGTCTCATCAAATCGATACTAAAAGGCGACTATTTATCAAGGTCTTGACTATTTCATACTAAGGGAAACGAATTATATTGATAAAATGCGTTTTAGTACCATCATTAATAGGTTAAATGTTTCAAACTCAAGTAAGATAAATATTATTTTGTTTCAAATCTACTTTAAACTTGATCTTTACAGAACTAATCGAAAGGAAACTAATTAAGACAGTTAAGTGCGACTATAGAAAATGAATGTTTCGCACTGAGTACAAGGTACAAAAAAAAAACAATTTAATATAATAACACTTTCTTACACGTGAAATACGCACAACGATTATTTATCCTATGCCACAATTCAAGTGAAACAAAAATAAAATGGTTCCACATTCAATTGAAGTGTGTAATGGTAATAGCGGATTGCACGTGACGCCTACAGTCAACTCTCACCATTACACAAATTAGACTCGGTCGAAAGTAATTAATCTATTAAGAAAAAAATTATATTTAATGTATTTAATTAATATTTAAGGTTATAGGGTGCTCTCAACTCCTGAGCTGAATACGGGTGTTGGTCCCTTTGTTCCACGAGTTGAAACGGAAGGTTTTGGCGCCACCCAAAGTCAATGGTGACTTCCAAGCGGGCGCATCAAGTGTCCTTAGTGGTGACCTCGGCTTCTGGGCTCGATATAGAGAAAGGTCACAAGTCCCCTTTACGAAAACTAATGAGTGACAACGAATAATTTTTAATAAATATGAGTCTTCTTTAACTCAAATAAGCTCACACGGCCAGGAAGCTAAACGGACTCTTATTTGGTAGCGGTTAGTTCACCCTACTAATTCTAATTTAAATTATTGTTCGAAATTAATATTTTAGCTATTAAATAAAAATTTATTAGGCAATTTGAATGCTACTATACCTTTTAGTATACAATTAGTTCAAATACGCGGAATAAGATATACACTGCTCTTATAACCTCGGTAAAAGGTTTGGAGTGGGATACTGGACATTCCAGATCAACCTGCTTTCATGCGGCAGCGCCTTAACTTGTTTTAAGGAAGATTAAGTTAATTATTGATATTTTCATAATATAAATGTGCTGAGACATAAAAAAATAATTACTTAAACAACGGTTTAATTAATAATTTTAAGTAATCTTAGTAAGTGACTACTGTTACACGTGTGTTAATGTTTGAATTCCATTAGAAAAGCATTTTGTGATACCCAAAAGCTTTCAAATTGAACAAATAGATGCTATGTATACTGTTTCGCTAAAATTATGTTATTGTAGGTTATTGAGGTTACTTTAAATTTTAATTGGATTGCTTAATATTGAAAGTCGTTGTCAAAACCATTTTATTTCAATTAGATCAGAACGTAACTAGCCTTTGCTATTTGTCAACGAAAGTTACACTTTTCCAACAAACGTGAATATAATCTATTTACGTTGACCTATGACAATATTTATACAAATTAAAGAGATAATATAATCTAGCGAATCTCAGTTCAATAATTATAAAGTTATAACAGTATTTAAATTGTGAATTATTAAAACTTTTAATGTACATACAGTAAAAGATTGACTTGAGTGGGACTTGAACCCACGCCCATTACTTATCTAGAGTAGGGCTCTTACCATCTGAGCTGTCGAGGGAGCTAGTACCACTCGATTCAATCCTAAAATGTATGTACCTTACTAGTTTGATGTTATATAATTCTTATATATTTATGTAACCAGTCATTTTTGTGACAAGGTGTCTGTAAGCTTGAATTTTCGAAGTTTCGTACTGACCCATAAGACTGGAATATAGAGTAAGTTGCTTTAAGTAGTTAATTAATACCAATTTAAGAGAAAATATAATCTAAGTCCAAAATGACAAAGTCATAACAGTATTTAAATTGTGAATTATTAAGACTTTTAATGTACATACAGTAAAAGATTGCATCGAGTGGGACTAGATACATACAGTTTAGGATTGGATCGAGTGGAACTAGCTCCCTCGATATGATTTAAAATTTTCCATTCAAAGTGTGAATTACTATACATGTAAATTATCTTTTACTAATGCTCAACATATTTTTAATTAATCAATAATAAAAATGAATACATAGATTTGAAATCCCTTTATCCACAATACATTAATTATCACGCAACGATTGTTTGTTGTTACACGTAACATTATGACATTTAAATATAAATTTACTTTCTTATGCTCGTGTTATTTACCGGAAATTGTTTAAAATTACTTTTGTCAACAATTATATCGGTTTTGTTACAAACTAATCATTCTATCGGCGGATTAAAATTATAACTAAAACTTTCATGATTGAAAACGTTCAGTGTTTTCCATTTTTTTGTTTAATTAAATAATTAGATTTTATGTTTGGTCATTGGTGGTAAATATTTTCCCATCGTGAACGTTATTGTATAACTCAGATCGCTTACACCGGTAATGATTTGTGGAGATTATCAAGTGCTATCAATTAATGATGATTGACGGCTACTTCGGCAGCGGAAAATTGTTGAGAAAATATTTATAAAATTAACAAACATCAATTAAAGTAGTGTCTTTAGTCCGTCCTTTCCTTCGTTCAAATTGTTGTTCACTAAAGTCGTACAGATAAACGGTAAATATTTAATGACACAGCAATTGATTGTGTACTTACTTCGCAAACTGGTTGCCATGATTTCGTAGCCCAGTTCTCTAAGTGCGTACTTGCAGTCCAACTTTTTGATTAATTGGAATTAGTTGGAAATTTTGGTGACATACACATTTTAGATGAGTGGTTAAATTTCAGAGCATCACAAATCTTGATATAATATATTCTCACTTATCTAATTTTTTATGAATATTTCTATAAGTAACATTTTAGTGACACTTAATATAATGTAATGACGTTTGATCATACACTACCAGACGCATTTTACTTATTCCGTAATTATTAACTAGCGTACGGGGTGAAGGTGAAAAGTTTTCGACATGTCCCTTCTCGAAATCGAGTGTACCCAAATTACTTTAAAACTCAAAAACGGAGTATTAAAGCAATTTTATATGTTTAATAAATCTATCTAATTATAAATATGTCTAATTGTAATGTTGTATTATTGAATTTTCTTAAATAGAAACGATGGGTTTACCATACGAACTGCGGCGGCTATATTGCACCGTACTTCCTTTCTGGTAATTTGAAGTCAAAGCAAGTTATTTTTTTTTAATTTCATTTTTTACAATGTGATTCTTTAGATGTTTTTACATTACTCCGAAAAAAAATATGTTAATTCCTCTTATTCCTTTATTAGATTGCAAATGCAACCACTGCAGAAAATCACTGGAGTCTAAAGAATTAGAGTAAATATTTATGCCAAATTTGAATATAATTGCTTTTCAATTCCTTGAGTTATGGCGGACGAAAGAAATTCACGTTTACCTCATATTCTTTGCCTCACAGTTGCTACACCATCACCAAAAATTACTAGAGTCTAGATATTTAGGACATAAATAAGTAATTTGATTGGAATCGATCTCAAGCTTGGAGGTATCGCGTCCGTAAGGTTCGTCACAGACACACACGCACATACAGACATTTTTAGCACTTTTGCAATAACAAAAATGTTTGTGTTTATTTTTCTACATAATATCCTTCTTGTCCACCTTTTGTTAACGAACTGATTCCATCCCTACGGCTCTACACCTACACCTCTTTTGTTGGTCCAGAACGCTTTTCAGTCACAATTTTTTTTGTTTGAGAAGTTATAAATAGTAATTTGTGTTTCAAATCCCTCAGATTTCCTATTACCAAACCACCTGTATGAGCAGGTAAAAAATGAATATTTTTGTAGCTCAGTGCGGTTGCACAGGTTCCTACGATTTGTTTCATCTTGTCCAGTATTATTTTGCCTTATTCTGGGCAACCAATAACAAAAATTTCTTTTGCATCATAGAAAACACCTTTTTCTCCTTTTTTGGAGACGGGTCACGAACTTCTAGTTATGGTTTATTCTACCATGGTGGAGCCACGGTTCATCTATGGTAACAAATTGGGGCACAAAATCAGTCAGATTCTTTTTGAAATGGTTTAAACATTATGAAAATGTAAAGTTTCTCCATTATTACACACAATTAAAATACTTACCTTTTGGGTTTGTTAAAGAAAGTGTTGCCCAAACTTAAAGCCTCTAAGCCTGACCTGGGCGTTGATTAATGAGTGAGTCAGTCAGTAAGTGAGTGAGTGAGGACAAAGCCTTTTTTTAATATAGATTCCATTCTAATTTGTTGTTCATTAGGGTATGCTTTCGATTTAGTTTCTGTAGTGATATTTAAAATTGCCAAAATGACAAGAATCGCGTTTGACACTCTTTCAGTAAGCACAGACCACTAGGCACAGGCCATGTTACCTTTTTTTTTAATTACGCCAGCTAATGAATAATACATTATCTACTTATAAATTAAACATAGCGTTTTAATTACTGTCAAACTGCCGAAAATTACAAGTGAGAGCTCGAAAAAAAGCAGGATATAATTAATGGGTTAATTATAATGTTTAAAATCAAGTCATAAACTTAGCATGTTCGTATTGTTTCGGGTTACGATAACGAATTCCACAAGCAAAGAAAAAGTCCTTCAATAACAATAAAATAATTCAGAAGATTTAATTTGGAAATATGGCCTGTGTACAATATAACCCCAAATCGGACTGGTTCGGGACTTTTATTTCTGACTGAGGCCTTCCATTTTATCTCTACATTTCCATGGCCCACGTTAATCAAAATCAAAGAGGAATAAAGTATGGATATAGAACGCATCAAAAGATATGCTTTATCACTACCACGACTAAAAATAATAGAAAGTGGATCAATACAAGAATTCTTGAAGTTATGTTTAATATACAACAGTATAGTAAGATGGAATCATTATGCGTGCGGGCGTGCGTGTGTGCGTGTGTGCGTGCATCTGTGTGGATGGATGTATGTTAGTATCAATGAACACTCCAGAACGAAAACAACCTACGTACTTAATATTTTGTATTTAGGCTTGTTTTCATTTCACTTGGACCTGATTAGATTAGATAAAGATGATGGCACAATTTCCCCAGAGACCCCTTCGATAATTTAGTAAATATGTATAAAAATCATATCGGGACAGAAGCAACACGAGACAAATGCGACACCGAGACAAAAGCGACACACTCGATTAATTGCTTGGCTCTCCTAGGTTACAGTAGATTTTAAGTTTCCTTTTTATTTCTCTCTTAAGGTAGAGAGCAAAACTTATTGTGTTCCATATGTCTCGAAATATCATCCCGCAAGAGGTAACTAAGTAGCCATTCAAATCAATCATTACGACTGGCGGAATTGTACCCTACACTTTTCGGTATAGTTGAGGGAACTGTACCATAGGATTAATTGAAAAACTGACCACTGGGGGAACTGTGCCCATTCCTTTTGGAGAAACCCAGAGGCGGAGAGGGGGATTTATTAGAGGCGTTTTTGGTCTTTCCCAAATATGTCTAAAACAGCTGCATATTTCGAAGATATAAAAATACCTAGATGTAGACCTTAAAGATATCTATTAATTATGTTCTATACAATTTATTGATACGACCCGTAATTTAGCGGTAAAAAATTCCTAACGTAGAATTTAAGTGTTAGTATTTTTTCATTATCTGAATAACGATTAATTTTATAAGAAAGAGTGTAAACATAGTTTTAAAGAACATTTAATTTTACATAACTTTTGTTTATAAAGCTTCTTACTACAACGCAAAGTAAGTGTAAAAATTAATTTTGAATGAAAATGGTATTCTTGATATTTTATAGATGCGGCTGACATAGATATGCGTTTTTGTTTTTACAATGTTGCCTGTTTTCGTTATGAACGTATAAGTAAGAGGTTGCATAGTTATAAAAAAATTATAATTAAAATTCTTTCATTTCTTTTAATTTCAACTTTGTAGGTTGGAAGGTCGTGTGTTGTTTCACACCAGATATTTAAATATACGAAAGATACAAAATGCATCATTAAAATAGATTTTGGCGGTATGTGCGAGATATATAATTATAGGATTTCTTCAATACAACTTTAATATAAATCTGAGACATATTTAACATTTTTCAATATATCTATACGGTTCATTAATATTTAATTTATTGAAGACCCAGCTATTCATTCTTATTAAAAATAAAATAATATCCAATACTACTACGATAACCGTAATTGTTGTGGAAACGCATACAGTTTGTAAAATTTTTATTCAAGTTCAGGATTTAAATCTAAAAGACAAACATTTATAATTAAGAGCTTAAATTGTGAAAGCTTGCATTTGTATATTTATTTACAACTTGATAAGTTTGCAGTTTTTATTGATATCGGCACATATTGTAGTGAGAAATAGTAAAATACTTGCATCTTATAATGGTGTTAGGTCCAACTGATACCAGCGATATAATATAATCAAACAATTGTACGGACGGATTATTATTACAACTACAATTGGTGTGTGGTATCTTGGCACAATTAGAAAACTATACCATTATAGGCATCGTATTAAATTGATAGTAAACTGCAACTTGTAAAATTAAGTTATTTTCATAAGTATAAAGAAGTGTACCCAGTATAGTACTGAATTGTCAAGCGTGGTGTAATTCATCATGATGGTTTCTTAATAATACGTTGCATGTATTAAATTCTTTGATTGACACACAGAAAATATTGCTTAGTTTAACCCAAATGTAGCCCACAATTTACGTATGTATTCTCCTTAAAACAACTTGAAAACATACCTACAGAATTTTTTAATATATACATTTCATCAAAGTAACAGCTTTTATCTTTTGAATGTATATGTATATTGTCGCAATTAATTATCCATAAACTTCTTTAATAAACCAGTAATACTGAACCCTACAGTTTAACATAAAATACACATTTTTAAGTGAATTAAAACTAGATTGCACAGAAAATATTACGTTTGTCCTGATTTTTTAGAATGTAACATGCAATCATCCATATTAGGATATGATGTTATGTTACCCACTGAAACTTTCTATTCTCATTGTAGATAATAATAAGATAAGGCAAAACATTTATTTTTCACGTCTTAATTTACATGGATACTTTGGAATAAATTCAATAATTCTTAAATCGCCAACTTCAGAGAAAAATCCCGATACCCGTCGATTTTTATTTTTAGACGCGCGGTTGTTCAGGTTATTAATTTATTTTTGAGGTTACCTATGTAAGCGTGATGACGTCATTGATGATTTTCTTTAATGAAAAGGGTAGGTGTTGCAATGGAACTTTTGAGAGATCTTTTAAGTATCTAATCAGTCGTAGCAATAGTTTTGAGTATTTGCGTTACGTATACAGGGCGATTCAAGATTATTGTTGTTCTATAAAAATATAAGCGGACTAGAACTATTCCAAATTTGATATGGAGACATAATAGGTCATGATCTATCTTTTAAAACTATTTTCAAAAGTGTAACGTTGCCACTTCTACCAGAAACCCAAGGCAACTTTGAAAATTCAAATTGAATACCCTGTATGTTATTGCATTTTCGGATTCTGCATAAAATTCTAAGCAACTTTTGTTAATATTTCCCTATACCCGTCTCTAAGCGTTACATAAATGACCTCTAAAATAAAATAATAATCTGACCAACCCCACACTTAAAAATAAAAATCGACTGTTTTCGGAATTTTTTCTGATTTTATTTGGTTTGGTTTGGTGTGGACTAATCATACGCATTTCTAATCTAATTCTATTTTTGAAATCTTCCAGATTTCGTGGTTTCTCGACGTATACTTTAGATTTTAAATAGCCCCATAGCAAAAAATCAAGAGGTGTAAGATCTGGAGATCTTGGGGGCCACTCTATAGATCCTCGTCTACCAATTCATCTACCAGGAAAAGTTATGTTTAAAAAATCGCGAACAGGACGTGTATAATGAGGAGGTGCACCATCTTGCTGAAACCATGTATTATCATTTGGTAAATCAGGATCATTTTCATTTGGGAAAATTACTGCAATGGTAGGTATAAGTTCATATTGTAAGAAGTCCAGATATCGTTGCCCTGTAAGAGTTTTATCGAAGAAAAAGGGACCAATGATTCTGTTCTCTACTATCCCCGCCCAGACATTCACTTTTTGAGGATACTGAGTGTGTAACTCATTCATCCAGTGAGGATTCTCTTTACTCCAATATCTACAGTTTTGTCGATTCACTGTACCATTTAAGGAAAATGTAGCTTCATCCGAAAAAAGAATTTGACGAAGGAATCCTGGGTTGCGGTTACATAAGTCTTGCATGACTTCACAAAACTGCATTCGGCGATCCGGATCACCTTCATTGAGTTCCTGCACATTCTAGATTTTATACGGATAGTATTTCTCCTTTTTAAGTACACGTAACACCGACCTTTGTGAAATGCCTTCATCAGCTGCAATTGCTCTGGAACTACTAGGAGGATTTTCTACCAAACTTAACAACACATCAAGTTTTACATTTTCGTTCATTTTTGGACGACCAGCATTGCAGTTGTGTTTAACGTGACCAGTTTCCATAAATTTTCTCTCAATTTTACTAACTGTTGATTGTCCGATAGGTGTATCAGGATATTTTGTATTAAACAAGTTACATACTTGTAGTTGCGTTCTGGTTTTATCTCCACATCCAATCATAATTAATACTTCAATTCGTTGTGTTTCACTTAATGGTGCCATTATTATTAATTAATTATCAGTTATTCACTTAGTACAAATACCTACAATGTAATACCATTAAGTACTGAAGTAAGTAGTAAGTGTCTTAAATTTGACTCGTGCCAACTCGATATCTAAAAAATCTATTCTTTTTGCTACTTTCTTTTTGTTGTCAGTTTTAAACTGAATTATTTCTGTATTCTTGATACTAAACTGCTCGACATATGAAGTGAATCAGTTTTTTTCCAAAGATTATTATGACAGAACTTTCAAACCAAATAAAATCAGAAAAAAATTCCGAAACCAGTCGATTTTTATTTTTAAGTGTGCGGTTGGTCAGATTATTATTTTATTTTAGAGGTCATTTATATAACGCTTAGAGACGGGTATAGGGAAATATTAACAAAAGTTGCTTAGAATTTTATGCAGAATCCGAAAATGCAATAACATACAGGGTATTCAATTTGAATTTTCAAAGTTGCCTTGGGTTTCTGGTAGAAGTGGCAACGTTGCACTTTTGAAAATAGTTTTAAAAGATAGATCATGACCTATTATGTCTACATACCAAATTTGGAATAGTTGTCTTTTTTAGTTCGCTTGTATTTTTATAGAACTCCAATAATCTTGAATCACCCTGTATATGTAACGCAAATACTCAAAACTATTGCTACAACTGATTAGATAATTAAAAGATCTCTTTAACCGCTCACTATATATATATATATATATATATATATATATATATATATGTAAATCAAATAGAGGTCACCCCTGTAACTTTTGAACGGGTCGTTAGATTTTGTTGAAATTTTGGTGGATTATATTAGTGCCCGTTTGAGATTTTTTAAATAAAAAAACAATATGACCTACTTCCAGTTTTACCGGAAATGACGCAAAAGTTGAAAATTTAAATGGAACACCCTGTATATTTTTGTATATTTGTATTCTAGGGCTTTAAATACATACAGTTCATTTATCAAATGTCAACTCAGGCGCCATTTTAATTTTATTTTTTTAAATATTTTTTTAAAATTTTAGATCATGAGGCCATCTATATTATAGATAATTGACGTACAATTATTAATATTATTTTTCCTAATAATTAATTTTTGGTGAAGTTTGTTAACGATCAAATTTAAAAATTACGGTTTTTTAACTAAAACTCACTGTTCCCAAAAGAAACATACATGGGCCACCCTGTATATTAAATAGCTCTTTCAAGTACTAATAAAACGATATGCATAGTAATTTCCTTAGTTCCTAAATAATGCAGTAATTTTTAATTTTATAATTTTTATTACCACGACTTGCTCTGTCAAAGTAAAATGGCGTTTGAGTTTGAGTAGAATCCAAACATGTAAAACTATACAGGTTGTTCCATTTAAACTTTCAGCTGTTGTGTCATTTCCAGTGAAACCGGTCATATTGTTTTTTTATGTAAAAAAATCCCAAACTGGCTCTAATATAACCCATCAAAGCTTGAACAAAATCTAACGACCCGTTCAAAAGTTACAGGGGTGGGCCCTGTTTGATTTTGAATTTGATATTTCCGTGGGTTTCATGTGTTTCTCCGGGTTTCTGGGTATATTCTCAGTGTTGCTGCTGCTGAAGGAGTTCTGATGAGAACTGTATTGATCCATTGTAGTTCTGGATAGAACCAGTTTGGCGACTTTTCGACACAGTCCCATTTGCTATAATTATCAAGCCTCTCGCAATTCGATCTGCTTCTCCAAATTCATACTGAACTAATGTGTAGCCTTGCTGCCTGTTTATATACCGTTTTAAGTTTCACTTTCTCTTCGGTTTTACCTTTCTGGTCCACTGATTTTTTTTTACTTTCTTCGATGGTTTGTCATAGTTACTCCTTTATTATTCATTATTTACATTTATTTAGCGTTAATTTCTATATTTTTTGAAGTTTATGAATATCGTGCCTTGTGTTAAGGCTGATCTGTCGGTTTTCTATCTCTATGGCCTCTCGTATTATTCTTCGAGTTAACTTAATGGCCGATGCTCTCTACTTGATTTTTTCAAAATCTATTGTATATGTTCTAACTGTGGGTGCTAATGATGAAGTAGGCGTGTTATTTTTACTGTTAATTTATGTTCTACACTACTTTCCTGTTAGTTAGACTCTCGGTTTGACTTATGCAGACTCGATCACAGTCCTCGCATGGAATTTCGTCAATTTCTTGGTCTTTCAAACTTAATTTTGTTTTAGGAAACGGAAGGACTGCACTGATCTTTATGTCAGTGTTAAATACAGTTTTGATTGTATGCTTCTGAAGTATTCTGCTTATTTTATCTATAGTGCCTTTTACATAAGGTAGCAGAACTTTCTTGGTGTCCTTTTTTTTCATTTTCTGTTCCTGTATTGGCTTTGTGGTTTTACGGTTATCTTTATGTCGTTTTCTGAGAATCCAGTTTGTTGTAGTGCCGGTATCACTTTATCCATTTCTGCTGCTATATTTTGTTGGTCGGTGATTCGTCCGATCCCGTTATTAGTGTTTTGACGGCCGATTGTAGCTGAGTCGCATGGTGCCGTGAATGTGCCTTTAGGTATGTGTTGTTTTTCTGTAATCGTGTTCCAAACTTCCGCTTCCCTTTTACTTTCACTTTCTATCCCCATCGTGAATTTCATTTTGTCGTGCCTTTGTTGAGATGCAATTTGGTTTGTATTTGGCCGTTTGTTGAGCTCTTTCTTCCAAGCTTGTGTTAAATAAGTTAGCGATGACCGGTGATATTGGTAAACCCATCGGTGCGTCATCCACTTGTTTAAATTTGCGGTTTCCGTAAATGGAGTAGGTGTTCCCCAGATAGAGTACCGTGAGACATTGGTAGCAGTTGATACGTCTACTGATTCTATGATTGGTATATTTGTGAATAATGAGATCACGTCAAAACTCACAGATATGTAGCATTCCTCAATACCCTCTTTCTTGTTTATTTTCAGTGTGGTTTGATTTCTTGACGAATGATCTTGATTTTTCTACCATTGGATGTAACTGCTTGGACAAGTACATTTTTGGGCAATTTGCCGAATGAATAATATCCCAGGACGTTTTAATTTTATTAGACGAGTGTTTTAATTTAACTGCTTTTGGTCAAATGAGTGTTTTTCCTTAAACGTACTATAGAACGCCGGTTAGCTTTCAGAAAAGAGTTTTGGGTCTATAATTTTTGTTGAACATCTCCAGTTTAGGTGTTAACCATGGATGCCTTTTTCTCTTTTTGACTTCACCAAAAACTTTAATATTAGTCAAATTACTTTGGAATGTGTGAAACCTTCCGATATTGCAGGCTCACATTCCATTAATATAAGCAGTTTAATTGTAATCTCATTATAATTAGAATTTACATCAGTTCTACATACATAAAGACAACATTTACATCGATTGGGGCTTGAATCTCGATAGCGCAGTTGGTTAGCGCGGTACTCTATCAAAGTACAGGTCGTAGGTTCAAATCCTACTCGAGGTAAACTTTTTATTTATGTATTTAATAAAATTAACAATAATTTTTAATCACATATTTACTTTTGAACTTGTTCGTTCATAACAAAAACTTATAATAATTTAATATTAGTCAAATTACTTTGGTATGTGTGAATCCTTGCGATATCGCAGGCTCACATTCCATTAATATAAGCAGTTTGATTGTAATCTCATTATATTTAGAATTTACATCAGTTCTACATACATACAGACAAAATTTACATCGATTGGGACTTGAATCTCGATAGCGCAGTTAGTTAGCGCGGTACCCTAGCAAAGTATAGGTCGTAGGTTCAAATCCTACACGAGGTGAACTGTATATTTATGTATTTAATAAAATTAATAATAATTTTCAATTGCATATTTACTTTTGAATTATTATTCGTTCATAACAAAAACTTATAATAATAGGAAAATTGTTGAAAATGACGAACGTTGACTACTGTCAGATATAGTCACATGTTGTCCACGAGTACACAAAGTAATTATTTCGATTATTAAGTATTGAGTATCATTTCAGAACAAAATAGGTTAAACCAACGCTGAAAATAAAGAAATCGCGATAGCTGCGGAATCCTGTCAAGAACTCACAATTTGCTGAAAAAGATTTTGGTGTTACTCTGCTGCTGCTGCTTCGTCTAATTGACGATGTAATAATATCTAGAAATTACTCGTTATTTAAACGATAAACAAAGGATTGAAATGTTAATTCTGAGAAGGTATGGGGATAAGCAGCGCATCCAGGAAGAAGTCTGTTATTTATTTAACATGAGATATACAGATCGGAAACCTATTGTCCACTCCACGGTAAGCAAAATTAAAAAAAAAATTGCGGAAAAAGGACATTGTAGAACTGATTGTAGAGGTTGTCAAAACATGTCTGAAGAAGTACAGTGAGGTATGTTGTCACAAAGTAAGGAAAATTCGCACAGCACTACACGAACCTTGCCTACTGATAATCAGATCAGTCAACCTTCTGTTGTGAAGTAATTAAAAAAACATAAATGGCATCTATTTAAAGTAACTTTAGCTCATGAATTGAATGATGATGATCCTGATCGCAGGATCCAGTTCTGTGACGACATAATGAGGAGGTGCAATTCTGATGCTGATTTTGTAAACCAAATATTTTTTTCTGATGAGGCGACATTTTTCTCAACGGGACAAATAAAACTGTCGATATTGGGCTACCCAAAATCCTCACTGGATGATGGAGACGCGTAGCCAGCATCCAGAAGAGTCGAATGCTTCGGCGGGTATTTTTAAAAACATAATTTTGGGGCCTATGTTTATTGAAGGAAACCTAACCGGGGAAAAATATTTGGAACTCCTCAGAGATCAACTCGTTCCTGCTTTAGTTCAGCTGTATCCTAATCAAGCAGAACCCAATCTTCCCAATAAAGCTTTGTGGCACAAGCAAGACGAAGCGCTCCCTCGAATAATCTTCAAGTTCGGGATTACCTGGATGAAATTTCTCCTGGGCGAGGATCAATTAATGACTCGCGCGATTACCTGAACTTACACCTTTGGATTATTTTTTGTGTGGCTGTCTTAAGAGTAAACTCTATTATAATAGACCTGACTCCATTGAGGCGCTAAAAGAATGAATCCAAAATGAAATTCGGGCGACTACCTCCGAACGCTCCAAAATGTTAGACGGGAATTTATTGACTTACCTTCCGTCAAGAAGCAAATGGGACCCAATTTGAACATTTAATTCAATATTTTATACTGTTTTTTAACTATTTATGTATTTAAATTATTGTAAGTTTTGCTATAAACGAATTAGTTCAGAAGTAAATATGTAATTAAAAATTATTATTAATTTTACTAAATAGATAAATAAAAATATGAAAATGTAAACTTTCACCATTAACACTCATAATAAAATACTTATCTTTTTTGGGATTTTTTAATGGTGTACTTTAAATTATACAATCTAAACGTTTCGATAACACTTACAGTTATCTTCGTCAGTAGTAATGTTTGTTAAAAATTGTTAAAGATGTAGTAAACAATTTTGTCAAATTTGAAAAATTCAAACATAAACATAAGCCTGCTATTAATATAACAGTTTGAGAAACGTATAAGCCAACTATAAAATTGTAGTAAAGAATAACTAGGTCATTAAAATTAAATATTGTTAAACTGCCTCAAAGATGACAAACCAGAACACTCTCTGACGAAAGCTAACAATGAAATTTGCCAGCCAAAAACACATTTAACAAAATTTAATCGAGTTATGATGTAAGTGTAAAGTTGTGAAAAACTTCAATTTTAAAATGATAGAAGCATTCACAAATCAAACATTACATCAAATAAAATAACCCAGTTAAATCTAACAAAGAGATATCTTTATCAATAATTGGAAGTGTTATTAACAATGAAAAGCACAATGCAGAACGTTCTTTGTAATTTTAATTTCAATTTAATTTCAACTACTTATGTTAAATTATAGTGCTGCGGAAATTTAACATATAATTGGTAAACATTTGCTTCACGGTCTAGGAAAAGAGCAAAAACCTAGACATACCAAAGTTGAAAACAAATTAAAATCAAGGCGTGTCATTATGCTCTTTTTAATTATAAGATGCCAAAACCTATTTAAACGGAGATTTTCTTCTTGTCTATTAAAATTATTCGGGTGTTTATATATTTCAATAGCTTCACGTTGCAAACGAACATAATAATGGGTTTGTCTTGACAATATTTTCATATTGTCAAATTGAATGTCATGACTTAGATTATTTAGGGCATGGTCAGCAACAGCAGACCTCTCTGGTTGACCCAATCTACAAAATCTCATATGTTCTTTTTAAAAATTAAAGAACATTTAAGATCACCTAAAGATGTGTCAAACCCTTTATCATCTTCCGGAGTGTATAAGTTATCTTGTTCATGTGGAAAAGTATACATCGGGACCACAAAACGTAGCTTTGATACAAGACGCAAAGCACATATGAGATTTTGTAGATTGGGTCAACCAGAGAGGTCTTCTGTGGCTGACCATGCCCTGAATAATCTAAATCATGACATTCAATTTGACAATATGGAAATATTGTCAAGACAAACCCATTATTATGTTCGTTTGCAACGTGAAGCTATTGAAATATATAAACACCCGAATAATTTTAATAGACAAGAAGAAAATCTCCGTTTAAATAGGTTTTGGCATCTTATAATTAAAAAGAGCATAATGATACGCCTTGATTTTAATTTGTTTTCAACTTTTGGTATGTCTAGGTTTTTTGCTGTGTTTTTCCTAGACCTTGAAGCAAATGCTTTACCAATTATATGTTAAATTTCCACAGCACTATAATTTAACATAAGTAGTTGAAATTAAATTGAAATTAAAAATTACAAAGAACGTTCTGCATTGTGCTTTTCATTGTTAATAACACTTCCAATTATTGATAAAGATATCTCTTTGTTAGATTTAACTGGGTTATTTTATTTGATGTAATGTTTGGATTTGTGAATGCTTCTATCATTTTAAAATTGAAGTTTTTCACAACTTTACACTTACATCATAACTCGATTAAATTTTGTTGTTTTTTGGCTGGCAAGTTTCATTGTTAGCTTTCGTCGTAGAGAGTGTTCTGGTTTGTCATCTTTGAGGCAGTTTAATAATATTTAATTTTATGACCTAGTTACTAAAAAATTTTATAGTTGGCTTTATGTTTCACAAACTGTTATACTAATAGCAGGCTTATGTTTATGTTTGAATTTTTCAAATTTGACAAAATTGTTTACTAAATCTTTAACAATTTTTAACAAACATTACTACTGACGAAGATAACTGTAAGTGTTATCGAAACGTTTAGATTGTATAATTTAAAGTACACCATTAAAAAATCTCAAAAAAGATAAGTATTTTATTAAGATAAATAAAAAGTTTACCTCGAGTAAGATTTGAACCTACGACATGCACCTTGCTACAGTACCGCTCTAACCAACTGAGCTATCGAGATACAAGACCCAATCTACATAAATTTTGTCTTTATGTACATACATAAAGATAAAATTTAGCTTAGTTGGTTAGAGCGGTACTCTAGCAAAGTGTATGTCATAGGTTCAAATCCTACTCAAGGTAAACTTTTTATTTGTGTACTTAATAAAATTAATAAGAATTTTTAATAGCACTGTTTATGTATTTATTAACATTTTTAATTAAACTGTTAATTTGTTTTAACTAGAACCCAAAAATTCCGCAATTATCTTATTTTATTTATTTTAGGATATTCACACTTCGACATGTCACAATTTCAGTATGTTATCGTACAAATACCACAAACTGCACATTGTACGGAGAATTTAAAGAAGAATAAGAATTCCTGAATGAAATGTAGGTTTCCATTAAAAAATGTCGATGACGTCATTGCGCAAAGGGGCGGGGGCAACTTTTTTCAAAAAAGACTAGAAAAGATGCGCATTCAAAAAATAAAGTTGACGTGTCCGAGCATTTTCGCCGTAAATCTTTAGACATTCTTTTATTTGAAGCGTTTCAACTCGAACGTTCGCACTGTATATTAAGTGCATATAAAAGAGATAGAATGTCGAGAATCGTTCTTTATTGTGGAAATTCTCAACACTAAAACCAAAATTAAGCGAACATTTAGTAATCGACAAACATAAGTATATTCACTACCTGGAAATATGCATGAAATACTTCAGGTTACGCCCATAAAATGCAAAGAGTGAGCACGTACTTTTGAGTATCACAAAAGGAAATGTAGAATCAAGTGGTTGAAAAATGAAGTATCGAAGGTTCGCCATTGACAATTTCAAATTATGTAAAATTAGAACAGTCTGACATGTCACTGATCATTCCTTCAGACGTTGTTTGTCGACATTTATACCAAACAAAAGGGTAGGTGTATTGGGATTAAAGAAGCGTGGTGAATGGCGTTCTTAACTGTAGCGCAAAGTTATGTCGAGGACTCACTGGAAAATAAGCTAGCTTTTGGTAAAAAAATATTACATACAGCACTATGGCAGGTGAAAGAGATGTTGAATTCAGCAACAGCTTCTGTTCACTCGTGTACCGAAGAAACCAACGGAATTATGTTGAATTTGTCGGTAGTTTGTGTAAACTCAAATACTAAAGAAGCCAGATTTATGTTTAATAATTTTAGTAATTGTACGTTCAATTTCAAAACCAAATAATTTAGATTGAAGTAATGCTTCTACTGTTACCATATACTTCATTAAGTGGCTGTTGTTAAATTAACATTAAATGTTCTAGAACGATAAGTATATTACTAACCGTTTAATTTACCTTAGTAGCCAGTAAATATAACTTCCTGTTCTGGCAGCACACGAGGCAATTAAGCACAGTTGTGCTATCATACAAAAGAAAACTTACTATCGGTGACATATCTCATAATAAAATTTATATTTTTTGTAATAATGTTAACAAATCTTTCGGCGACTGCTGCTAAAAGAATTATCTCTAGTAGAATGAGGTCAGTAGAAGGGGACCAGAATAGGAAGTGACGTCATAATTAATTAAAAATGGTGGGGGGCAGAGTGGGGATCTGGGGTGGGGTTGGGGGTGGGGTCGGCTTATTTTCGGGGGCTTTTTTGAACCCCTGGTCTCGGTATAGACCTCAATTAGGGCCTTTTGGCCCTAATCTAAGCCTGTTTGGCGGTCTACCACTGGTTAGGGGTGTTGGCTGTGGATTAGCGGCCATTTTGGCTGGATTAAGAAGGGAGTTATGAATAGCTAAGGCCCTTATGGCTTCATTAAGGAAGGGTTAAGACTAGGCCACACCTACTCATTTTAGCTCGCCTACTCAATAGCTGTGCTCTGATTGGAGGACTAAGTTTCTGCATTCTTATTGGTTATGGCGTGAAATTTGAATTTGGTTTTTAATTAGGAGTCATAATTAAATTACTGGGGTGCGGGTGTTTTGTGAGGGGGTAGGAAAGGGTTGGGTTAAAGTCCAATTATTTTAATTATGAGTCAATCAAATTCCGGGGCTATTTTGTTTTTAATTATGAGTCATAATCAAACCCAACAATTATTTTAATTATAGCCGTAATTAAATTGTATCATAACCCTTTTAATTATGAGTCATAATCAAGACCCTCGGCCATTTTGTGATAATTAGATTATATCTTCATAACCCTTTTAATTATGAGTCATAATCAAGACTTTCGGCCATTTTTTTGGTGGCAAATTTGAATTTGTATCCTAAGAAGGGAACATAATGCTAGTTTGTAAGACAGGTGCAGGGTTTCGCATCTTGCTTTCGGGGCTTCACCCCCTTTTCTCTGCATTTGTATTTAAGTCTTTGCACGTTATGGTGGGTAATTTGAATATGTAATCTAATAAGGGGGCCCTAAGGCCAACTTGTAAGACAGATACAGGGCTTCGCAACTTGCTCTCGGGGTTTCGCCACTTGCTCTTGGGGATTCGCCCCCTTGGGCCTGAATTTGTATTTAAGTCTCTACAGATTATGGGGGGAAATTTGAATTTGTATTCTAATAAGGGTGCCTAATGCTAACTTGTAAGACAGGTGTAGGTCTTCGCAACTTGCTATAGGGGCGAATGGGCAACGGAACTGATTTGGTTAACTACTTTGATTGATTGTGTTTGGTCCGATTGTTTGATTTGATCTAGAGTGATTTGTTTAAGATTGATATGTTTCGGTCGAGGTTGATTGGTTTGGTAATGTCAATGTAGTATTACTTATAATAGATGATTAAAACCATTTAGCTTTTTGTTTCATAAATTTAATTATGACTCATGATTAAAACCATAGTAAGTGGTGCGTAACAGTGGACTAAGCCACTAAAGCTGATGTAGACGTATTATACGAACCTAACAAGTTAGAACTAGGGCCTCTTATTTCAAATTTCACCCCCATCAACATTACAGTGATCTGTATGTATTTTTAAAATATACCGCTAGGTGGAGCCACTTCTATTACAGAAAACAATCATTAGTCCATACACTACTATATGGCGCCACTAACAAATTCAAATTTCGAGTTGCGGGGGCCATGACAAGGGGGCGAAGCCTCGATAGCAAGTTGCTAAGACCTATACCTGTCTTACAAGTTAGTATTAGGTCCCCTTATTAGAATGCAGATTCAAATTTCCCGCCAAGTGTGTCACGACAATGTACGAAGGCCTAGCACCCTTATTAGAATACTGATTCAAATTTCCCGCCAAGTGTGTCACGACAATGTACGAAGGCCTAGCCCCCTTATTAGAATACAAATCCAATTTCCCGCCAAAACAAAGTGACAGAGGGTCTTGATTATGACTCATAATTAAAAGGGTTATGATGATACACTTTAATTACGGCTCATAATTAAAACAACCCTCTCCTTCCCCCTCACATAACACCCGCACCCCAGCAATTTAATTATGACTCATAATTAAAAACAAAAATTCAAATTTCCGGCCATAACCAATCACAATGCAGATACTTAGTCCTCAAATCAGAGCACAGCTGTTGAATTGTGGGCACTCGCACAACCAATCAGGTAAACGGAGTGAGCGTGGTCTAGTATTAGCCCCGCCTTAATACAGGTACAAGCAATCAGGTAAAAGGAATGGGTGTGGCCTAGTGTCAACTCCTCCTTAACGAAGCCATAAGGGCCTTAGCTGGTCTCATCCCCTCAATTGACCCAGCCAAAATGGCCGCTATACCACACCCTAGGGGCAACCAACACCCCTAACCCGGGGTTATACCGCCAAAAAGACTCTTAATATGGCCAAAAGGGCCTTAATTAGGGACTAAACCCCGTCCAGGGGTAGAAAAAGGGCGCAGAAAAGAAGCCGACACCACCCTTAACACCACTTCTCCCCCAGATCTCCTTTCTGCTTCCATCAAATTTGATTAACCCCACTCCAACCCCCACCACTTTTAATTAAATATGACGTCACTTTCTATTCTGGTCCGTTCTACTATCCCTTCCATCCAAACCCGATACCATACCAGTTTATAGTTGGAAAATTCCATACGCGTTTATAAGAAAATGAAACATTTAAATTTTTTACTCGAATTTTTTATTTTATTTTGTCTTTAGGTACTTGTTTTTTGATAAACTAAATGAATAATATTAATTTTATTAAATACATAAATAAAAAGTTTACCTCGAGTAGGATTTGAATCTACAATCTCTACTTTACAAAGTAAAGGCTGTAGGTTCAAATCCTACTCGAGGTAAACTTTTTATTTATGTATTTAATAAAATTAATAATAATTTTTAATTACATATTTACCTTTGAACTTATTCGTTCATAACAAAACTTATAATAAATGAATAATTTCTTCACATAAACCAAAACATATTTATATTTCAAATTTCTTAAATGACTGTAACGTTCATTTGCTTTGTTAATATGAAATGTTTATTTACAAGCTAATTAGCTTTTCTAAATACTTATTATTCAATTCATATAAATATTTTTTTACACACATTGATCATTACTAATAACTTTTACTGTCTAAATACTACTTTTACTACCTTACTATTAAGATTAATACTTTATTATGAAACATGTAATAAACATGACATTTCTTCTTCCGTAGCAACCACATAATGATCGTACATAACAACATAATAGTCAAAAGTAATAATCTAAACAACAATACTAATAAAAACTTATTGTAAACTTTAACCATTAGAAAACTACATGACAAAATGAATATAATATCGCGTATATTGCCTTCATTATTATAAACTGGGATAATTTGTTTTAAGCTTGATCTTGGAATTTTGACAAAAATAAAACATTACCGTTATTTTATTAATTAACGTTAAAGAAAGGTTTAATTTAAACCCCCCGCGATGGTCAGAAAAACTTTAAATCACACAGTGTGTGTTTTTTATTATACAAAGTGTGGAATTAACAAGATTTTTTTAAGTTTAAATAATGTGTTTACCAATGGTGTTAATCAAATATAAATTAAATATAAATAAATCGGCAACGTTAAAGGAATAAGAGGTTATTTCAAAATACTCATTGAATAATATTGCATAATATAATCTTTAATAAAACTTTAAGTTCCAGTCAATACCACATGTGGAGCTATAAGAATTGGCAACAATAGCGTTAAATACGCTTATAATATGATTAATTTCGATTTTTAATGCTTAGCATATCACATAATACAGGACTAAAGTTATACTTAAGTTGTAAATTTTATTCATAAATAAGGACAAAAGAAGAAAAAAAAAGAAACGTTTGTGTATACACATTACAATGTATATGATGTAATTTAAAAGAAAGTTAATTACGGGCTTAGACTAGTAAAATACCATTGTAATCTATTTCGTTGATGGTTGTTGAGAACAGCACTACTATGAATTTCGGCTTACACATTTTTTCCGGTGACCCCAAAAATCGGGTTTCTTATTGCAAATTGAAATAAATAAATAGAAATGATAGTTCAAACATTTATAGCGTACTAAATTTCTATGATAGGTAAATTAATTGCAAACTACATTTGTGGTAACGCAATTCACATAAACATAATTAAATGATTTTAACACATATTGATGTGTTAATTTGCAAAAAAAACTTGCTTTAATATTTCATGAAAATAAAAAATTTTAGCTATGATTCCTGTTCTTTCGATAAAATAGCTGTTAACGTTCTCATCCGATACGAAAAGAAATTATCTTTTAATTCATACTAATGCCATTTCCGTAAACTAACATATAGGCAGGAATTGCCAAAATTTTATTTACGCTATTATATCCGCATACTTTGCTGTAAAAGTTCTTAATCGGTACAGTTATTCGATTACTTCTTAATATTTTTTTAAACGAAGGACATTACATAGATTAAAAAAAAAGAAAAATAATCTGTGTATACAGTTACGTAGTATAATAAACAAATAATAAGTACAAGATGTGTTGCAATTTAAAATTAATGAAGAAATCAGTAAAACAGGCCGCATATAATTAATACCAGAAAAATGCGTATCCATGATTAAGTATCAATTTCCTGAAATAAATAAATATTAGTAGGTGTATCGTGTATCTGGCACGAGACCTTTAACTTCCAATAATTAATTAATTTCCTTATCACATTTTAATTATACCCAATCAACTACATTATTTTAAGAACAGAAATCCTTTTTTATAATGGTTTTACGATAAATTAAACAAATAAAATTAACTATAGTTATAAAGCGCTAACATTATAAAGAAAGGGGGTCATTATTGTAATGATCCAATAAACGCCGGGATGTATATACGAATATTACATGTAAATAAATTGTGAATTTTTCTACTTTAAGACAGTTCACATAGTGTTACCCATTAATATTTACCATCTTTAATTTGAGTAATATTACGACTAACGTTATTATCGATAGAAAAACATAAAGAAAATAGTGCTAAATATTGATTATGTAACAACAGGTTTAGTATGTGTTAGGCGACCTTTGAACTTGAATATCGTGTATATTCTAGCCTACTACAATATTATAGATCATTAAAGACTTGTTTTTGTTTTCTGCATAATTTTTCCTCCCACCGTTGTAGGATTATTTGTAAACTATCTTGTTAAAGTTTGGTTAACATTTAAGCAAACCATGTGGTCACCTACGCTATGTCAATATTAAAGGAATGAAATTCGTGATGCAGGTGTAGTTAAAACTCTTGTTTGTTTATATACACAATGTATTTATGCAACATTAATAATAGTACATACAATTTTTTTTCTACAACCGTATTAAAAACTTTACTATTCTTTTAAGTGAAGCCCAAAAATTATAAGATTTCTTGTATACGAGTATTATAATGTGTATAAAAGATATGGCTCTCTTATTTTAACCTAGATCTGGTGACCCCTACTGGGTCAAATATCAAGGTCAACAAAAGTTTTAAATGATACCCTATGGCTAAGGTAACAACCCCCCCGAGTTGGTCGGGATATCTGTAGATTTTTATCGCTTTGTCCCGATTTAAAAAACCGTCCTGATTTGTCCCGGTTTTACTGAAATATCTCTGTATGGTTTCAATTTCTGACGTTCTGTTCACATTTGCATTAAATTATCTTATTTCGTGTTATTGGTATTTGTATTTTTGAAATAATGAAATGCTGAGATTACGTAAGTAATAAGAAATCTTACACGTGTTAAAGATATGATTTTCACTGAACCTACTATTTTACTTCCTATCAAGGAAGTGTTCGATTTATTCAGATTTTAGAACAACGCAACGGTTACTTCCATGGTTTAAACCCACACTAATCGAATGAAGGGTAAACATTGCAACCTTTCAACTTTCGGTGACCTTGTGAAAGCTATAATAATATGTGAAATTTAAATTACAAATTGTGTACCTGGTGTTTTTAGTTCAAAGTTACACATAAGCGTAGCGAGTATGTCAAAGGAACCAGAGTTAAAAAAAACGCTTTCTGCTCGTGTTTTACACACTTTTTTACTAAAACTACTATTAAAATTACAAAATTATCATAATGAACTAAAGTTCGCTATACCACTTGGCATGTATGAAGTAATATACCTATACTATGTCGTTCATTTTTTAAGCTAGTTTCCGATCATTTCGTTTTTGTGGTTTAGTTAAAAATGTTAATTAAGTAGCAATTAACCCTATAGGCTCGTTTTCACTCTCAATTATTAATTAAAAATGTTTCTGCCACATGACCATTGATGATGATTCTTATTGGTACGGCATCGTCCATTATTTACCAAAATTGTAATTTTATTACAAGCTACTTTAAGAACTGTCACGTAAATATAAGTTTTAGAACAAAAACCTATACGACGCGAAAAAAAATTAAAACTGTATTTTCCCATTTTAAATAAGTATAATGATCAACGTGGCAACATTGTTTGTCTTTACTTTCCTTGCTATAGAACAAAATCCTGTTTTCCTTGCCATTGTTAGATACGAAATAGTATATTATTTTTATAAGGAGCTAAAGTGACACTTTTTTGCCGAATCTCTAGGTTTGACGGACGAAATACAGATCAGCCACAAAAAGTTACTTTGCTCCGCATAAAATATACTATTTTTTCTTCAGACGTTTTTTACACTTAAATGTGAAATAAGGAAAAATAATTAGGTTGTGAAAATGAGGAATAGAAGATTTACTTAGCGTGCTCTGGCAAGCAGCAGTAGACGTTGCTAGGTTTCGTTGAAAACAATGCATTAAACAAGTTGAAAATTGTGAAGATTCTCCGTGTTATTGTAAGTATTTTATTAATCTTTTTGTTCCCATTTGTGTAAATTAAAATATTACATTGTTAGGAGTATGATGGATATGGAGAACTACACGCCGTCAGAAGCGGCTAATACAGCAATAAATGATCTATTGCCTACAAGATCGAGCAAAATCTATGAACATGTTTTCAGCAATTTATAAAATGGTACGATGAAAAAAATATTAAAAGCTACTCTGAAATCGTAATGTTATCTTCTTTTGCCGAATTAGCAACAGAAATGGAAATGAAAAGCTCCACAATGTGGTCCCAATATTCGATTATTGAGCACTCGACATAGCGTAGATACAACGTGATCAATCTCAAGTGTACTGTAGTGGTATGACAAAAATCCCTAGTTGTTAATATTGTTGTGAATTGCAGTTGGCTGCTTTGGATTTTTAGTGTGGTTTTAGTCGTTTTAATTTATGTCAGTTTATGTCATACTTACATTGTTGTATTTTGTTGAGTTATTTACAAACTGTCTGTATCAAGACAAATTATAATATATTCTGAATTTCAAATTGTGATATCGAATTTAATCGTCATGCCGTTTTCAATCGAACATGACACATTCATTGTTGTGGCTCATTTTCGTAGCGGCTCCAAGATGGTAATGGGCAATGGCATTATTCATTGCAATCATGCATCGATCAATTTACTGTTGAGTACCCAAATGAAAATATTAGTTACGAAACATTTAGTCAACATCGTAATCGATTGATAGCTCGATTCATGGAAACTGGTGGTGTTTTAAAACGCAAACGTGAAGCTTCGGCTACTATCTTAACAGAGGACACCTTAGCAGATATCCAAGCAAGGATGAATGCAAGCCCCAATAAATCTTTGCGAAAACTATCTGCACAAACACGTATGAAAAATTTTACCATACAAACATAATTTTACATAAATAATTTTTAGATGTATCCTATGGAAGAATCCACACTGCAGTAAAGAAGAATTTACATTTGTACCCGTACAAGGTGTCGGTATTACAACAATTGCGAGATAGAGATTTTCAGCTTAGAGTAAACTACTGTCAATGGTTCAACAATACGATGAACAATGATTTACTGGATGTATCTTTTTTTCTGATGAAGCTTGGTTTCATCTGTCCGGTTACATAAATAGTTAAAATTATCGTACGTGGTCTGCAGAAAATCCACATGTATTTCGAAAAACTACCTTACACCCTATCAAGGTCGGTGTCTGGATAGCAATGTCGCGACAACGAATATTTGGACCAGTATTTTCCGATGGCACAATTACTGCGGCAAGATACAGAGAAATACTTTTAGAACCATTTATTAATAATTTGGATGATCGTGAATTACGAAACGGGTATTTCCAGCATGACTCCGCTACCCCACATACTGCACAGGCTACAATTAATTATTTACGAGACTTCTTTGAATATAGAATCATTAGTGTAAATCGTTGGCCACCGAATTCACCAGACTTGACACCGTTAGACTTTTTTCTTTTTTAAAAAACAAAGTGTTCAGCAAAAGATTGCATACTCTTCAAGAATTGCTAGATGATATAACTCATGAAGTTCATAATATTGGCGCCGAAATGTTACAAAATGTTTTTGCGAATATGCAACGTAGGGTGAACTTACGTTTACAATTTAATGGTGGTCATTTTGAATATATGGTGTAAAGCAAAGTGTGATAACTAATGTGTACCTAAGGAGTTAAAAAAAATTTGTAAAAGACATTGTCATTCCATAAACATGTACTGTAAATTTTATTTAATTATAATGAAATTATAACATTTAAATACTTAAGATTCATTATTTGTTTGTTGTATTTTATAGGGATGCAGTCTAATCGAATACAAAATAGTCATTATTTAAATTAAGATAATATTTTATAATATGTATAAGTTAATGACCTTCATACAGATTTGAAAGTGATCGTAGTTTTTACTCGAACCATGCTCTGGAGTAGCTAGAGCAATACAGCTTCTTACCAACCTATCAGTGGTACCAACTTAAATATTTTGATCACGTGGTATACACTTGAGATTGATCACTCTGTATGAGCAAATACTTGAAACTTCGTGCATATCTAAAGAAGCAGAACGAAGGATACACCCCAAAGCAGGCCAAAGTATTTACAAAAGACCAATTTAACAAATTTTTATCGGAAGCATCGGACCAAAAATACTTGGCAATGAAGGTAAGTTTTAGAAATAGAATGAAAACAAGTCTTTATATTTTGTAATTTTTTAGATAGTTTTGATTATTGGTATCTCAGGGGCACGTCGTTGCGATGAATTGGTGAAGATAAAGGTAGACGACATTGAGAACCTGAAAACTCTGCTACATATTAAAATTACAGATAGCAAAACAAAAAAAATTAAATCATTTACAGTTGTAGGGGAATCTTTCCTAAATTTATATAACAAATATGTTGCTTTGCGCCCACGAAATATGAATGATCGACGATTTTTTTTGAAATATGGAAAATGCTCAAGAGCGGCGATGGGAATCCATAAAATAAGTAGTGTTCCTAGGGAGGTAGTTTTTTTCTTAAAATTAGCGAACTATACTGAATACACAGGGCATTGTCTAAGAAGAACCTCAGCTACACTGTTGGTGGACGGCGGCGCAGATTTAATGTGCTTGAAGCGCTATGGTGTCTGGAAATCCAGCACTGTAGCTGAGCGTTCTACTGAAGACTCTCTAGCAACAAAAAAAGAGGCAACTTTAAAAATTTTTGCACCTAGTGTAAGCGCTACCATTACAGAAGTGCATGTAGAAGAGGAAGAATTAAAGACCATTACCTTAGAACGCAGCGAGACCTCCACTGTTACCTCTGGCGGATTGTATTTTGGAGAAAATGTTAGTTTTAATCATTGTAGTCTTAATCTTTATAACTCTAAACAATAAATTTGTTTTCCTTATTTTCCAAATTGGGTGTTTGAGTTATTAACTTACATTACTTTTGCATCCGCTGCAAGGGGATGCAAAAGACGTTTGCAGTCGCCGGTGTAAATGTCAAACTTTAACGTTGTCAGGTAAAGTTTAAAATGTCATCTTTTATTGACGTCTGAAGAAAAACAATTGTTTCGAATATAATTTTAGAAAATATATATTTTTGGAACAAACACAAAACGCCAGTTAGAATTACCCGGGTTCCAGTGTTCCTTGTTTTCCATGAAATCGATAATACACTTAAAAATTTAGTATTAATAGCTGAATATACATTATCAAATGTGTTCATTAGGTACAAATGCTCAAGTAGTGATCTTTTTGTAGGCTAATAAGTAGTAACATTTGCACTGGTAAAAAAAAACAAAGTAAACACGGTTACTTTGAGAAACTAGTTTAAATTACTTTTTGTACTCCTACGGAAAAAGAATGTTTCCACTTATTCCCGATGTATGGATTTTTCCTCGCCCGAGTGTTTTTAGTTTCCACTAGCGCCAAGGGATATTTGCGTTACACGGTTGGTATTACGGTCTAATTAATACAAATGTCTGAAATGTCATCGTCAAATGTCATTTGATGCAAAATTAGTTACAGAAATGTTTATTATTGAAAAGAATTACAAGAATTACACAGAAATGTAAGTTTACATTAAGTTTAGGTATGTAAATGTGAACCTATTAATCAAATTGTTCAAGAGAAGTGGAAGAAAAAGTGCAATAGTAAAAAATTCGCACATTTACAGAGCAATTACTTTTACTACAGTCCCTGTGTAAATGCTTTCTTCGCTGTCGCTCATTTTAACAAAGTTTAACAAAATTTAACAACAATGACATTTGAATCCAGTTTTTAAAAATCTAGTAGGTAGGTAGATTTATCAATTTATCACGTTACCAACCCATCATAAAAAAATTAAATAATGATATTTATATATTTTTGACTTTTTTAACGTTATTCGTTACAAACAATATTGTACCTAGCACTTTCGGAAAAAAATTTCCCGCATGCACATTAAATGTAACGGTAAACCTGAATTGCACCAAATATCAATTACCAAAATAATCTTCAACGTGAATTGCACCACTGAAGGTGCTTCAAATGCACCGCCACGTTTTATTGACTTTTAAACGATTTTATGTGATGTAGGTGTAATATCAATGTATTACATACCGGGTGTCCGGTCTCAAACCCGAATATAGGGATTTAACGTTGGAATGAACGTTTTTGCAAATTCCTGCTCTCCAATTTAGTTTAAAACATTAAATAAGTAATGGGCGTTTTTGAAATAAGATATGCCTTGATTTCCAATTTGTTTCAAATGTGTCAAAATAATTTAAAAAAGTATTTAGCGTTGATTAATATTGCCGTGCATGTTATTAACTATTGCAATGAAGAAAGAATATTAAAAAACGTTAAATGGTATGAATAAAAAAATTAAAATTAATTAAGACAAAACACGCAGTTATGTAATTTAAAATACTAAATTATAAAATTAGAGTTTTAAAATTTTATTGTAAAGAAAGATAAAAAAAATAAAATTACAATTTTGAAACCAACAATAGTCTATTATAAAAACCTCTTCTAACGTTAGCCAATTGCCTTTCGGAAATTAACTGGCACTCGTTTTCTATTGCCTCTCAAAGAATTGTTATCTGGGTGGCGCCTTTTATAAATCTTGCTTTGAAGGTGGCCCCACAACAAGTAGTCGCAAGGGGCTAAATCAGGAGATCTTGCAGACCAATTTATAGTATCACCTCTACCTATCCAACTATTTGGGAACGAATCATTTAAACAATTTCTAACATCTAAACCAAAATGTGCAGGGCAGCCGTCTTGTTGAAACCAGATCTCCTGATTTTCTCTTGCAATTTCTTCTAATGTAAACTTTGGTTACAATAATTCCAAATAAGTTTCTGAATTTATAATGATTTATTTTTAGTGCAATTCATGTAGGGGTTAAGCCCCTAGTTCAATCTTGGAGCAGTTCATGTTACCTAATTGATAGACTTAATTACATCGAGAGATGACAGATTAAATTCGGTGCAATTCATTTGCGCCCAAATGCAGCACTCCTGCGGTCGTGCTACAAACAAAACGCACATGCGAGAAAGTTAACCTTCCGAACTAGTTAGATAAATAACTATTCTGTATAGATAGATAAACCGTTGTTATTCTTTTCCTGCTACTTACTGGTGATGTTTATTTACTTAACAACACGCTTGTAAACAAAAGAGAAAAACTAACGAGGTACTGATTGCTAGGTCCGCAAGTTCTACTTCACTTCATTTCATTACTTAATTCATTACTAATCTCATTTTGAATAAAACACTAACAAATAGTTAATTTTGAACAACATTTATCCAATATGTATTGCAACATTTTATACTGCGTTTAAATTAATGATCTTTCACATTTAATTAAATAACACATTATATAAATCGATTAAATTTAAATGACGTTAGCGTGTTAATTATTTCTCTAAACCATACTATGTAAAACACTTAATAGCCTACCATGTCTCATATGTGCAGTCGTGCATTGTATATGTTTAAATAGGTTTATTAAAGATTCTTTAGTTATACTAAAATTTGAGTTGCGCGAAAAGGTAGGGTGAGAAAGTAAAGAATTGGTGCAAAGTAACCCCGTCCTCCCAAGAGTGATACAATGAAGAAGTAATAGAATTTGTTAGGATAAGATTAATTCGCAGCGCAACTGGAAATGAGTATTTCATTAGAGTCGATACAAAATTAAAAATACACAACGGTATAACTACCATCGTTTCGCTACAATTTAGCTTACGTCGTAGGACATTGACAAATTAAGGTAACATACTATTAGCCGCATTAATCGTGGTGTAACTGCGACATATTACAACTTGAAAAACAATACAGATTGTCAACATTGTCTTTTGGAGTCGAAAGATTTTAAATGTGTCGACCCTTAAACAATTTCATCTCCACAAAAAATGGTTCTGTAAAATACAATACTTAGAAAGAGGTTACTTATGGCAATGTGGGTGTCTTCCAAAAGCGTTTTTCTTGAAGATTCTGAAAATGTATTTCATTTACATAATATAGTCCTTATTGCTTTCTGATATACGTACGTATAAAGACAAAGCTATGTAACCGGTTTTAATTTTCAAACACCTTTTTTACATATCTCGAGGTTTTGTGGCACAAACAAAACAAAAACATATTTTTAGGAAAAACAATTTCGTGTCCGATTGTGTGTCTCTATGTGAGTGTGCGCGATATCTTTGAATCATGAAAGTTATCGATGAAAAGCCATTTTATAAAAAAATTTAGAATCTGTCTGTGTTTGACGCGTGCGCGCGTGCGTGCGTGCGTGCATGCGTGCGCCCGTGCGTCGTGCACTCGTGCGTGCATCCGTGCGTGCGTGTGTGTGGTGCGTGCGTGCTTGTGTGTGTATGTGTTTGTGCTTGTACTTGTGTTTGTGCTTGTGCTTGTGCTCGTGCTGGTCCTCGTGCTCGTGTTCGTGCTCGTGTTCGTGTTCGTGTTCGTGTTCGTGTTCGCTTTCGCGTTCGCGATCACGTTCGCGTTCGTGTCCATGTCCGTGTCCGTGTTCGTGTCGTGTCCGTGATCGTGTTCGTGTTCGTGTGTGTGCTCGTGTTCATGTTCGTGTTCGGTTGTTGTGCGCGGTGTGCGTGCGCGCGTGTGTTTGCGTGTGCACATGCGTGTTGCCAAATTGTAACTCTAATATTAAACGACCTTATGTGGATCTATCAAGAAGTTTGTTTAACATTGAAAAGTGTGAACATCTATAAAAATTACGGTAACTGATAATGCTAAAAATGAAAGGGTTGGTGTACTGTATATTGTTTATGTTATATAACACGTTAACTGCCACCATAGATAGAAATACGAGGTCCCTTCTGGCCGAAGCTGTTATTATCGTTAATGTGCTAGGAATAACACTAATTAATATAAAAGAGTACATTGTTTTGTTAAAATTTGGGTTTTTTTGCATATTAATGCTGAGAAGCAACGTATGATTCACGCGGCCCCTGGACTTTCAATTTGCTCATACAGCCTCGAGAATCACACGCTGTTTCTCAGTTTCTGCAAGTTATAACAAGTCTTTGCAGCTGCTGCGGTTAGTTCGTTGATTCGCGTTTAGTCCGTCCGCGACCTGCAATGTGTAAAACGTTAAGTGTTAAAACTGCATTTCTAGTGAGTTAATAATAATGAGTTACGAAAAGGAGCAGGAAAAACTGAAGCAAGTTTGGCAAGAGTATTTGTCAGATGAAGAGAGTGAGCCATTTCAAGATTCTGGACACGAATATATGCCGGATAGCTGGGCGAATCATGTGATGGTGAACTACAACCACAACCTCAAAGAGCTTGTATTCCTGGCCAACCCAGTACGTCAGCTTTTTGCAGCACGAACGTTTTGCAAATTCCTGTCTCCAATTTAGTTTAAAACATTAAATAAGTAATGGGCGTTTTGAAATAAGATATGCCTTGATTTCCAATTTGTTTCAAATGTGTCAAAATATTAAAAAGTATTTAGCGTTGATTAATATTGCCGTGCATGTTATTAACTATTGCAATGAAGAAAGAATATTAAAAAACGTTAAATGGTATGAATAAAAAAATTAAAATTAATTAAGACAAAACACGCAGTTATGTAATTTAAAATACTAAATTATAAAATTAGAGTTTTAAAATTTTATTGTAAAGAAAGATAAAAAAAATAAAATTACAATTTTGAAACCAACAATAGTCTATTATAAAAACCTCTTCTAACGTTAGCCAATTGCCTTTCGGAAATTAACTGGCACTCGTTTTCTATTGCCTCTCTCAAAGAATTGTTATCTGGGTTACGCCTTTTATAAATCTTGCTTTGAAGGTGGCCCCACAACAAGAAGTCGCAAGGGGCTAAATCAGGAGATCTTGCAGACCAATTTATAGTATCACCTCTACCTATCCAACTATTTGGGAACGAATCATTTAAACAATTTCTAACATCTAAACCAAAATGTGCAGGGCAGCCGTCTTGTTGAAACCAGATCTCCTGATTTTCTCTTGCAACTTCTTCTAAACTTTGGTTACTAATAATTCCAAATAAGTTTCTGAATTTATAATGATTTATTTTTAGTGCAATTCATGTAGGGGTTAAGCCCCTAGTTCAATCTTGGAGCAGTTCATGTTACCTAATTGATAGACTTAATTACATCGAGAGATGACAGATTAAATTCGGTGCAATTCATTTGCGCCCAAATGCAGCACTCCTGCGGTCGTGCTACAAACAAAACGCACATGCGAGAAAGTTAACCTTCCGAACTAGTTAGATAAATAACTATTCTGTACAGATAGATAAACCGTTGTTATTCTTTTTCCTGCTACTTACTGGTGATGTTTATTTACTTAACAACACGCTTGTAAACAAAAGAGAAAAACTAACGAGGTACTGAGTTGCTAGGTCCGCAAGTTCTACTTCACTTCATTTCATTACTTAATTCATTACTAATCTCATTTTGAATAAAACACTAACAAATAGTTAATAGTTAACAACATTTATCCAATATGTATTGCAACATTTTATACTGCGTTTAAATTAATGATCTTTCACATTTAATTAAATAACACATTATATAAATCGATTAAATTTAAATGACGTTAGCGTGTTAATTATTTCTCTAAACCATACTATGTAAAACACTTAATAGCCTACCATGTCTCATATGTGCAGTCGTGCATTGTGTATGTTTAAATAGGTTTATTAAAGATTCTTTAGTTATACTAAAATTTGAGTTGCGCGAAAAGGTAGGGTGAGAAAGTAAAGAATTGGTGCAAAGTAACCCCGTCCTCCCAAGAGTGATACAATGAAGAAGTAATAGAATCTGTTAGGATAAGATTAATTCGCAGCGCAACTGGAAATGAGTATTTCATTAGAGTCCTTACAAAATTCAAAAATACACAACGGTATAACTACCATCGTTTCGCTACAATTTAGCTTACGTCGTAGGACATTGACAAATTAAGGTAACATACTATTAGCCGCATTAATCGTGGTGTAACTGCGACATATTACAACTTGAAAAACAATACAGATTGTCAACATTGTCTTTTGGAGTCGAAAGATTTTAAATGTGTCGACCCTTAAACAATTTCATCTCCACAAAAAAATGGTTCTGTAAAATACAATACTTAGAAAGAGGTTTCTTATGGCAATGTGGGTGTCTTCCAAAAGCGTTTTTCTTGAAGATTCTGAACATGTATTTCATTTACATAATATAGTCCTTATTGCTTTCTGATATACGTACGTATAAAGACAAAGCTATGTAACCGGTTTTAATTTTCGAACACCTTTTTTTACATATCTCGAGGTTTTGTGGCATAAACAAAACAAAAAACATATTTTTAGGAAAAACAATTTCGTGTCCGATTGTGTGTCTCTATGTGAGTGTGCGCGATATCTTTGAATCATGAAAGTTATCGATGAAAAAGCCATTTTTATAAAAAAATTTAGAATCTGTCTGTTTGACGCCTGCGCGCTTGCGTGCGTGCGTGCATGCGTGCGCCCGTGCGTGCATGCGTGCCTGCACTCGTGCGTGCATCCGTGCGTGCGTGTGTGTGTGTGCGTGAGTGCGTGTGTGCGTGCGTGCTTGTGTGTGTATGTGTTTGTGCTTGTACTTGTGTTCGTGCTTGTGCTTGTGCTCGTGCTCGTGCTCGTGCTCGTGCTCTTGCTCGTGCTCGTGTTCGTGCTCGTGCTCGTGCTCGTGCTCGTGCTCGTGTTCGTGTTCGTGTTCGTGTTCGTGTTCGTGTTCGTCTTTCGCGTTCGCGATCACGTTCGCGTTCGTGTCCATGTCCGTGTCCGTGTTCGTGTCGTGTCCGTGATCGTGTTCGTGTTCGTGTGTGTGCTCGTGTTCATGTTCGTGTTCGGGTTTGTGTGCGCGCGTGCGTGCGTGCGCGCGCGCGTGTGTGTTTGCGTGTGCACATGCGTGTTGCCAAATTGTAACTCTAATATTAAACGACCTTATGTGGATCTATCAAGAAGTTTGTTTAACATTGAAAAGTGTGAACATCTATAAAAATTACGGTAACTGATAATGCTAAAAATGAAAGGGTTGGTGTACTATATATTGTTTATGTTACATAATAGAGTAGTTATTGATAGAGGATAGATTTATTCGAATTCAAGTTAAGGTGTGGTATTTTGTACTTAAATTATTAAAAAAAGTGTTAGGATAAGATTACTATATAAAGCATGCCATAAATTTTGCAAGCGCACTTTGTGTAACACCGACACCTGTATTAACTGTATTTATTGATTTACTTATTTTATACTTTGCTAACACCGACGATTTATTTGTTTATGTGTTTCTTAATAAACTGTATATGGTGGAATGAGTACTTTGGTTTTGCCATAACGTATGGGACATAAGTTTTGAGAAACAGTTTGCTTTGAAATTTCTACTCGATTTGGATGACTGATCTAGTTGTCATGTTTTCTTGCTTTTGTCAAACGTCAAGTTTATTCAATAACGGCGATCAGAATATCATACAAACTTGAAATCCACAAGAGTATCTATAGCTTAGTTGGACGGTTGCCCAAAGGTGAAATTGTAAACTTGTTCAGAGTACAAAACGTTAGTCAGGCAACAGTCTATCGGGCAATAAGAGAATGCATTAATTTGGCTATATCTGGCACACCTCATGTTTTGTGTCAAACACGACTAATACATTGGTATAATCCGCTCAAGACAGAATTGAAATCTCTAGTCGAAAGCTGGGTCACCACTTTGGGGTCATACAAGATCTTCCTTTGTCAATAAATGGTGTAGTTTATAGATAGAGAAGGAACCGTCCTAAATACACCCAGGCACAACTCGAAAGGATATGTTGCAGAGATTTGAGATGAAGGCATTTTGTGAATAAGCGTGTCATCATTATGGATAATGAGACATATTTTACGCTCTCACATACTGAAATGAGAGGTAACAATAGATTTTACGCCTCTGATATTGAAAATTGTCCAACGAACTAAAATTCAAAGCAAAATTTGCTGACAAAGCTTTAGTCTGGTGTGCGATTTCAGTGGTTGGTGTTTCAACACCTTATGTTGGCAGAGTTCGGGAGAAGCTGTGGATGCTGGACTTTATACTCAAAGATGCTTACCGAAACTGCTTAACTTTATTAATACCCATCATCAGAACGATGAAATAATATTTTGTCCCGATCTCACTTCGTGCCATTATGCCAGAAGGGCTCGAGACTAGCTGGAGCAGAATAACGTCAATCAATCTTGCTTTTGACAAACGTCAAGTTTATTCAATAACGGCGATCAGAATGTCATACAAACTTGAAATCCACAAGAGTATCTACAGCTTAGTTACGGTTTCCCAAAGGTGAAATTGTAAACTTGTTCAGAGTACAAAACGTTAGTCGCGCAATAAGAGAATGCATTTATTTGCCTATATCTGGCACACCTCATGTTTTGTGTCAAAACACGACTAATACATTGATATAATCCGTTCAAGACAGAATTGAAATCTCTAGTCGAAAGCTGGGTCACCACTTTGGGGTCATATAAGACCTTCCTTTGTCAATAAATGGTGTAATTTATAGATAGAGAAGGAACCGTCCTAAATACACCCAGGCACAACTCGAAAGGATACCTATATGTTGCAGAGATTTCAGATGAAGGCATTTTGCGAATAACCGTGTGATAATTATGGATGAGACATATCTTACGCTCTCACATATTGAAATGAAAGGTAACAATAGGTTTTACGCCTTTGATATTGAAAATTGTGCAACGAACTAAAATTCAAAGCAAAATTTGCTGACAAAGTTTTAGTCTGGTGTGCGATTTCAGTGGTTGGTGTTTCAACACCTTATGTTGACAGAGTTCGGGAGCAGCTGTGGATGCTGGACTTTGTACTCAAAGATGCTTACCGTAACTGCTTAATTTTATTAATACCTTCGTGCCATTATGCTGGAAGGGGTCGAGACTGGCTGGAGCAGAATAACATCAATTATGTACAAATGTTCCTCAAGCTCGACCAATAAAGAATTTTGGTCATTATTGTGTCGAAAGGTTTATGAAAATGGTTGGGAGCCTCAAAATGAATAGCAGTCGCAGGCAAGAACTTTTAGAAAAAAAGTAAGTTGACCGAGGCATTGTCCAAAAGAAGACAAGATAAGTGTTAAGATATATCGCATGTAGCATTAACCATTAATTGCCAAGTTTAAATAAAATTTCATTATTTTGATGATTGCGCCTGTTGATTTTTTTCTCAAAACTTAGTGCTGGAATACATGACTCATGACATGACCAATTTGCTTATATTGCATCTTTTCAAAAATTACAAAGAAGTGTTAAATATTCCAAATTTTTTATTAAATTTCCAAATTAGCTCAATGCCATGTTTTCCTTAAGACAAGACAAAAATAAGTACGATAATATTTACTTAAGCGTAACTCATTCGTTCTAATGATGCCATTTTTAATAATAACTAGCGTGGAGCTTCGCTCCGCGCGATGGTCACAACACACCTCAATAACCGTTTACGATATTTACTTAAAGGTAAAATTTTTCTTATAAAAAATATAAAACATAGTGGATACCCTATTTAAAAATATAAATTTTTAAAATTTCAAAATTCGGGAAAATCAAAATCATGAATGAATCGAATGTGCCTATGTTATTGGTCTAAAACCATCTTCGCATTATTGCCTTTCTAATGAAACCTTTTTGAGCACATCGGTTAGATGGTTTCAAAGTCTATAACGGACATAGGTAAAAACAATTTTTGTGTTTTATAGATATAGACAAATCCGCATATTTAAAAATCACCCGCTCCGTAACAGAAAATAATATGTACATAAACGTATTGAGATTAATATTGAATTATTTCCATTTTACGATAATCAAATGCAATAATTCATTAACAATCTATTAACCTTAAAATCTAAAATTTCTTGCACAGTATTTCTTTTCAGTCGGTAAATGTTTTATAATCCAAGGTGCCGTCTAATATTTTATAAACTCTCAGTTACTTGGTAGGAGTATCTTTATTTATAACTTTGGGCACATTTAATTTTATTTCCGTATTATTACAATAATACTTTTTTTTTTGGATAACTACACAATAAATCTTTAAGATAAAACATGTTTGAGTGTGCGCGAGTGCACACGTTTGCAAATATTCTATTACAGTACATATGGTGATGTACCGCAACTATAGCAGATTCATATATTTTAACTTTTAAATTACAAAGCAGGTTGAATTAAAACGATGCGCGACTGGTTTGTTATATTAGATAGTACAAATAAGATGTGCGTAGAGATACGTTTAAAAATAATTCAAGGGAATTTTGGTTTTATGATTGGAATACAAAATGTTTTTTTTTTATTTTTAATTACAAAATGTTTTTGATTATAAAAAGAATTGACAGGTAATGTCACATTTTATTAATATTACATTTTCTTTCAGAAAATGTAGTATAATCTAAATGAAAAAGTAAATTAATTGTAAGATTATTTTTACTTGATTTGAAAACAGAACGTTTATATATTATAATACCAGGGCAAACGTGATTATTTTATCTAATATGAAATTCATATAAATGATAATTTGGAATCTAGTATTAAATTACAATCTTATTACATATGAAATGTAAGGAGGTCCCTTGATTTTATTATTAATGTATATTATTTTGATATTTCAGACTTGAAATGTAACGTACTCTAAGAATGGTGTTTGTAGTAATTGTAGCAACGCGTAGAAGGCCTCAGGAGTAAAACAAATGCGGTACCTTTCTGAGATAAGCCCTGCAACATTAAAGTACGATATGTTAATCGTTGGTATACCGCGTGCGAGCAAAGCTTGAAGTATGTTCTCCTTCTAGCTCATTAATTGTAAACCTTAAATTGTAAAATGTTGTGGTGTTATACTTGTATTATAGTATATGATTATATGGCATAGTGATCATTGATCACCATTTGAGGTACTCGCCTGTATTAAGTGTTACCACATTCATTTATTAAGGATAGAGTGGGGTTGATCCATCAATAAGCAACAGCATTTAATTGTGTATCGATCTACGTATTTATAACACTTATTTCTATTTTATTTGTGTTGTTATTGTTGCAGAAGGTTTTTCTATTGTAGCCCCTTTACTTGTCCGCAATAAGCAATAAACAATGCTTATAAATGTATGCACTGTGTTTTTTTCGTGATACTCGTATTTTATGTTCCCCGTGATACCCACAACACTATATCCCGTAGCAACTCCTTCACACAAAGTAAGTGGTGTTACGTGTTTTGCCATTAGAATTAGACCATTATTTGGCTTATGGAAGTTCACGTATTAACTTTGTTTTTGCATTCAAACTGCACAGTCGTTCGACTGGCCTGGGTGCATTACAATGTATACAACCAAAATGTAAATACGAAAAAATACAAGGTTAGAGTGTTGGCCACAAATGTAAAAAAGTTAAACAGACAATGACAATACTTAACCTATTCAACCTCAACACTCTATTTTTACTCTTACTCTATTTGTTAATTAAGCAATACTTTTGCGGTATGTATTTCACAAATTGGGTTAATTTTTGTTCCCATCACATGTTTAAGGGTTCAGCTAGTAAATTTTACATACCTGAAGTTACTTGTAATTAAAATAAGCAAAGCAAAGCAATTTATATAAATTTTAATAATTCATTATTTGATATATTTAATTTGTAAGTACACAAACTGCCCTAACGATATATTAAACCTTTCTAAAACTGATTAAATACAGATTTAGTAAGATCCAAAAATTGTAATGTATTGAAATACAAGGTAATAATACCATTTTTGTTTCTTAGATTCGATAATAAACGACTCACATAAATTGTAATTAACACTACCATATAATTTTCTTATATTAATGCAGCGCCTGTATCTGTGTTGATCTTAACTATGATGGAATACATTTTGAACTATTTTGCTCATTAGAAATACAGTACGGTAAATACTCCCTTAATTATATTGTTCTTTTTCGGTAACTCGTTGAAAAGTGAATGAACTTTAAAGAAATACATTATTACCTATTTTTCAGATTATATTTAAAAAAAGTTAAGATTATTTTCTTAGTAAAAAAGACCCGTTGCGATTAATGCAGAAATTTCCAATAAGGTGGTACCCATAATGTGTAAAATATGTGCTCATGTAAATGTTTAAATATCGCATCAGGTAGGAAATCTTGAGATTTGAAGGATAAATCACATTCAGTTAATGAAATGCGATAAAGCTTTTAAATTGCGGTAAACCTAAAGAACATGAACTTAAACATATTAAATTACAAAGGTAAGAGTTATTTATATTAACAATTACCTGATATCGTAAACATTGATTCAGCTGATGTAATCTTACAAGAAACATTTCGCGCGCAAGGAAAATGTTTAGTTAAAATTTTTATGATGTCTGTTTTGCGTGTGACTACATTATGTATTTAACAGTAACTAGTCTTAATGTTTACAGTATTTACACTAACCTTGAAAATATGTTATTAATCCTAAAATTAATGGTTTGTTACTTTTTCCGTATTCTCTTTCGTATGTCACAACTGAAGTACACTTAAAGCTATTTAGTCTTAGTAAAAGACAAAAGGTAGCGTAATGTGATTTATAACAAACATAGTTTAGTAGCATATATAAAAGAAATTTATGGCCGCCTTTTTTATAGTTAAAGTCAACTTTCATAAGAGTACTAAATTTGCATATGTAAATTGTAAGTATTTAGCCACGATTATATTTACGTACGTACTACAATGAAGATGTAAAGAATCGCTTCTTATGATAAAAAAAGACTACTGATAAGTATAGTTCCCTTTATTGCCATCGAGTCATAAATAAATTACAATTAGTAGTCATTTAATTATGCATTTTGTTTTGTGATTCTAATATTTTAATTTTTATTCTACTACTCGTGTATTTACTCACTATTGTATAATTGTATATTACATAAGTAATAAAGAAATCTAAATTCTCCATGAGTCCATAATTTTATACAAAAAAAAAAACTTAATTCTAGCTGACTGCATAGTTATATAAACTACATGTGCACATTCCCATTTAAACGTCCATGATGGCTATTTCAAATTTGGAATGTGGTATAAAATGATAGGTGTAAATTGTATATTGAGACGTATGTATTGTAATACGAAATAATTTCCAACGGTTCTTAAACTTTTTAATTCAATTAGTTTTTAATTTAAAATTCCTGTAATTTTATAAATTTTAAGTAAATACTATTCTCTTAATAACTATTTTGCCAACTTACACAAATTTCTGTTAAAATATATACGGTAAGTGAATAATAAATAGTACAACAGTTCGGAAGACATTGTGTACATTAAGATTTAATCAAATGACTTACCTTATTTTCAGTGCAGTCCAAACTCTGATAAACCTGAGAAAACAAGAACATAAAATTAGCATATTTACTATTATTTTATTATTATTATTATGCTTAAAATTACCTTATGTGTTTCAAAAAAAAATTTACCTCACATAATTAGAAATGTTATGCATTATAAAATTGTACAATTACATTCATAGAAATAATTATTGTAACTTCTTAATCTGCATAGATATTAAATAATGTATACACGAACAGTTCAGTCAAGTTTATATGAGTGGATTTAGATATACTGTTTTAACAGTAAAAATAAATTATTTATGGTTCATAGACTGCAGCATTGTATGAAAAGGTTTTAACTAAAAAATTTATCTAAATTGAACAACTCTACTGTAATAATTTCTTAAAATTTCTTTATTTTGTCATGATTTTGAGTTGTTATTTAATGTCAGTTTTTATTTTTGTCTAATTCAATTGCTTATTTGCTTGACTCGTCAATACAGTTATAAAAGATTATATACCAAGAATGACAGTTCTTTAACCCATACAAATTCGAAATACAAAATAAAAATAGAATTGTATCTCAAACAGGGTTAAACTCCCAATTTTTGGCACTTTAAGAGAATTTTAGCGTTCAAGTTTAATTATTTCCACATCAAATTGAGTAGTTATTGACAAAAGCACATTTCCAACAAGTAAACACATTCACATAAATAACAAAACCGTAGAAATGCATTTTTGTTATTTTTATTTAAAAAAATCGTAATTTTTGAAAAAATCACAAAATGTTAGGTAATTATTGGCACTATAAGGCCAATGCTTGGTACACTTAAATTTCAAATGTTGACACAGGTCTACTAATTGTCATACTAGTTTATTGACACTTACTTTACCTTTAGTCTTAATTAATTTCCTATTAAAATTTTTTAAATAAATAATTAAAATAAAATTTCACAATATATTTTATCGATATTCACGAAACAATTGTAGATTTTTGGTTAATATACTGTGGAATTTTTCATTTACATTGGTGTTTCAATATCTTATAGTATATAAAAATTCTATCGGATTCGCAAATTTAATATTTGCATCGTCAGGAGTTATGTTGTTGACCAACATAACTCCTGACAAGGCAAATATTAAATTTGTGAAGCCGGTAGAGTTTTTATATAATAAAAGATATTGTGAAATTTTATTTTAATTACTTAAAATATGCAAGAGGGTACGAAAGAGGTGAGTTGGCTTATTTTTTTATTTATACTTAATTTGAATGACATAAAAACAAATTAACAGTTACACAACTTAAAATAAAGAAGTTACGTAGTATATATATATATATATATATATATATATATATATATATACAGGGTGTGCAAATAGTATCGCACCAAATGGGATTATGTAGAAACGGTTTGACATTTAGATTTGACTTTTAGTGGGGTTAAATAATACATAAATACCCATATTTTGATATGAGTTTCATTTGTTTTGTGCGACTGGCGTTTGCCAGAGGCAGCCATCGTGAATTTTTTTAAATGGCAACCTAGGTTGAGTTTGGTGTCAATTGGCAGGTAATTTATTTAAAAATACAGCACGGTATATCATAAGCTTGTTTATTCTAAAATAACAAGAAACTTAAAATATTAAAAAAATAGTTTAAGTGAATAAAAAAAAAAGAATTGAACAAGAAAATTGAGTTACTTAATTGATGAAAATCACAATAACTGCTCAAATTGTTGTCCATTCACTTCTTAACAATATCTAAGTCTATCAACAAAAGCACCCAATGCATTCTGCAGATATGCCGGAGGAATGTTTGTGATCGCAATTCTAATTCGAGCTTCTAATTCATCTAATGTTATTGGCCTATTAAATAAATAAATAAATAGACACACTTATTTCCAAAGAAACCAAACCGTATTTTACATGCGACTCTACATGAAAAAAACAAGCTTATGATAATATCGTATTGTAGTATTTACTATCAGTTCGAATTAGAAAAGCGATAGAGAGTATTAGAAATTGCTAAAATTGATAACAATCAGTAGAGAACACAGAAATGCTACATTTGAATTAAATTTTTGTATAAGTTGTATTTATTTACAGCTCTTTGTCCAGAAAATGTTTCCCCTACAAAGTTAATTTGGCTTAATTTTCTTCGTCATTTTAGAATAAATAAGCTTGTGATATACCGTAGTGTATTTCTAAATCAATTACCTGTCAAATGACACCAAACTCAACCTAGGTTGCAATTTAAAAAAATTCAAGATGGCTGCCTCTGACAAACACCAGTCGCACAAAATAAACGAAACCCATATCAAAATATTTACCTATGCATGTTTTAACCCCACCAAATGTCAAATCTAAATATCAAACCGTTTCTACATAATCCCGTTTGGTGCAATACTATTTGCACACCCTGTGTGTATATATATATATATATATATATATATATATATATATATATATATATATATATATATATATATATATACAGGGTGTTTCATTAAGGCTGGCACCGGCCATATTTCAGAAACTAGTGGACATAAAAGTGGAGAAAAAATTCATTATAAAAGTCGCCACGAGAAAATCCTGGAAATTATTTTAAGTTCCGTAATTCATCGCAAGGGCGCAATTGAAAATTAAAAATAAAATTATAAATTTCTCCGAAAATTCCCACATTAAGGCATACCTTTGGTAACATCGTTAGAAAGCTTAGACAATTCTGCATCATTTTGGTCTAAGGCTCATTGGCGTACCGACCTTAATAAGAGTGGGGAAGCTATTGAATGTGTAATCATTTAAATCGCTGTTATTTTTAAACGACTTATCCGATTGTAGTAAACCTAGGCTTGTTTAGAAGAAAAGGTAAGTACTTTTAACTGTCGCATCCATTGGTACGCGATAGCTCATAATAAAATTGTTAGAGGGCGCAATTTGTAATAATACCAGTATTTTGATTTTATTCAGAAAAATTAAATCATACGGTATAATTATGACATCATAAGCGGAAAGTAGCTTAAATTTGTAACAAAAACGTAAATAACGCAATTTCATATCTTTATTTGTTCCAGAGTTATGGCGAAAAGAAGACTTTTTAACCGTTAAATTTAATAATTGATTGTTGCTATGGTTTTTTAAGGTGTATAGGTTGGATTAGTAATGAGGAATCTGCATTTATCATAGTCTGTGCCTCCCTTCACACTCTATCTAGGCTTAGGACTAGTCCAAACTAAGCAAATTGCAAAATTTGGAGCGTGTTTAGAGGCCAACGGGCCATAACAACGATATCAAAGTAATGATTGATTTTTGTTTAAGAAACTTTTCAATAGAATGGTACAAAATCATGAACAACTGTTAAAAAACTAGTGAAAAGCTATAAATGTTCAAATTGACGGCCGTTTTGTAAAAAACAACTATTAATTCTTCTTCTGTACGTTTATAACACCATATAAAACTTCTTAGGCATAATTCTATTGTGGTGTGTTTTAAAATAATAATCTAATTTGCTGCGGAACAAAGTCGGCTCGTTTCCATGGAGGTAAATAAATTGAAAAAGTTGTCAACTTACTTAATTTTGATTGATGTTGTGTTGTAAAAATGTTTTCCTTCATTAGTTTTGGGTTTCATTGTACCTTATCAGAAATTAGTGCTATCCTTCAAAAATGTCGTATACCAATGCCGAGGCTTACGACATGCTTGCCGTGTATTATGAATGTTTTCAAATGCAGCTATTGCGGAACGACAATACGCTATCAGATATCCTGATCGAAGGCACTACACTAGAAAAGTGTTTCGGAATGGCAACACGTTTAAGACAAACAGGAAATGTACGACGTATTCCACTTCCTGTCAGAAGACGTCGCATAAGAAATGAAGACAATAGTATTAATGTTCTTGCGTACGTAGAATCGGAGCCTCACGTAAGCATCAGGAGATTTCCACAGAACTAGGTGTAAGTGTGCTTTTGTGTTCAGAATTTTAAGATTTTAAGCTGCATCCTTATCATCTAGTTTTACACCAAGCTTTATCAGACACTGATTTTGACAGGCGGCTCGAGTATTGCTATTGGCTGAGAGACATGTGTAGTGAAAATCTTCCATTCCTTTCCAAAGTTTTATGGACCGATGAGGCTACTTTTACTAGCTGCGGCAGAGTTAATTTGCACAATATGCATTATTGGTCGCAAACAAATCCTCACTGGATGCGCGAAGTGGATCACCAAAACAGATGGAGTGTAAATTTGTGGTGTGGTGTTTTAGGTGACAGAATTATCGGACCATTTGTTTTCATGGACACCTAAATGGTGAATCTTATTTAAACTTTTTACAAAATGACTTGCCCAATCTTTAGAAGACATTCCCTTGACGTGAGAGCATCCCTGTGGTATCAACATGATGGATGTCCTTCACACTATTCCCGAAGAGTCCGTGATTTCTTAAATGTTAGATACCCAAATCGCTGGATGGGAAGGGTAGTTTGTTTCGTGGCCACCTAGATCCCCGGATTTAACTATATTAGATTTCTACTTGTGGGGAAGAATAAAAGATATTGTTTACGAAACGAGACCAACCACCCGAGAGGACATGATTCACCTAATTGAAATTGCAATAAATTCGATTCCACGAGACGAAATCGAAACAGCTGTTTCCAGTACAAGAAGAAGAATTAATAGTTGTATTTTACAAAACGGCCGTCAATTTGAACATTTATAGCTTTTCACTTGTTTTTTAACAGTTGTTCATGATTTTTTACCATTCTATTAAAAAGTTTCTTAAACAAAAATCAATCATTACTTTGATATCGTTGTTATGGCCGTTGGCCTCTAAACACGCTCCAAATTTTGCAATTTGCTTAGTTTGGACTAGTCCTAAGCCTAGATAGAGTGTGAAGGGAGGCACAGACTATGATAAATGCAGATTCCTCATTACTAATCCAACCTATACACCTTAAGAAACCATAGCAACAATCAATTATTAAATTAAACGGTTAAAAAGTCTTCTTTTCGCCATAACTCTGGAACAAATAAAGATATCAAATTGCGTTATTTACGTTTTTGTTACAAATTTAAGCTACTTTCCGCTTATGATGTCATAATTATACCGTATGATTTAATTTTTCTGAATAAAATCAAAATACTGGTATTATTACAAATTGCGCCCTCTAACAATTTTATTATGAGCTATCGCGTACCAATGGATGCGACAGTTAAAAGTACTTACCTTTTTCTTCTAAACAAGCCTAGGTTTACTACAATCGGATAAGTCGTTTAAAAATAACAGCGATTTAAATGATTACACATTCAATAGCTTCCCCACTCTTATTAAGGTCGGTACGCCAATGAGCCTTAGACCAAAATGATGCAGAATTGTCTAAGCTTTCTAACGATGTTACCAAAGGTATGCCTTAATGTGGGAATTTTCGGAGAAATTTATAATTTTATTTTTAATTTTCAATTGCGCCCCTTGCGATGAATTACGGAACTTAAAAATAATTTCCAGGATTTTCTCGTGGCGACTTTTATAATGAATTTTTTTCTCCACTTTTATGTCCACTAGTTTCTGAAATATGGCCGGTGGCCAGCCTTAATGATATATATATATATATATATATATATATATATATATATATATATATATATATATATATATATATATATATATATATATATATATATATATATATATATATATATATATATATATATAGTACAAATAAAACACATTCCTCGTTTTACAAGGACATTATTTCTTGGAATAGTTGCATCATTATCAAGTCCTATGTCTGCAGTGTGAAATATATTTTCTAGGTGGTTTTCTTTCTTCAAAGGACATTTATCTTCTTTTGCTGCTAGTTTTTATTTGACGGCCGCTTTCGTTTCAGTTTTTACTATAGCTTTTTGTTCCTTTGGTTCTACTATATTTTTGCAACGTATGGTGTGTAACGGGAGCTTTAGAAAAATCAAAAGTTCGCGCTAAATTATACCAGATTAGATGGTTATATATTATTTTTCTGGATAAAGAAATGGTTACTGTTTGTTTGTATTTGAATGTAGTTAATATTAAGATGAAAAGCTTGAGTTTATTTCAATAAATTATCGATATATTCAATTTGAAAACATTTAAAATACGAGGCGTTTGCAAGTACATAAATACGTTGCAGGAGAAGGGAATGACGCTGTCATAATAACGATGTGCAGTTTTTAAAACAGTCGCGTTAAGTAAGCGATCAGAAAGACTCGCATGCAGTAAGCGATCAAAAACAGTCGCGTTAACTAAGCGATCAGAGTAATTCGTCGTCGAGGTACGGATTACAAGGTAATAATAAAATTACCCTAAATTTAGAAATATAGTCAGCTAACATTTGGAGTATAATAGGGAAGAAGCGCCATTACCTTCCTTACTAAAATAATAAAAGGCTACAATAAATAATAAAAAGTGCAATTCCTATCAAATTGGTGATAATAAAAAGATTACGCAATAATTAGCAATCGCGTTTTAAGTGTGTATTGAAAGTGCTCAAAGTTAATTTTCGGTAGCGGTAAGACAATCAATTTAGTATAATTGATCGATACATAAAGCAAAGAAACTGGAAAATATTGACAATTAAAAATATGGCCGTTGGTAGCTTGCTTGCAGTTCGTTGAGCACGCTGTTTGTCGTTAGCTTGGCCATATTGCAGTTACGTCATAGGTTATCAACGAGGCCCCAGATAGGTACGATTTTTAATAGTGTAAATAAATAAATGTTTATGTGTTTCATTTTCTAAAAACATTTAATTCAATTTTGAAAATAGGTTTCTATTGTTATATGTTAGTTTTAAGAAGGTTATTTTAGGTTATAGGTTTCATTTTTATTGTGTTTGCAAACAACGCATTGGTGCATTTTCGTTTATGTTTGGAATTTAATTAAATGAGTATAACGTTTGATTTACTTTTATTGCTAAAGATTATTGATATTAAAAGTTTATACAAATATTGAATATATAAATGCAGAAAGAGGTCAACTTAATAGGAATCCAGATAAATAAATAAATCGAAATGAGCATAATTTTGGTTAATGATAACAGTGACCATTTCTTTATTTTAAATTTGAGCTGCCCGTCGTACCCAATTAAGACAGGAATTCGCAAACGCGAATCTTAACATTCATTTACGCAAACTGAAATTAAATAGCAAGCGAAGTAAAATTTTACTAGTAAATGATATCTTTATAAATTGAACCCATTCAGTTTTAATAAAACGTAATAAAAAATAATCATTTTGAGTTTCACAATAACAATATTAAATTTTATTCAATAATGTTGAAATTATAAAAAGTTTAAAAGAACTTAATCTTTGGAGCTCGTTAAAGCAACAAAAGTAATATCCAATGGTATTACGCCCGTTATAGGTGGTACCTTTGTTTCCAGCCTATTGTCATTTTAATTTCTGCTCTTCAGCTTTTTTCAAACGTTTAATTTTGTTTTCTTGAATTTTTTTCTTTTTCAATTCTGACTCTTTCCTTTTCCCCCATTCGTTTTTTAAAACTATTTCCACTTGTAACAAAAGATTGCCTCTCAGTAGCCTTCTTACCTTTCCTTTATGGTATTTTGGCTTGTTCTATGAAAGTGTGTAACAGTTTTAGTGGCTTCTATGCCGTCTGTACACTTTTCTTAGGCAATTTGTTCATTTTTATTCTCATCAAATTGATTCGTATACTCTACTCTTGCTCTTCGTCAGACATCGGTGTTTCGATAGTATTGGTCATATCTTGATCAGAATGTACACTATTTTGTATAACTAGAGGTAAATTTGGTTCATCTTTCTCTTTTAAAAGTATGTTGTCAATTATGCAAATTTGGTTTTCGGATGATGTTTCTACGTGCAGCGTAAATACTATATGCATGTAAACGTATCGTTACCTGTTTCGGAAAATTGATTTCAGGTCACATCATCCTTGGAATTTGATAATAAATAAGAATATATTTTTTGAAGAACTGAAAAATAGGAACAATCTTCATGACTAGGTTTCAATACCTTTAATTCGTGTAACACGCTCTCACGAGTGATAAGCTGAAACTGGTCAACTGTCATAATAGATTTTTCTTTATTCGTTCCGTGTTTTTGTAAAGAAACTTCTACAACGTTATTATCATTACACTTACTCTCTTTACCTAGACACTTGTTATAATCGCCACTGCATTACGCCGTCTTTCCAAAAACACTTTAAAGGTTTAAATGAAGAAACGTCGGCTGGTAGCATTGGGATACAGGGTTATTATAATGATATCTAACTCAATACATACATTACTGAATTCTAAAATAATGTGGGTTTTATGTCCATCCACAAATAATATAACTGGTAATTGGAAATTTTTATCCTTTAAGTGCTTTGAAAATACGTTCTTAATATAATCTTTGTGGATTATATTAAGAACGTATTTTCCCAGGCGTTTGGAACATTATCTATAATAGGTTTAGAAAGTCTTTTATTGGGAAAAAAAAATCATCGGGGGAACTAAGTCACCCGATAAACATCACTGTTAAGTTTTGTTTTGCTTGTCCATAGTCCACCTCATACACATTCTTAGCATTCTTAGGAGCTAAAACGTTGCTCAACATTGGGCAGAATTGAAAGCACGTTTCGTCTCCATTGAACACCCGCGACAGATCTTCTAAAATATTAAAAACATTCTTGGACTTCAGATAATTCTCGATTTCATCAAGCCATTTGTGGATATTAGATGAAGCCGGTGTAACTGCTTCAGATGTCCTCATAGTTAAAATTGGACGTCTCTTCAGAAACGACTTATATCAGGTACATTATTTTTTTCTGTAAGCATTATCTAAAAATTCTTTGACGGATATCTGCAAATCAATTTGTCGCCTCGGAAATCACTTTTTCATACTTTCAATAATCTAATTGACTAATATGTCTTCCTCCTCTGTCGAAAGATATGTTTATGGCCCTGGACGAATTTTTTTAAACTTGTAGCTTAACCGAAACTGTAGAATTGACCTCGGTATTCCATATGTTTTTGAGACCGTTTTTTTTTATTTCTTGTAAAGCTTTCTGTAAGAATAGTTCAGTGTAATTATGTAGCAGTTTTTCATTTTTTTTTTCATACTGTTTTTATTTTCGGCATCTCAACCAAGAAAAATTAATTTTAACAACAATTGGAACCCCGTAGGATAATTCATAGCTAATTATTGGCACCCGTGCTGAATAATTAGCATAAAGCTGATTACATAAGCCAATTGGCACCCCCTTAAATAACCATAAACGCTCAATCATAGTTTTACACATATGACAACAAAGTAAACACAATACTCACCAAACTGTTTTGCGTCAGTTAAGTATTACATGTACTACTAGTAAATAATACGTAAATTAATTCGTGTACGTAAAATAACAATTTCCGGAGTATCCGATGCACGAAGTATAAGGAATGAAGTATTGGAACTGCTGTTTATATAGTACATCAATTGGTTTAAGTCTATACAGCAATTTTTTCAATACGTGATTGGCTATAATAACTACCCTAAATGGTAAGAACCTTGTTTATTTTTGTTGAGTGTACCAGATGTTATTATAAATAAACAGTGCGCTAAGGAATAGGAATTGTAATCCAGATATTACGATTGCTTGCTACAAAACCACAGTATCACTGATGACAACGGGCCTTAACGAAATAGAAGTAAGTACGCATATCATCTAGTACAGAAACAACACTAAAACTTTGCCAAGGCTAGTATCCAGACGAAGAGTAACACTCCTAAAGAAAACAAACTAGGTACTTAAAAGGCTAATAACGTATGTAACAAAAGTTTTTGTGCGATCGTTCATTTTTGTCAACTTACTGTCACTGTTTTGACAACAGTAGGTGGCATTTACTGTTTAATGATTCTAACTGAACGGTAAGTAATTTACTTACCGTTTAGCGAACAGTAAGTGAAATTCATAGTTTACTGAAACACCTGCCAGAGTTTTGGGTATAGTATTATTTATTAATATTAAAATTAAATGTACAATTGTTACAATTGGAAATGGTAATAATAATAATAATAATAATAATAGTTTAATAATAATAATAATAATAATAATAATGTGGGGAAACGGGCGCCTCTCCACAGTATTCAGCCTTGCCATGGCATGGGAGCACTACCATGGTCGACCCAGTTTTTCTTCCCTGCTCGTGGGATGTCGATGAGTTTTATTTCAATCCCAATTAGTGAGGACCCATCCTCAGAAATGGGCGTTGTTGAGAGTCAACGGTCTAAAACTCCCGCCTCCTCTTCAAAAATGGAGCAAATGACGACGGGTTCTGTCCCCCGGTATTTGCTCATTACCAGACTTGATGGTCTTAATTTTGAGAAATTCAATCCGTTCTTAATCGCCAAGTTTTTGTATGGAAATATTGGAGAAGTTAATTCAATTAAAAAGATAGCATCGGGATTATTAGTAGATACTCGAACAAATAAACAAGCACAGAAGCTTTTAAGCATGGAGAAACTTGCAGATACTCCTGTTATGATGATTCCCCACCCTACTATGAATTTTGTAAAAGGTGTTGTTACTTGCAAAGATTTACTGAACTGCTCTATAGAGGAGATACTAGAACACATGAAAGGTCAAAATGTTGTAGAAGTCAAACGCATAACATCACGCAGAAACAATGAGACTATAAACACTGCTAATATAATATTAACATTCTCTAAACCAAGTCTTCCGAGAAATGTAAAAATAGCGTTTTATAGCTTGCCGATTAGATTATATGTACCTCCACCGATTCGATGCTTTAAATGTCAGAAATTCGGGCACATATCTATGAAATGTACAAACGTGGAGGTTTGTGTATGTGGGAAACCACCACATCCTGGTATTCCATGTGAAGCACCAATTAAGTGCGTAAATTGTCAAGGTAACCATTCATCAAGGTCTAAAGAATGTGATAAATACAAGGATGAGGTAGCTATACAAGAGCTAAAAGTAAAAGAAAAAATTTCGTATTTCGAAGCACGTAAAAAGGTAACTGACATAAATGTCAGAGGACCTTCATACTCTTCTGTAATTAAAACACCACAAAAGTTTCCTATAAAAGAATTGGTCAACGAACTAGCACCCATATTGCTACATGAAATCAGAAATGCGTTGGCACCAAAACAAGTTGAACCTCTTCCTACAAGTTCAACAACTTTTTCAACAAACATCTTAAACACTACCCCCACAAAACCTTTTTTGACGGAAGTAGAAGTAATGGATGAGGAATCACGGGGTTCAAAAAGAAAACCTAGTCCAGTTCATTCATCCCCTACTGTTAGTAGCGAAGATCTCAATTCCACCTGTGATTTCATTAACCCTGCCACACGTAGGCAAAAGAAGAAGGGTTGGCCGAAGGGTAAACCCCGAAAAGATCGGTCAGAGAGTCAAGTTTCACTGTGATAATTTCTGTGATATATATACACACTTTAGTGTGATACTTTATTGTGATAATTTATGTGATATCTATACATTTTAAACGGTTTCGTCTGATATTTTATTATTGTTAATGTTTGTCCTATAATATGTCTGTTGCTTATACTTTTATTATACACTATTTATCTCTTTGTTTTAACGTGTTATAACTCTACCATTTTACTCCACTTTTATGGATAACTTAAAAAAGTTCGAAAACTACGTCCAGTGGAACTGCAACGGACTACGAAGTCATTATTGCGATTTAAAGATGCTTATAACTAAGTATGAACCAATGGTTATAGCTCTTCAAGAAACCCATTTAAAAGGTAATGACAAATTTATGCTTAGAGGATATACATGCTTCAACAGAAATTACAATGACAACCTACGAGCTAGTGGGGGCGTTGCAACCTATGTTAGAAGCAACACGTCAGTAAAAATGCTTTTAGTAAATACTGAACATCAGATTATTGCAGTTCAAATTAAATACCCAGTAAAAATCACAATCTGCAATGTTTACTTCCCTAAATTTAATTGGAATACTGACACACTTATAAACATAATTGCTCAACTCCCTCCCCCTTACTTGATACTAGGAGACTTCAACGCGCACTCCACTCTTTGGGGATCCAATTATAGGGATAGAAGAGGGAAACTAATTGAAGAACTATTAGAAGTTAACAATATGGTTATTTTAAATAATGGCGAACATACCCATATGAACAACAAAACGAACAACTTTACGGCCATAGACCTAACGATAGCTCATCCAACGGTAGCATTAAACTTTACCTGGAACGGTCTAAGCGAATATTATAATAGTGACCACTGTCCCATATTGATATTTACTGATGTTCAGAAAACAAACATTGCAATGCCGAAGAAATGGCTGACAAAGCGGGCTAACTGGACGCTGTACAAAGAAACTCTGGAAGACACAAGACAATTCACATCAAACGACATTGATCAAAATGTGGATGAATTGTCAAACGACATAACTAATGCCGCTGAAAAATGTATCCCACGCGCATCTGGCATAATAAGAAAAAGACCACTGCCATGGTGGACACCAGAAGTGAAAGAAAAGGTTAAAGCCAAAAGAACAGCATTTAACAAATTTAAAACATTTCCAACACTGCAAAACCTAATCTTATTCAAAAAAGCGCGTGCAGTTGCGAGGAGAGCAACATTAGATAGTAAAAGAACCACGTGGCGTACATACGTGGCATCTATAAATATAAATACAGACCCGTCAGATGTATGGAAGAAAGCTAAATGCCTACAAGGCAAATCGACGTCCACAATACCCGAGCTCCTCATAGTAGGTGATAAGAGAGTTACAGATATAAAAGGTAGAGCAGAGCTGTTTGCGTCTCACTTTGGAAGCATAAGTAGTATGAATTCATACACAGATACTCAAAAAGAGGAAAAAAATCGAAACGAAATAGATGTAAATTTCCATACAGACGAAGAGCTGGAATACAACAAACCCTTTTCTATGGAAGAACTTGACCTAGCACTGAAACACAAAAAAGACAAGTCTACTGGACCGGATAATATAACATATTCGATGATAAAAAACCTCCCTCTGGTCCAGAAAGGAAAACTTCTTCAATTGTACAATAGAATGTACAAAGAGGGCATATATCCCTCAAATTGGTGTCACTCTATTGTTATCCCAGTAGCAAAACCTAACAAAGATACAACAAACCCATGCAGCTACCGACCAATTTCGCTAACAAGCCATGTTAGCAAAATATTAGAGACAATTATAAACAATAGGCTTATGAAACATCTAGAGAGTAATCAATTAATCTCAACGTACCAAACTGGCTTTAGGAAATTTCATTCGACTGTGGACGAACTGGTCTACATAGAAAATGCAGTCATCGAAGGCTTCCGCAAACAAAAACACACTGTAGCAGTGTCATTTGACTTAGAAAAAGCATATGACACCATGTGGAGAAGCAACGTTATAAAACAATTGCAAGATTGGAACTTTCGAGGAAACCTACCCGAATTTCTAAGAAAATTCATGTCAAACAGAACGTTTGAAGTTAGGTTAGGAAATGAGGAATCTAGCACACACCCACTTGAAATCGGAATTCCACAAGGCTCGGTGCTAAGTGTAACACTATTTCTTATAGGTATCAACCAAATAGTAAACTCTATACCAGAACCGGTACAAAAATGCATGTATGCGGATGACCTAATAATACTGTACCAAAGCAAATGCATAAAACGAATAGAAGAACAATTACAAAACGCCATAAACGTCGTGGTTGACATAGCAGAAAGGAAAGGATTTAATTTTTCTAAAGAAAAAATTAAGGCTATACACTTTTGCCGATTAAGGACAAGCCATAGCCATCCAACATTAAAACTTAAAAACGCGCAGATTCCTTTTGTCAAGAACCTAAAACTATTGGGAATAACTCTCGATGAAAAGTTATATTTCAAAGAACAAGTTAAAAATGTGCTATTATCTTGTAAAAAGAGACTAAATCTAATCCGCTGTCTGTCTAACATTAATTGGGGAACTACAAGAAAAACACTGATAATGTTCTACAAAGCTTTCATTCAACCAGTACTGGACTATGCATGCATCGTGTATTCTAGTACGCGTCCATCAACGCTAAAAGCTCTAAATAGCATACATGCATACGGTGTTAGAGTTGCTACTGGCGCTTTCCGTACTAGTCCACACTCCGCTATCTTAGTGGACGCAGGAATACCTCCATTAGACATTCGACGCCAACAACTACTTCTGAACTACTTTCTCAAAATTCTACTTCTTCCTAACCATATGAACAATTTTATAATAAACAACGACACCTACGAAGAATATCAAGAAAAACCTACTATAACGAGACCAGCTTTAATTCGAGCTATGGAAATTATTAGGAAAAATGAATTAGAAGAACAGTTTACAGAAGAAAGGATAGACAAAACACATGTAGCCAACGCACTAAAGAAAACTAAACATACCATCAAAACAATATCATATGGAATATGGGAAAATGAATGGAAAGAAGAGACAACACAATTACGAAAAATAAAGAACTCTGTGAAACCATGGAAATATGACAATATATTAAGCAGACGAGAGGAAGTAGCTTTAACAAGAACCGCATTGGCCATACAAACCTAACCCACCTAAGCCTATTAGGTAAATGTAGAAGAAATGTGTGCGACACGTGTAAAGTTACGATAACCGTACACCATATATTGGAAAATTGTACAAAATACAGCAATATACGGGAAAACTTGGGAGTAAAATGCACACTAGAAAAAATCCTCTCAGATAACACAGAAAACGTACAAAAATTAATAAAATTTCTACACGAAACAGAGCTCATCACAAAACTATAGTATAAACAACACAAGATAAAAATTGAAAAAGGATAACTAAGGCAAATGACCTAAGAAGTCGAGCCAAAAAAAAAAAAAAAAAATAATAATAATAATAATAATAATAATAATAATAATAATAATAATAATAATAATAATAATAATAATAGTTTACTGATTAGAATGTCTGACACAATTATTTTACAACTGTCACATTAACATTCAGGTTATTAAGGAAACAATACATACGCTTGTGGCTCGGCTTGTGGTCATCTTTTAAGCAATTTTGAGATAAAATAAAATGTTTTTACCTACATTTTGCCATCAAATATATTGTTGATCGCACAAAAATAGCATAAGCATTTCGAACAGTAAGGAGTTTACCGATCTCCTCCAATTAACATTATCGTCGATCGGTAAACTGTCCTTACTGTTCCTAATACTTAATATACTATTTCGGAAAAAATTAAAGAACGATCTAAAGAAAATGGTCAAATGCATTCAAATAATATTTTTAACAACATTTTTCTTAATAAGTACTTAACAACAAACACAACTTAAATGATACTCAAAGGGCCATGGTCTTCAATGGTACGCAATTTTCGATTAACCTGTTGCATAATGTTCTGGACGGTGATGTTGTTTACTTCGCGATTTTTTTGGAAAATTCGACGACGTAACTGTTGTTCGTTTTGGGCTTCCCAACCATTATGGTAAACCTTTCTATTTAATAATGCCCAAAAATCTTCAATCGGACGAGCCTGAGGTACATTTGGGGGGTTGTCATTTTTGGGCACAAATGGGATTCAGTGAGTCTCTGACCAATTTCGCGTTGTTCTAGAATAGTGACAAGATGCTAGATCGTTAAGGTGATGTGTGTTAATAAAATCAACCAATTTGGGAAGACACCGCTCAGTATAAATATTCGAATCCAATGCCTCACCTCTAACACGACCAACGTAAGGTCTTGAAATTCCTCTAGCCTTGTCTTCAAATTTCTTTTTTGATTTATATTTCACATTATTTCGGCAATTCTGTATATCAGCTGTATAAATCCCATCATTACCTTTAATTTCCGAATGAGACAACTTGAAGTATTTTTCGTCATCCATAATCACAACTTTGTTAGCTGTGAAGTGGCGTCTTCTGAATGCACGGCAACATATTGGGATTCTGCGTAACTGTTCATCAGTGTATTTTGGACATTTCTTCCGTTTCCGATACGTAAGTCCCCTTCTGCTCAGTTCTCGGCTAACGGTCATATGACTTACTCGAAACGTACAACTTAATTTCCGAGTGAATCTTTCCAATTGATCCTTTGCGGCGTCCATCAACCTATTTGAGTCGGCATTAGTCAAAGCTTTCGGCCGCCCGGATTTTGGAAGGTTTACACATGGTATACCTTGTTCACATTCAGCTATGGTTTTATAAATGGTCGAAACTGCCACATTTTGACCTCTAAATATATTCACAATTTCACGTTTTGGCAACTGTCCAACTAGGTTGTACACAGATTTTCGAATATCGAGTTTGTACGCCATAACTTTTTAATATTTGACAAATATAGTGTGATACATTGAAGTTTAATTTATTTTCTGACACTTGATTCCAAAGGCAATTAAATTCGAAGTTATTTAAAATTGATATTGAGATTATAAACTTTTTCCGAAAACTTTTGTTACATACGTTAAAACAAAGAAATCATGCAATAGTTAGTTTGTCTTATCAACTTTATCTGAAAGAAGCTACTGCGAAAAGGAAAAATTTAGATGTTCATCTACAGGTTCGCATTTATCACTTTTTTATGTATTTAAGTTAAAATTATACGGTGAGAAAAGTACATTGCCATGTATATCTATAAGTAATTTTTAGTTTATTAAACAAATTTCGACAAGAAAAAGTGTGCTTAGGCCTTCCTATGCAACGTATGATTCTTTCTTGTTTTACGGACACCTTTGTGTAGTTGCCATACATTCTCCCCTTCATACGATACGCAACTTTAGTATCGTGACGTCCCTATTAAAGCGGTAAATAATAGAATTTGCCTATACAAGGAGTATCATATCCAAGTATCTATTCTATTAACTTTTTAGTAAATTAATTTTTTTGTATAATATGCGTATTTTAAAAAAAACCCAAAAAAGATAAGTATTTTAATAACCTTTGTGGTTTCAAAATAAATTAGAATTCAGGATTTACAGTTATAAAATTAACATGAAAAGGCTGGGGATAATTTAAAGTTAACCTGGAATACTTTATTTAAGTACATAAAGAGATGTTTATAGATAATTGAGACTTTAATATATGTTAAACATGGTCGTCGGTCAATAAGGTTGATTTTCGTGAATAAATATAGATTTAAAGAGTACTAAATATGTTGTATCGTATTTAAAGTTAATGTAATCTAAGTAACTAAATTATGAGAAAAATGATAGAAGCAATAGATTTTGAATTCCATTTGTCGTTATATGGTAAATTAGCATTATAAATAAAATGTCCTTTAATGGAAGAAAATCGGTATTTTCATCATCAACAGGGAAGAATGTGGACGTTCAATAAAAGTTGGTTAGGACATCATTCCTGATTAATTGTGCTATTGGGTAAATATTTATTACTAGAAGTTATCCCTATAAACCTTCTCTCCAGTGAGTCAGTTAGCCAGTTTTGAAAACGTTAGGGTGCAGATTGTGCAAAACAGTATTTTTCCTTGAAATTGAAGCCAGGAAACGTATTTACAGAAATTTTATCATGTTACATAGTTAAACTGACCTTTCAGAAATTATGTTTACAAATGATATTTATGTCAATACCGAGTGAGCTAATAATTTAATATTCTATGGTCGTTTGGAAGAAAGTATGCTGCACAAGATTCTGTTTCCAGTGTAACTGTTTTAGATTGTAGCGACACCCTATCGACGAATTATCCTGACTTTTAAGTTTTGCACATGGAAAGTGTTATGTTGAAGTATTTCATTTAAGCTATTTTGCAACTCACTATTCCCACGGTCTTCACCATAGAGCTAGATTACTAGACTTCCTATTTTAATGAACTGTCACTCCAATTGTGGATTTGCCGTTTAACAATCAAAAGCATATATGTCGCAAACAAGTGAAGTCATTTGAGAACTACTTTCCACATCAATGTTATGTATAGGGTTTGTTACTTTTGCAAAATTCTACTGATCTGTATACATTTTTTGAAGCTTATATAGGTGTCTTAAATTCCTATTTGATTGCCGCTTTTCATTATTTATCCATAATTTCGTTCTGACTAGCGTAAACTATTGTTTTACGGAAATGTTTTTCAAAATAATAGAAAAATACATTAAAATTCTGACTTAGATCCGTGGTATTTAGTAAATCATTATTATAATCCTCGCCCCAAGAATAAACCTGCGTCATCACTTACAGTACTACGAGTTAACATTAAAATACGGATTCAAATTATTTCCGTAATAATTTATTTAAATTAATTATTCTTGTCCGAGATGGCGTTAATGCAGTAACAAGCTTTCATGATTATGTTTATAAATACTGTTTATTGTAAAATTTACACCGCAAAAGAAAACAACGTTTACTTGATGAAAATCTAAGAAATTTATTCATAATACCAACGTATTAATGATCATGGTGAGCAATAAATAGAGCTCTAGCAGATATTTTATCATAATGGTTATTATAGGTTATAATTTATGCGTATATCTTATATTCAACAGAACACTGTCAAGAGACACAGTGTATAATTGTATAATTCTGCCACATTTCCATTATTCTGGCACAATTCTGTATTTGGCAAATAAAAGTGATATAAACAGACTGCAAATATTGTAAAACCGTGCAATGCGAGTCATACTAAAGTCCAATAAATATACAAGCATCGACACCATGCTAAAGAACGTTAAATTGGATCAAAACTGAAGAGTTTTGTGAAATGAAGGCTCTTATATTTATCCATAAAATTAAATGTGGTTTAATGCCGCAATATTTTGATGACATAGTCAAGCATTTTGAGCTGGTGCACGAGTATGATACTAAGAATAAACAAAAGTAGTACACATGTAAATAGATTTAAACTGAAAATAAGGCAAATATATTCAGAATGTATATGTCTGTAAGATTATTTCTAGATAAGAGTTTGTATAGCAATTTTTTAGCTGAATAAAGTTTATATTATTACATATAGTATACTGGGAATAATATTTTCTTATGACAAATAAATGTTGAAGCAGCAGAACATTAGAAAAATACATAAATTCTCTCCGTAGTGAATGATGTACAAAATGGTAGTGTCGACATGTTTTTGTTGCTCTGGAGATATGTCAAATTAGAAACAAATCTCTTAAGTGTGGCATATCTAATTTTAAAGCTTATTTTTTTAGTACTATTTGTGTGTTTGAGTTGATCTTGGAACAGTTACCATTATTACAGCTCTTATTAAACAGTAATTAAACAAACCATACATGATGACCTATATTGTGTCAAATAAAATTAAATTTAATGCCTTGACATATTTAAGTGTACCTTATTTAAAGTTTAATAATTGCACAGAACAATTATATTACAAAAATTAACACATCCTTTTCAATTACTTAAACTATTATGTTAAAGATAAAAAGATAAACTTAAAGTACCAAACTTTTAATCACTATCTGTATCAGAAAGTTCAGAATAATTCCTCATATTAATCACTATCTCATCAACTGTAATGTCCAACATTTCTTTACGTTTGTACTACTGCTTTATAAAATCACTATGCGGTGGCAATCGTAACACTTCATGTCCATATCTTCTAATTATTTCATCTGCCCATACCTTTTCTCTATTTGCCGAGATTTAATTAGTGAATAAAGTTCAATTTTAAATAGTGTGGGTTCATAACTGATATTTTTTGTGTTAACCACGTTAGAATTTTGTCCAGGATGATGTTGGTACCTTTTCGAGTAACATTGTGTAGCACGGTGTATTGTAATTAAGGTTCTTCTAAGTTATTTAACAAATGCTCAATAAGCGATTTTGTAAACACATCTCCATTTATGTCACTATGATAATCTTCTTTTAATGATTTTGAAGCAAATAATAGGGATGCATTCTCTATAAATCATGTGGTGCAACCTGCATCAATAACGATAAGGCGTTTACTATCATAGCCCTGAGGTTTACGTACACTCTACACGTCTTCATCTTGCCTGGATTTCCTGTTGAATAGATTCATGTTTCATCCATAAATACTATTTGTCTTCGACTAGGTGAATTGATTTCTTGAATGTATCGTTTGAGGAAATAAGTTCGCATTTGTGCGGTTTATACACCAATTCTAAAACATCGCTTAATTTATTAATAAACAGCTCAAAATGCCAAGCAGACATGTAGCAGTCTAATTAAGCGTTTTCAAGTACGTCACGCTGACGTCACAAGCTCCGTCTCTAACAGCTGATTGCGGACTGTTAGCGTTTATAGGAACCTACGTATTTTGCTGTGATTTTTGAGTGTTTTCTCTAGACAAAATCGTGATAATTGACTTATTGTAGTGTTAGTATATAATGTTAAGATGGTTCATAGTTAATTAGTGAACATTATTAGTGTATATTATAGTTGGGTTAGATTTTATGAACACGACGTATTCGTGTCTTTGCCACATTGCAATAACAGTTTGTAAGTATTTTGTTACTTGGTTTTATAAAGTAAAGCCCATGTGAGGTTTGGTGTGTTCCAGAACAAATGGCTTTAAGTGATTCCACCATCTACTTGTGAAATATAAGATATCGAACCTGCTGGTGTTATCCCTATGAGAACTTTGATAGTGTTATAATGTTTATAGGTAGACCAAGTTGTGCACTGTATTTCCAATGTTTTTGTCTTTTTCAATTTAATTTCAAAGCAATCTATAATTATGGTGACTCTATTGCCAAATGCCTGTTTAAAACAAGGTGGCATTGCTTTTATTAATTTGTCTCTTTAAGGCCATAGAATAAATTTACATAGTCGAATAGAAAATTCTAGAAATAGTTGGGATACTCACATGAAATGTATAAGAAAACAAAGTAAAAAAACCTGAGTTTTATTAACACAAAAAATGACTAAACTTATTTGTAATAACTGCTCGTGGTGCTATTTTGATATAAGGTTCAATTAATTTGTAAATATTATATTGAAAGCCTTATAGCTTGGTATGCCAGTGTTGCACCGAGCTGGTAGCGCAGTGGTGACACGATCTGCTTAGCATTCGGGAGGTAATGGGCTCGATTCCCGTTACCGTCTACCTTGTATGAGGTTTTTTCAGAGGGGTTTCTTCATACACATGTAGTGGCATGGTCACTGCGTATATGCACACCATGTGCGGCTGCTTAGGCGAATACTGGGGTAGTATTTCCCCCTCAGAACCCTAACTCAGTTCCTTCCGATCCTATCGTGACCACACCCATCCTTAATCCCACCATGCATATGCTGGGAATCCATGATTGTGGCTGAAGGACTGGGAAAGCTCGAGCCCCTTGGGGAGGGAATAAATTCTTGGCCTTTCCCTTTTTTCCCAGTGTTGTAACGAATTTATAAGATACACATTTTAACATATCATAGCCAAAAGAGCTTTACCTTGAATGTAATTTGACGAGTTTGATGAAAACTAACCTAAAAATCGTACGAACTTTTCAATATTATGTAGGATAATTGTTCACTCATTCACGTATTTTTGATAAAATTGTCAGAAAACAATCACATCCCATAAGAACGTGTGTTAAAGTTGTCCAACATCAGGCATAGTCACACGTTGTGACGTCACTTCAAAATGCCTAATACCAAAACCTTATAATATATTTGTATCTGCTATGCCAAACCCTCCTATCTTATGATAACTCATCTTATAACGTATAACATTAAAAAAAATCTCCACTTCATCGCGTTTTTGAAAAACAAAATAGCTGTAAACTATTATTATTAATATAAATTATATCACATTCGTCACATTTATCGACAGACCTTGAGAGTTTAAAAATACAATCACATTTAACATTTTTCACATTCGTCGTATAAACAGCAGAAGCAGCGGCGTATTTGCCCTAGGGCCAAGGGGCCATGGCCCAGGGCGATACGCTGCGAGGGTCGGCGTTAGCCGCCACGTGCTCGCTTGTTTAGGGCCTTTGATAATCGTTATTTATATTTTATTGAATTGCTTTTCATTTGACTTCCCTAAAGAAATTTAAAAAAAGCTTATCTAACTAGAACAAAAGCGCGGGGCGATCGTGTTGCAGGTTGCAGCCGCGCCAGGGCTGGCGCCGGCGTGTTCATTGCGTCTCGGAAGGGCGCGGGCGGGGGTGGTTGGTAGAATGAAAACAATAGCACGTAATTTGCTCGTCATTTGTTTCAAATTGTTTCTAATCAGCGCATCAAATTATTAGTATTTGGTGAATATTCTCAATACTTACCTATCAGTGTTAGTGTTTACAAATGAGTTTATCATATTAAGTAGTTTGCAGTTTGTTTTGATTTGGTATATGCTGTTACTGTGTAAATTGTTACTGTTACTGAGATGGATCAATCTAAAAAAAAACTAAGCGGACACGCATTCAGAAGAAAGTCTTTAGAAAAAAAACATAAGGAGGAAAAAACACATAAAATTGATAGCTTTTCCGCCTTTTTCAATAAGAATAATGACGAAGCGTCAAGTTCGACTGGATTGGTCACGGCAGAGGTTAGTAAATTATTCAGTTTAGTAGTACATAGGTAGGTACCCGTACATACCTATTTTATCTCTATATTTATGTACTATTTTTTAGAGTACTTTTGTTTCAAAGATTCAAAGATATAGGTTTTACTTTGAACTTACTATCGTGATTCGTCGATTCGTGTTACCTAATCCTACCCAATAGGCTTTTGGTATAACCATATCTTACTGTAGTAAAATAGTAGTTCTCTAGTAAATAATATAGGTACCTATCTAATGTGTATTATTATTTCTATTGCGCAACAAATTGAAATACTGTTTTACTTTTTCTTTAGTTTGTGGTAGCTTTGTTTTATGCACGATGACTAACTCAACTCCCGTATGCCATGTAATGAATTAATGATGTAATGTTATGACTTTCTTTATTTTATAAAGTCTAGACATAAACGATTATATTCTTGCATTCTTTGCAGACTGTGGTTGAATGTGAAAATAAACAGAATGACAAATTAAAATCACCCAATTTAATTACGCAAGATCAAGATCCGGTAGCTACTAATATTAGTACTAACAATTCTAGCACGGCTGTTGATACTGTGGCTTCCTGCACATCCTTAAGTGATTTAAATTCAACTACTTCGCTGTCTGCAGCTTTGCATGAAGATTCTGCACCCACCAGTAAACCTCAAACAAAGAATTATTTTGTAGTCGAAAATGATCCAGCTCTGTGGCTAGTAAATGAAGACTTAATAGATTATTTTTCAAGAAATGGTTTTGAACAAAATATTGAAGACCAAAGTTTTTCGAAATCTAAACGAAGAGCGGATGACCGATATCGCTTTTTACACAAGGATTTATTTAAAATAAATCTTATAAACGGGGTCAAAGTCACTTGGATCTGTATTTTGCGGACCATGTCGTCTTTTTGATAGCGGAAAAAGTCCACTTGCTTCGGGACAGGGCTTCAGTGATTGGAAACATGCATATGAAAGACTTCATGTACATGAAACTAGTTTGGGGCACAAAAATTGTGTTTTAAAAATGAAAAAGCGAGGACAAACCGAAGCCAGAATTGACTCCAAATTATTTGAGCAGTTAGAAGATGAAAGAAAATACTGGCGCAATGTGTTGCTTAGAGTTGTTGTGGCTGTAAAATCTCTAGCTACGCGTGGTCTTTCGTTCCGTGGCAAGACAGATACATTTGGATCTACAAATAACGGAAATTTTATGATGCTTTTAGAAGCGATTTCAGAATTTGATCCGTTTCTTGCAAAACACATACAAAAATTCGGCAATCCCGGGAAAGGCAACACGTCATATTTGTCTTTTGCAACGTATGAAAAAATAATAAAAATTATGGCAGCTACAGTGACAACAACAATAATGAAACAACTTGAAAAGGCTAAATATTTTTCTTTTAGTGTAGATTCAACTCCTGATATTACAAATGTAGATCAGCTTTCTCTAATTGTGAGATTTGTCCAAGATAATGCAGAACCAGTTGAACGATTCCTTTGCTTTCTACCAAACACTGGTCACAAAGCAGAAGACATGTTGCTAGCCGTTATGGACACCTTCAAAACATTGAATATCGACATTAACAATTGCAGAGGTCAATCTTATGATAATGCTAGCAATATGTCCGGGCAATATAATGGCCTACAGGCTAAAATCAAAGAAAAATGTCAGTATGCAACATACGTACCTTGCGCCGCACATTCGTTAAACTTAATCGGATCATCCGCAGCCGAATGTTGCTCAGAAGCTACAAAGTTTTTCGGGTTGTTACAAAATTTATACGTATTCTTTACAACATCAACGGAACGTACAAAATTGCTGCAATCATTTTTGACTAAGCCTGAAAATGTAACTGTGAAAAATTTGTCACATACGCGATGGTCTGCCAGGGATGATGCTTGTGCCAGCCTTAATAAAGATTGGAACCAAATAATATCGGCTCTTAAAGCTATAAAAAGTGACTCTGCCTACCAAAAAGCTTTTGTTAAAAATGAAGCTACAGGGCTATTGGCTCAACTAAACTCCCTAGAAACGACCATATTTTGATGCTTTTGAAGCAGCTGGTAAAAAAACCTTTAGAGGAACACAGAACCAGTGACAAGAGAATCATTAAGAGGAAGAAACGAGACGATGAGTGTCGCGATCGCGAGGAGAAATGTTGTTACAAGGACGTGATTATTTCAGGGTTAATACCTTCCTCCCAATATGTGACAAATTATTGGGCGAGTTAAGGAGACGCAAAACTTCGTATGACGCAGTAACCGCCAATTTTGCATTTTTATGCAAATTGGATACAATGTCTGAAGCGGAAGTTAGAGTTAACGCTATAAAACTCCAAAAATTATACCCTATTGATCTCGCAGATGATTTACAAGAAGAATGTGTTTTTAAAACAATTCTTGACGGCTAATGATAACAAAATGAGTTTAAGGCAACTTTATCTATTTATGAAGCAAAATGATTTGAAGGAAGCATTTCCATACACAGAAATAGCATTACGTATGTTTCTGTGCACTGCAGTGACAAATTGCACAGCAGAACGTTCGTTTTCCGTGCTCAAAAGAATAAAAAATTATCTACGTTCCCGTATAAGCGAAGAACGTTTGAACAGTTTAGCCATCCTCAATATAGAAGCTGACTTAACAAAATCTATTAATTATGACAGTGTCATTGACGAATTTGTCAACCAATTTGTGCATCGCAAAAAAATGTAAATATTTAATAAATGGTGTTTATTCGTTTGTATGACCTTTTTCATTATTATCTGATTTTTACGTTTTTTCGTTAATTTATGGGGCGGCAAACCTTACAGGCCTAGGGCAGCAAATTTTAAAATACGCCGCTGAACAGAAGTCATATAAGAATCTACTCGTATACTTCCATTCGCCGGTACTAAAACAATGTGTATAGTTACCAATTGACCTAATGGTTGATCTGTCATTTTTGTTAATTATGATAAGTTCTGATTAACCTTAAATTTCAAATTAAAGCAGGCTTATATTTATGTTTTCAATTTTTCAAATTTCACAAAATTGTTTCAACATCTTTAACAATCTTACTTGATAGTATTACTACTGACGAAGATAACTGTAAACGTTTAGATTGTATCACTTTAATATACAAACACACCATTAAAAAACCCAAAAAAAGATAAGTATTTTAATATCTGTAATAATGGTGACAGTTTACATTTTCAAATTTCATAATAAGTTTTTTTAAATATAAATTTAGGAAAAAATAAAGAAATAATTACGTTGATGTATGCAAATGTGATCATCGGTAAATTTTGCAAAGAAAAAATTATCTGCAACTATTACGGTAATTTTAAAACTAAGTAATCCATTATCATACAGGACCGTATAAATATATAATTATAATACTTTAAGTCTATTGCTAAGCATTTATCATCTATATTTTTTTATTTCTGTTGACATCAGCTTTATGTGACTTTTGATTTAAAACTTTCTTTTCACAGTTAAGTAAATTTATTATTTTAAATATTGTATCCATTATCATCAACATTAAATGAATGTTTGTGATGGTGAGATTAAATATATGCAAACTGTTTAACAAAAATCCATCAGCTAGTCACGAATGTACTAAATCGGCACAACATAATTAGTATCACGCTTATCTATAAAAATGTTAAATTATTACCTATACTTCTATAAAGCTCACTGACATCGGTCGTAACCTAGTAGTAACATTAACCCAGCTGGATATTGTTAGGACGTATGTGAAATCATAATTAATCAGATCTTGGAAACAGTGATATACCGATACATGTATAGAAAACTTTACATTACTTATAAGGTTATAACATTTGTAAAAACTATTTAAATGTGAATTCTTGTGGAGAAAAGATAAACAAGTCTGATTTTTTTTTCAATTATAACCTAAACATAAACAAAACAAAATAAAATATTAAAGAAAAACGAATTCATCGGTCAATTTAATATTATAAAAAATATAAATACATTAGCGTACTACGTGATCCAATATCCTTATTTTCCCTTTAAGTGAAATTTTAATAATTATAATGAATAGCGGTTAGTGGCTATATTAATTTCAAAATTAACCATGAAAGTATATAAACCTATTTTTTTCTTACAAAGAATCATCTAAATTTCTTTATTAAAGACGCAATTTTCTAGAAAGAAATAGGTATCATTAAATGAATGCTTTAAATTGAGGTTTTGAAGCTAGTAGATTATGTAGAAATAGTAAAATTCCCTTTAGAAAATATGCTTAGTATAACTAATGAGGAGTTAGAAACTTGGAAAATATACAGACAATTCATAATTAATATACACTGCATAATGCTAACACGTTCCTGTAAACGTAGATAAATCTGCATGTTATTAATTTGCCGGTTATTGTATTTAAATTTAATTTATAATTTATATGCATTAAGGTTGTGGTCAATTTATTGATTATTAGAAATAATTATATACCATAGTAGACACACAAGTAAGCAAATTTTAATAATTGGTAAGTGAATTAATTCTCTTGTATTCTATATGAATTCTAAAGAAGTAATTTCTTTAATACGTTGAATTATTTTTAATCCAAAGTCTGAATAAATTTTTTAACATTAATGGGTGTTCATTTCAGTAAGTGTGATAATGTTAAAAATTTCAGCGGTGTTTGCTAGATTATTTCTAAGTAATTAACCATTTATTCCAGTAAATGAAGTTACGGTACATATTGCCATCATTCAGTTTGGTCATTTCCAATCTTAAATCACTATTGTTTAAATTGTTTACATCCTTGAAATATCTGTAACATGTTACGTTAGGTAATATTAAACTTTCGTAAATCACTAAGAGCCTAGGCATATTAGGAAAGTTAGCGAAAAGTTTAGGTACAGTCCTAATCACATTTATTCCTGATGCTTTTTGGGTCGCTGAACACAAATCTGAGGTTAGATATTACGCCCGGAGCATTGTTTTTTTTTTGCGAAACACTTCCAAATTTGGTAATTTTTTTTTGGTTTTTGGGCTAAATCTCAGTAATTATGTGTTTTTTCGAAAATACCATACCTTGCAAAGTTAAAGTAGACAAAATTTACTACAAGTTTTATATATAATCATTCTTTATACGACCAACCGTTACATCGCTAGAGCGCACTAAAGAATGGCCAAAACCTGTGCACAATGCTGTAGCTGCATAAAGGCGGGGGGGGGGGGGGGAGACGTTGCACTGATCTAAGCATAAGTTGCGTTCACAAATCATGCAACAACGCATCGGTGTCCCTTGACCAACAAATGGACGAGGCTGAAGATTTGAATCTCCAAGAGGAACTTGGTCTTCAGTTTCCTACCATTGAGGAAGCCTTAGCAGCACAGGAGGAGGAGGAAGAAACAGCTGCCTATCTCTGCTCGGGCCCAGCTACAAAAAAGGGACAGATGAAATGCTGACCTTCCACCTGAAGAGATTGAACTACATGATTCATGATTCATGAGTATTTGAATATATAGAAAATTGTTTTATTGTAAAAATTATAGAGACGGCATTAGGTGTTTCCGTTTGTTGGCGGTCTTTCTGAGTAAAAATGTCAAGGGGTAGCACTGCAATTTAAAGTAATTAAATGCATTAACATTTGAAATAGGGTAACTTATTAAATGAGTTCCGGCCATAAATATCACATTCATATTGTATAATGGCATTTCTATAAAAAATTCAATTAACGATTGAAATTTCAGAATTTTGCGGAATAACACAATTAGTTATTTAATACCACGTGCACCAAGTGTATTTGACTATCCAAATTGGTGTTTATCTTACTTTTCTTTTAATACAATATGGTGACCTTTAGTGTTTTATTGCACAGTATATTAATGCCTTTACATTTTTGTGACATCTAATCAGTAGTATCGAATTCTAATTTATGGCGAAACTAGTTTTCAATGTGTAAGGAATGCGTTTGAATTTACAAAATTGCGAAATAAGCTTGCCTTTACGATACGGTTAGAAGTTGTTGCGTAAAATTGCGAATAGGAAAATTACTGTGCAGTTGACGTGCCTTAACAAAACAGTTCTGGAATTACCTACGCCTCATATACGTAAGAAATTGTATTGGTTGAAAATTAATGTTTTAATGTTTGAACATCAATCTCGACGAAACCATTTAATATAGAATATATTTTGTGTTTAGATTGTAAACTAAATTTTAAAATAAAGCAGAATTAGATAAGATAACATTCTAGTGATAGAAAGGTATACATTTTGTATCAATATCTAAGGATAGTGTTTAGTGCAGCGAAAGTTAATTGAATACTGTGTTGTGTTCTAAAGTATTACAGAAAAATAAATACAAATTGAATTCGAGAGTAATATAACCTTTATATAACTCAACATTTAGATAGCTTCAAATAAGCAAAGATGGACAAGCCCTCCCTCTAAATTTACTTGTAACCTATTTGATCATTATTTTTTTGGTATCCATGCACGCAACACTTATTCACGCATGTCGTTTTAGTTGTATATTTAATAAATTTGATGCATTCACAGTTCATTCAGACTAGTTTATATTTTAATAATAAAGTTCCCCCAAAGGGGAATGATCACTCACACCTGCCACCTTGTTACGTCACTTATGTTTGTTGATATGAATAATTTGACGAATATTTTGAAGTAACTAATTCAGTTAATGTCTAGTGATCTATGCGTATTTATTTTTTGTTCGTTTTGTAAATGTAGCAAATAATTTGTGTTGAAATATAGCATTTCAGCTACAGTATTTGGCATATCCTATTTCTGATTTAAATATTTAAATATTCAATCGTATGTACAGAGTGAACGGAAGCTTATTTTATGTACGAGGATTAACTCATTAATTTTAGGAAATCATGCCTACCATTGTTTGCACTCTAGTACATTCAGGAATTTGATGCTATAGTCGATCATGCTGTCATTTGTTATTGATTAAGAGATGTTATGAATATTTTATTTCATTCATTTCATTTGCGTTTTCGAAATTTAGTGAGAGACTATTTATTATTTTAATACAAATAAATTTAATGAAATTATTCAAACCAATCTTTCTTAAATTTAACGCTAGTATTACGAATTTTGGCTTCCTAATTGAGTTAGTATTTTACTTAGTGGCAATTTCCTTATTTTCTACGATCAATCAAGATTTTTAGCACCTTGCCCAATGCGATTTTACGAAAATTTCGATCGTTGTGGTGTTTGTGACAGTACTGTAAATTGTTAAGCAATATTTCAGATACTATCTACGAACCACAACCGTCTTTAGCGAGTTTACTCAGCAACTCTCTTATTTTAATAAGCGTATGAGTAACAATCTCCCCAAGTGCGTGTGTATTCCCATTCTGAAGTTCATGTTAAATCTCAACTCCAACGGCATTTTCATTTTATTTTTTCTAATATTTTTTTAATTTTAAATCGTTATGAAGTCATCCAAATTATAGATAAATTACCCCCAAAATATTATTTTTTCTAATAATTAATTTTTGTGGGGTTTTGTAACGATTAAATTTAAAAATTACGGTTTTTTAACTGACACTCATTTGTCTCAATAGAAACATACATGGGCCCCTCTGTAGATTAAATAGCGCTTTCAAGTACCAGTAAAACCATATACATAGTAATTTCCTTAGTTCCCAAATAAAGCAGCAGTTTTTAATTTTCTAATTTTTATTAACACAACATGCTCCAAAAGCCGACTCTGTCAAAGTAATGTGACAGACTTTTGCCTAATAAAAAAAAAATAAAAACATATTCTAATAATTTGGGTGAAAACAGTACACAGACATACAATATTTAATTTTATCTTTAATTAATTATGTACTTAAAACGGCCACCAGCCTCTTCCAAACTGCATTCTACTCTTCTATTACAATTTTGATGCACATTTGTAATATTTCTGGTGTTATACTATTAGATGCTTCTCTGCCCTATAATTTTAATTAATTTAATTTAATTTTTTAATTATCCAGAGTTGAAAAATTTAGCTAGAAGGAGTACAAGTATGTTATTTTTCTACCTATCATATCTAACTCTTTCCCTTGCGATATTTAAATAAGCGGCATAAATATTAGATTTTGACAAAAATCAGAGGAATCCATGATATTGACTTAACGTTATTAGTGTTTATGGGTGATCGTCATTTATTTGGAATAAGTTGACAGCCAAAAATGTCATTTTGTTAGTCTAGTTGTTTTCAATAATTCTACAAGTGTTGGTAATTAATAATTAGTTTTTATCTTGAAAATAGCAAATATATTCCGTTATTCTCAAAATGAGAAAGTTAACATGTTGTTGGCATACGAAGAGTGCAAAAAAAATTCCGCTCAGGCGGCATTGTTGTGTGTCAAACAATTTCCCGATAGAAGCCATCCCAAGCAACGTCATTTTTCAAAAGTTGAAGATCAACTTAGGAAAATGAATCATGAAGATAATGAAAATAAATATGTTATTAGTGAAAATTCAGAAGTAGATGTTTCGGTTTTCGTGGATTTAGATTCTACGGCATCCACCAGAGAAATAGCGCATAATGCAGAAATTAGTCGCCAGTCCGTACATAACGTTTTAAAAAAACATAAGTTCAAAAGTTATAGATATGAAATGCATCAACACCTATACGAAGATTGGAATGTTGCAACTGGGTTTTAGACAATTACAGGAATGATAAGGATTTTCATAAACAAATTTTATTTTTGGACGAAAACGGTTCTACTAATAATAGAATGTTTAATAGGATCAACTACAGATATTGAACCAAGGATTTACTGCGACAAGGCAATTTCCAAGAAAGATTTAGTTTTAACGTTTGGACTGTAATAAAAAACAATCATATTATTGGACAGACTAATGAATGAAATAGAAAATGCGCTGGAGAATTTACCATTAATAGAAAGAAGACACATGTACTTTCATCAGGACGGATGTGGGGCCCACATTGCCAGATTAGTAACTGACAATTTGAGTGAACGGTTTGAGGATTACTGGATCGGCACAAACGGGTTTGTAAGATGGCCTCCAAGATCGGGAGACATTACCTGTCTAGATTTTTTGTGTGGGTCTATATCCAAAACAAAGTATACGTTACGCCAGTTACCACACTGGATAATCTAAAATACAGGGTTACAGAAGCATTTAACAGTATAACATGAGGAATGTTCAAAAATGTTCATGAAAACTTTATTAGAAGAGTGCGATGCTGTGTGGAAAAGGGTGATGGCCGTTTTGAGCACATAATTAATAAAAGATAAAAATAGATATTAGAATATGTATTTATTTTTTTTAAGCAAAAATCTTTTACATTACTTTGACATAGACGGTTTCAGGGTGGCCCATGTATGTTTCTATTGGGAAAAGTGAGTTTCAATTAAAAAACCCGAATTTTTAAATATAATTGTTAACAAACTTCACAAAAATTAATTACTAGCAGAAATAATATTGTGGGGGTAATTCTACGTCAATTAGCTATAATTTGGATGACGTCATAACGATCTAAAATTAAAAAAATATAAAAAAAAAAAAATTAAAATGGTGTCTGAGTTGACGTTTGACAGATGAACTGTATGCGTTTGAAGCCGTGGAATCCAAATATGTACAAATAAACAATGTTCCATTTAAATTATTTCGGTTTTTGGGTCAGTCTGGTGAAATCGGGTGTCGGCCATATTGCTTTTTTATGTAAAAAAATCCCAAACTGGGACTAATATAACCAAAGATATAACCAATATGTAGACCTTAAACATATCAATTAACTATGTTTTTAGCGGAAAAAAAATTGCTTATGGTAGAATTTAAGTATTAGTTCAAAATTTTTTAATATCTGAATAAGGATTAATTTTATAAGAAAATGTGGAAACATATTTTTTAATGAAAATTTAATTTTACATAACTTTTCTTTATAAAGTTTCGTAATATAAAGCAAACTAAGTATAAAAATTAATTAAACACGATTGAAAATACTTAAATTGTATTATCGGTATTTTATAGTGTTACACGCCAAATACTCATTAGAGCATCAATCCCGTAAAGGCAATGTGTGAGTACAGCATAACTCAGTGGTGTGGGCAGGGTTCTTACTTAATGCTGCAAAAGGGGCACTCGTCACCACTCCAAATACGTTTTATACATTTATAGCGTGAAAACGTCATAAACTAGATATTATATTGGTCTAACAGGAAACCTTAATGTTTACTCAAAATAAAACACTCTTCTATCTGAAAATTCTACTCCAAAAATATTTACGCAAAGTTCACCTAAACTTCAATAAAATCTTAAGCTTCATGTAAGAGCCGCAAGACTGCGATAATAAAACCAGAACTCATTAAATATTTCGATAAATTTAACGCTAAAATCATTGACTCAAATACCCAAAAAAATAACTGATCAAAACGGTAATTAATTATTCAATTTAAAACGAAAAATAGGTCGCAACAAATCTAAATCGACACGATCAAAAATGTATAGTCCTAAAATTTACTAAACGACGAAATCGGGGTTATAATTCTTAAATTTGGGAAAATATACAGTTTCGCCATAACAAATAATCAAATTCGCTTACCTATTTAGCATCATCAGTCAAATCAATGATGTATAAAATCGGGATGTGAATTCCTCTAAAAATAATTTAAAAAAAGTTGCGATTACTCGCAAAACATTACCGACATACAAACAAGCCAGCCGTTCGGTCAACGACCCACTCACCTCACAACCACGGCATGTCTACTAAAACTGATCCTCAACCTCAATTACATCAACCACCCGAAACCAAATCAGTCACTAATCTGATCAAAAAACGATAATTCTGTTGTTACTTTACTTAATAAATCTGATATTCCATAAAATTATTCTTCCAAGAAAGGAAATCACTTTAAATCAATTTACAACCAGTCGTAATTAGATCAATTCGCCATCAAATATGCTCAAATTCAAGAAAATCATATGCATCAACCCTTAAAACCTACAATTCCACAATCAACGATATCTCTCGAACGCAACCATTGTACTTCAAACAGACACAAAAGTATTGACCCAAACTCACAAAAAACAAACACGCAAAATGCGCGTAAATAAAGCGCTGCACAATAAATGGGTTTACATTTAAAGAAATACAATAAGTACATTAACCGAAAGATATGCATTATAAACAATAATCAAACACCAATAAAATCATTCAACCCAAATTAAAATCACCTAGTACACTCAAGAAACGGTGACGCTCTAGCCAGCTTCAGAGTTGGCCTTTACTAAAATGTAATGTAAATCTGATTAATATGCCAAAATAAGAAATAGTTTCAACAAACAAATTGCGCCCTCCCTACAACGAACTCCTCACATACAACCTCGATACAAATTCGTCGGTGTAACAAATGAAAAACACTCATATAAATTTGGATCACAATACGGCTGAACACGCTTGCAACAAAATTCAAACGGTACAAAAAAAATGAGAAGTCAATCTCCAAATACAGCGCGTTCAACCGTTAGCATACACAACAGAATAATAAATACACACAAAAACCTATCAAACTTTAGCAATAAAAAAGGCACAAAAATGATTACCTTGACTTTGCAAAAGCCCCCCTGCTACACAGACACCCGGCGGAAATCCAGGGGATGGCCTCCGCGGCAGCACCGGTAATATGATTGATGTTGCATCGCGTTCGAAACTCCCAATAGTAACTCAGCTCGTGAGTGCTTTTCTTTCAAGTTGCGTTTTGATGGATATTACAACTGGTTGCACGCCATACCAACACTCATACCCCCACGTTATTTGCCAACTTTACTCTCATTATATAAAAGTTCTGACTAACACTTGCATCATCCATCGAAATTGCGTTCCCAAAAGGTACCTCTGTAATATGATATGCCTATGATAACGAAAATCTGCTATATTGAACCTTAAAACAACGTATATAAAATCCAAACTCTCTGTTTGTTTGTTAAAACCAAAAAATCTTATCAAACGGAAAAGGCGACAGTTTGGTGGCTACAATTAGATTTGCCAACTATTTATTCTCCATACGAAGTAATAATTTATACTACATTTAATTTTATTTAACGTAATTTCCTTTCCAACAAACGAAAATGTCTAAAACTTACAACAAGGAAAATACTATTATTTACAAAGTAACTAATTAAATCCTCCTCTTAAATTAGTAAAAGGGTTTCACTAGTAATGGTAATTTGATAAACAACCCAAAACTTAAGTTTTGTTTTCAAAAAAAGTATTCTAAATGCGATTACTATTTGAAGAAATTGGAAAACATTTCAAATGCGTGAAAGACAAAATAAAACGTTACAATCGAAAAGCTTCCCAAAATATTTACGCGTTATCAAGTTCAATTTATACTACATTTCACATGTACGGTATTAACAAAAGTTATAATTTTGGCATTAACGGCAAAAATTTCATAAAAACACGGTCACGTGACAATAGAAGCGGGCAGTTTTGGAATTTTTGTAAGTTAACATCTATACAGGGTTAGGAAAAAGTACCGGAACGCTTAAATATCTACAAAATCGCGAAAGTTACGATTACAAAATTAGGCATTTTGGGGTTTCGGGGCGGCCGGAATTGGAAAATGATATAGGCACTGTTGTCAGATTTCCCAGTTTTGCGATACACGTAGTCGTTTTGTTATCTTAAATAGAATGCTCTATTTATTTTTATTGCAGTCAATTGGGCGTCTCAAACTTAGTAAGATCTCAAATTTTCAAACTTTTAGATCTACTAGTTGCTGAGATATGATGACACCGTATTTTCAGTAAAAAGTACCGGAACGCTTGAATATCTGCAAAACCGCTAAAGTTACGATTAAAAAATACGGAATTTGGGAGTTCCTAGGTATACGGAATTAGAAAATGATATCGGCACTGTTGCCAGATTTCCCAGTTTTGCGCTACACATAGTCATTTTATTTTCTTAAATAGAATGCTCTATTTATTTTTATTGCAATAAATTGGGCGTCTCAAACTTATTAAGATCTCAATACTTAGTCTTTTTGTTATCTTAAATGGAAGATCCCAAATTCTCGAAGTTCTGTTTATACTATTAGATACTAGTGAGAAATATTATAGGATAGTTACTTGTTTTAGAATGAGCATGCATTAAATTTATTGGAGATGCCCGAAAATATGAATACCCTAGGAATAGGTATGCACTGCTTCAATTGTTTTCAACACTCTAGCCGTCGCCATATTACAACAATGACAGATTAAACACAACATTGTCAGTTAAGCCGCTGAATATTGCATCGATTACAAAATTATAATTTGATTATGACTTTTGTTCTATCAGAAACCCAACGTATTGATATTTTGATTTTTCGTGGATATGGAAATAAAACAAGGACATATCAAGAAGTCTGCAACTTGTTTAATGATCGTTATCCTAATAAACCCATTAAAAAGTCTACCGTACACAGAACTTGTCGACGTTACGAGGAAACAGGGTCCATAAAATGTTTACCTAAAACCGGACGCCCAAGAACTGCTACAAGTGATGAAAATAAATTAAACGTTTTATTACAAATAGAGGAAAATCCAAAAGTAAGCACCAACCAGTTAGCTATAAATACCGAAATCTGTCAAAAATCTGTAAGGACTATTTTGAAGGAAAATAAATTAAAGCCGTACAAGATCCATTACACTCAAGAGCTTTTACAGGATGATTCTGACCGCCGCAATGAATTCGCCGAAATCATGATGGAAAATATCTACCAAGATCCTTATTTTGCGCACAAAATTGTATTCAGTGACGAAGCTACTTTTTGCTTGAACGGCCAAGTTAATAGGCACAATTGCCGAATTTGGTCTAGAGATAACACCCATTGGCTGGAAGAACTTCATACCTAATATCCTGAGAAAGTTAACGTCTGGGCGGTAATATTGGGAAACAATATTATCGGACCTTTTTCATAGAAGGTACATTAACAGGGCGAAGGTATTTGGAGCTCCTTAGAGAAAGTATAGTTACTGCAATTCAACAAAATAGAAATATAGGTGAAATTTGGTACCAACATGATGGTGCTCCACCCCATTATGCAAGGCAAGCCATGCAATTTCTAAACAACCAATTCCCGGGAAGGCTGATTGGAAGACGTGGAGCATTAGAATGGCCACCTCGATCCCCTGATATGACTCCACTGGACTTCTTCTTGTGGGGTCATTTGAAGAACCGTGTCTACAGAACAGCAACACATTGAATTTTATGATCGACTTGGATACTGTCTGGCAAATAATGGAGCCCACTTTGAGCATTTAATTAAAAGTTAGTGTCGTTAATTATTCATTCTATTGTTAATTAATTATGTTATTGCTGTTTTAGTCCATTGGCTTTTAATCTCCTTCTTATCTTAGCATTATTGTCATTAGTTAAAGTGCAAGGGAAAGTGGTCAATCCCAAATAAAAAAATAACCTTCATAACTCAAGTCATTTATTTCAATAGAAATAAATGGGACATTCCATTTAAGATAACAAAAAGACTATGTGTAGCGCAAGACTGGGAAATCTGGCAACAGTGCCGCTATCATTTTCCAATTCCGCATGCTTAGGAACCCCCAATGCCGAATTTTGTAATCATAGCTTTAGCATTTCGGTGCTTGTTACTAAAAACGCGGTGTTGTCTTATTTCGGCAACTAGTAGAGATAAAATTTTGAAAATTTTAGATCTTAATAAGGTTGAGACGCCCAATTGATTGCAATCAACATGAATAGGGCATTCTATTTAAGAAAACAAAATGACTACGTGTAGTGCAAAATTAGGAAATCTGGCAACAATGCCGATGTCGTTTTCCAATTCTGCACGCCCCGAAACCCCCAAATGCTGAATTTTGTAATCGTAACTTTAGCGATTTTGTAGATCTTTAAGCGTTCCGGTACTTTTTCCTAACCCTGTAATGTCTATATGTTGGTAGTTTTAAACATCCATATGATAGATTACTGTTTTAGTTTTTACAATGTTGCCTATTTTGTTAAAAAAGGGGATGCATAATTATCCTAAAAAAATTATGATTAAAATTATTTAACTTTTTTAATGTAGATTGGAAGGTCGTGTGTTGTTCCACGCGAGATATCTTCGCTATATAAATCTATTTTTGTTTGTTAAGTAGACATGTTGATTAATAATTTCAATTGTATTGTACTGTACAGCACTGTATAGTACTTTACTGTACGGTACTGTACTGTACTGTATCGCACTGAACTGCATTGAACACAATGAGAGACCTTGAAGGGGTCTTTACTGTGCCGAACAGCACATGACGCGGTTCTACAAATCTACTTCCTAACCAAAAACTGCCTTAGCCGGTTTCAAGCCTGCGCTTCCCGGGTGAATGGTAAACAAGCCTAACTTTAGACCACCAAGGTATTAGTTGTTTTAGATTCAAATAGAATAAGAAACCCGTTATACAACCTTGGAAAAAGGATTTTAATTATTCACTATAAATAAACTTTGATTGTAACAAAGCCATAAAAGTCCAAGTTATACGGTTTTTACCAAGGTGAACAAATGTAAAAAAAAACATTTTGTAAGCAGTATTAAAAACTAATATTAGTGTCTTTAAATTTTTTCCGCTCTACAAGTAGTTATTTTGGCATTTTAAGTTGACATATTTCAATTTAATATTTAACTGACATACATGATTTATGTACATTGTATAACTTTTATTGCAACTGTCACATATCTAATGTCTAATTCTTTATCAGATACTTAGATGTACATATTATTCTTTACTTTCATTTCCAAGACATTATGTTATAATGTATTACTAACGTTTTATGTGACAAAAATTCTTCAACTCTTTAGATTTATATGTAAATAATCCAAACAGGATAACACGAATTTATTCAGTTGAAAACCATTATACCAATGTACTTTTTTTGTGAAGTTTCGCTAAAATGTTTCATTCTATGTTGTGCGTAATCTTCGCCATTTAGTGGTTAATAACTATTAAGATCTAGGATTATTTATCATCAATTCATTCTATTTTGTAAGAAGAAGGAATATCTCGCTACTTTGTGGCAGTTACCAATCTGCGTTATGATTTTAATTACGTTAAAATGTATTTACGAGGTATCGTTTCTAACATTTAGTGATATTGTGTGTGTACACAGTATTGCTATACCATAAGTGTTAATAATCATCAGAAAAACTGATGTATTAAATTATTTACAATATGGTTATACTTTTGTATATATTTGGTATTAATTATAATTCTCACCGTTTTAAATTTTTTAACACCAAAGAATATTTTCTTACATATTTAAAATACCTTTTAATTTATATGAATAAAGACTCCGTATGACTGAGATTTGTACCCGGCGGTATCATTATTTTTTCCAATAATTCTTTAATTCCACCGCTAATATGTACAAATAATCATTTTATCCAAATGTACCTAATCAACAAATACTTATTTTTATTATGCACCTTACACATAAAAAAATAAATAAATTTGTCAACCAGGAAATCTATTTGTTTCTTGTCAGAAAAACCATTTTAAAGAACCTATGCATGAAATAAATTTTACATTATTATTATTCAGATACGGAGGCGTAAAAAATATACATTTGACCGTTAAGTACTTTTACAACAGGTCTTGAAAAACTGGATTTATCGTATGGCATTTTTATCTTTTGCTAGACCTTTTTTTTTTTTTTTATTATGATTGTGGACCTGAACAGGCTAAATAAGGCCTATCGTGCTAAAGCACTCAGGAACACTTAGGAGGATGGATAGAGGGATAATGAATTGCCAATAGATGCCTATGAACAGCTACCTTAAATTTTCTCATATCATAAGTGAGAGGAAAACAGGAACTAGGGAGATCATTCCAGAGTTTAGAAGCCGTGTAGAAAAATGTGGATTGCTCCCGTTTGGTACGACAAGTGGAGATTTGTACTGCATACTGATGATGTGAATGAGCGAACCGAGTGTTTCTCGCAAAGATAGCCGGAGATGGTATCAAAGAAGGTAATTCACCAGCACAATAGCCGTTGTAATAACGATAATACAAAGAAAGAACTGAAACCATCCTTCTATGCTCAAGGGACTGTATGTGAGAAGTTAAGGACGGGTCATTTATAAGCCTAATCGCTCTCTTTTGAATACGATCAACGATATCGAGAGCGTATTGGGGACACTAACCCAAAGGTGAGAATTGTATTCCAGATGAGGCCGAATTTGGGCCTTATACAGCAGAAGGAGTTGTCGAGAGGTAAAGTACTGCTTAGATCTGTACAAAAAGCCTATTTTACGAGCAGCTGTTTTGGTAGCTGACAGAAGATGGTCAACCCATGAGAGATTTGAAGATACAGTCATATCCAACAGAGTAATAGAGTCTGAAAACTTAAGAACTGAGCCATTCATACTTACAACAGGAAATGATCGATCTTTTTTGGCGGACATAAGGCAACACTGAGTTTGAGCATTAAATTTAACTAGATTATTGCTTCCCCATTCGAGAATACGTTGAATGTCTTTGTTGATTGAATTTGCCATTTCAGCTTTAATTTCTTGATTTGACGTAGAAGGTGGATTATCACTATGAGTAGACTGAGATGAACTACAGTGAAGAATGCTATCGTCAGCAAAGCAATGGATGGGGTTAGTTGTTGAAGAAATAAGGTCGTTTATGTACAGCAGAAAAAGTGTAGGCGCTATAACGGATCCCTGTGGTACGCCCGCGTTAATGCTAACTTCTTTTGAAAAAAAGCCATCAACTACGACACGTATTCGTCTTTTATCAAGGAAACTAGAAACCCAGTTGATGAGCGTATCATTTAACCCAAACGAGGTGAGTTTGGCAAGTAAACACTTATGCCAAACTTGGTCAAATGCCTTTGAGATATCTAAAGCGCCTACAACTGTTTCACCGGACTGCTCTAAGGTAGCGAACTTATATCGTAATACGCGCACTATTTGCCTTAAAATTATTATTTTTTTGCATTGATTGCTGCTCTGTAAACCTGTACTTATGTAAATTTTATATTTTGTTGAAAATCCCCGTTTCTTTCAGGAAAATTAGTATTGTTTCCAATTGGTTTTCGTGGGAGTTCAAGAGTACTTTAAATCGTTGGTCCCTACAATGTTGGCAGCGTGGTTGCCGGTTTTCAGTTTGCATAAAGCTGTTTTTTTTAGATTTGAGTGCCCTAACCTGAACCTTGTAAGTACTACTTGTTCTGCCCTGCTTAAACCGGTTGGTATTTATAAACGGTTATGCTGGTTTTAACCTGTTTTAATTTTATATCTGTTTCATTCCATTGTTGTTTAATGTAATTTTTCATATCTGCTCTTGTTATAGGGATATCCTCCGAATCTAACTGTGCGGCACTTCGAGCGACCAAATCAGTTTTTTTCATTTCCGACAATTTTTGCCTGTTCTACAGCCCATATGAAAGTTACATTTTTGGATTGCTCAGCTAATTACAGAACGGATTCTAATATGTTTGCTATTAGCGAGTTATCAGTGTTATTATTTTGTAGCATTAGTAATGCGGTTAGTCAATCAGTAACGATTATATATTTTTTGTTGCTATTTATGTCAATATATTTGAATGCTTGCCATATTGCATACGGTTCTGCTATTCATACACTTGCTAATTCAGGCAAACTCCAAGAATATGCATTTCCAATAGAGATAAAATAACTTTCCGCTCCTTGTTTTGTTCCTGTATCTTGGCCATTTCGGAATGGATTTTTGGTGGTAGTTTGGTCCAAGCAGACAAGTAGTGTGAATTGTAGGTGCAGCAGTATCTAATAGTTTGATTAAATCCATGTACGTTTGAGGTGAATAAGTTATAGTTCAGGTGAGTATTTAGTGATAAAACGTTAAAGCCGTAGTTTAACAATAGTTGTCCTCTCCTTAGATCTAATGGAAGAGTTCCGGTTTCACAGTTTAGGAACGTGTAGGGGCTAGTGCGGTATGCTCCTAGCGCTGATCTTTATCTGGGCTGGGACTGCGCTATACTCTAGTCTCGGTAACACTATGGTTTTGTGTAATTTTAATAAATCTTGTGGTTCATTCCCCAGGTTATATGTGATACTGATTTTGTTATAATAATAAATTATTTACGACTTACAGTTAGATTTTGTACATGTAGTTTCCAGTATAGCTTCTTCTCAAAACTCACATATAAAACTTTATAACTAGGCACAGATTCAATTGAGCTTCCGTGCGTTATAAAAGTTGGGTTTTTATGTGAAGATCTCAAACAACAGAAATGTACACATCTATTACTGATTTTTTTCTAACGACCACGGAAGAAATAGCAAAAGCCGACTATTTCAAATAGAACACCCTGTATATTTTTTCATTAATAAACTGATTTTTAAGTTTTCCTTGATTTTTGTTAAATATGTTTTATATCTAAAGTTAATAGTGCCCGCGTTAATAGCCTTAGTTTGAATTATTTTGTTTTTTCACCCAATCCTCAAAATAAAATTAAAGGAAGCAACAAACAATAGCACTGTTTGCATCAGATATTTACTTACTATTATTTGTTGATGAATAATATTCATTACTAAACCAACTTACATGAAAAAGAACGCTACAAAACACAAAACAGTAAACATTAATTTAAAATAACCCTCCATTATTTTGTAAACACTGCATTACACGATTTGAAAATCTTCCCAGATTTAAGGCGTGATTGACCTAAAAGCTTCACCTATCCTGTTTTTCATATCGTCTGAAGTTCTAGGTGGTTCTTGGTACGCACGTTATTTTACACATGCCCACAGAAATAGTCGAGTTTGGTTATGTCAGGTAGTCGGGGTCGCCAATTACAGGCCCGCCTCTTCTAACCCGTCTTTGAGGGTATTCATCGTTTAAGAAGTTTCTTACTCCAATTTCGTAGTGGACAGAAGCGCCGTCATGCTGGAACCACATGCGTTTACGCATCATCTAAGGGATGCCTTCAAGTAAGATCGGCAAATCAAGACTCAAAGAATCAGAACAAACTTGAAAGTTTAAATGTCTATCGAAAAAATATGGCCCCACTACATATTGATCAACAATTCCACCCCACGTGTTTAGCGACCATCTAGGCTGACGGACAGCTTCCTTTCTCACATGTGGGTTTATATCAGAATAATAATGATAATTGTGATTATTCATAAACCCGTAATTCTGGAACGTCGTGAATAAAACTTTATTTAACAAGTGTCTTTCATTGGCCAATTTTTGATTGGCCAACGACAAAAACCCAAACGACTTAAACGGTGATCCCAAGAAATTTCTGGTGCCTTTGAAACCGGTATTGATGAAAATGGACACTTTAGGACACCAAACAATGTCCTGATAACTTTTGAAATTTTCCCAATTTGCTTAGCACTTTTTCTTGGGTCTTCAACTAAGGCTGTCATTATTATTTCTTTATTCTACTTACTCAGAACTGATCTTTCACGGGAAGTTTTGGAATATGCCCCCACCCGAGGCCACGAATCTTACAAGAAAATTTTCAAATGCTGCTATTTCTGGATGGCGTCTATCAGAATACCTCTGGTTGTAGACGCGCCGATAGTGAAAACCATACCAACCATTTCGTTATTTCGAAAACGTGACATTTTCAATTCGATTTTGAGCCTTTTTGACAAAGTGAAAACGATAATGTGTCAAATACAATCAATTGAAATTAAACCGACAGATGTCACCTGTGTATTGCAATTGTTACAGTTATTGGCATGGCAACTATGTTAAACGTGTTTATGATTAAAGAACTGCATACTCTCTGAATAACATTTTTTAATACCGTCCTTTTTTCTTCATATTCTTGATTTTTTAGTAACAACACAATTTAGGTAATAATAATTAAATATCTGTTGCAAATAGTGCTATTGTTTGTTACTTCCTTTAATTTAATTTTGAGGATTGGGGGAAAAAACAAAATAATTCAAGCTAAGGTTATTATCGCGGAAACTATTAATTTTAGACATGACGTATTTAACAAAATTCAAAGACAACTTAAAAAGCAGTTCATTCATGAACAAAATATACAGGTATTGCATTTAAAATAGTCGAATTTTACTATTTCTTTCGTGGTCGTTAGAAAAAAATCAGTACGGCCCTTTTGCAACAAATTTAGTTCAAAATCAACATAACGATAAATAAAAGACACTTTTGTTTATAATAATCTCCAATTTCATTGCTCTGCTGCCAACGATTGAATAGTTATGTTTTTTACTGAATGTTAACTTCGGAGAGAATTTTTTTAAAACGTTTATTTTCTCCTAAATGAGTGGAAAGGTCAAACAAACTTGGCCTAGAATCGAATGTGGGTTTCAAAAATATTAAAATTTATAGCTCCATTTAAAATAATTGAGTACGGTCCTGTACAGACGAAACCGGTAGCCCTGCAGGGCTCAAAATATTTTTAGGTTGTAAACAAGGAAAATCTGAATAAAAAATACCTCGTGACCTTTTCTCCTAAAATTAATATTAAAGGTACTATCAAGGAATGTAGGACAAGTAGGCAAATCGAATGTGGATTTCCAAAATATTAAAATTTATAGGGCGTTCCATTTAAAATAATTGAGTACGGTCCTGTACAGACGAAACCGGTAGCCCTGCAGGGCTCAAAATATTTTTAGGTTGTAATCAAGGAAAATCTGAATAAAAATACTTCGTGACATTTTCTCCTAAAATTAATATTAAAGGTTCTACCAAAGAATGTAGGACAAGTGGGAAACTCTGTATGTTCTCTGTAATATAACTTATCATCCAAAATTACACCTAACAGTTTCATACTTTTTACAAATGGTATTTGTCTGTTATATATGTATAACGTTTGTCGTAATAGTAGAGGACTAAAATGAATGCCTCTAGTTTTCTCTTTTGAGAAGTTTAATCCAGTTTTATTTGAAAACCCCGTTATGTTATTTTTTGCACGATTCAGCTTTTTCGTTTATTTACCATATCTGTTTCCAAGACAGTAGCCATCCAGTTCGTTTATTTTAAAACAGTGAATTAAATAAGGATGGTGAACATTCGTAGTGCATTTGACGAAATCTACATACGGTATTGAATAACCAAATGTAGTAGAAAGAGTAAACCTATAAACGACAAATCAATTTGTTTTATATGCATATGAATTTAATTCTCATTTGACCAATACTTCATAACCTCCATTTACAGGATATTGTTTTTCAACCGTTATCATTACGATAATCAACGTTCTCTAATTTTTACAAAATAAATCACAATAAAAAGTAATTGCATTTTGGAATTCTGCAGCTTTAAATGCTGCTATCGGGGTATACTTTCTAATCAGAATTTATTATAACGAAAATAATTGTGACTCATGTTTTTCATATTGCACCATATGATTGTACGTGATGACGTAGCGGTAAACACTCCTGACTAGGATAATATTCCACAGCAATAAGAACAAAAAATTTGGACATTTCTATTTAAAACGTCACTTTTGACTTTTCGTTTATGTAGTAGAGATTAAATAATTTCAATTGTGGTAAATTTAATTCAATCGTGCAAAAACAGTATGAGCATCACGAACATTAAGGGTTGTACCGGTCTCCGGCCAAATTGGCCATCGACCGAAAAACGTCCTTTGCTGTTCTTGATAACCAATACACTGCATAGCTTCTTGCAGTTGTTCGTTTATCTCGTCTATTACTATTCCACGCTTTATTATTAAATCATCAGCATAAATGCATTTTCCCATGGAGTCTGGGTAACTTGTAGTTGGTTCAAGATGTTAAATTTCCAAATGGTATCAATGCCTTTTCTAAGTCGAACGATACTGCTCTTTCTCTAAAACCTTCCATTACGTAGATTTCAATGTATATTAGCTTGTCTATGGTAGAGTAATCCATTCGTTTCTAAGTATTCTGTTAGTCTCTTATTAACAATTGACTTTATTATTTTACTGTTGTTGCTTGTAAGCGATATTGGTCTATAGTTATTTGCGTTTGTGGCGTCTTTTAGGGTATTAGAGTAGGTTCATGTACTATATATTTTATTGTACAGGGTGGCCAACTAAGAATATGAGGTCCTGTATCTGGGAAACTATCCACCGTGGAGACTTGCGCAAAAAAAAGTTATACTAAAACTGCCAATACAAAAACCTGGAAAATATTTTCAAGTTTCTGAAATAGCCGCTAGGGGGCGTAACTGCAATTTTGAATCTAAAAAAGTGATGTTTCTATGAATTCTGCTATATTAACCTAATAAAAAAATAACTGATCTTTAAAGTCGAGGATAATCTGAACTTTTTTTGTTTGGCACTTTTTGACGTATGTCTAAAAATAAAGTGGTGGGGGGTATTCAAAGGTTTCCTTTAATAACCCCCTGTATCTTCGAAACGGCTAAGCCGATTTTAACAAGCTTGAGCGCGTTGAAATGAGCTATTCTTGGGATACAAATGTTATAATATTTGAAGTTTTGTTAGTTTCACATGTCGTCGCTAGAGGGCTTTGTTCGACATTCCGACAGAAACGGTTAATTTTCGCAAAAAAATTAAACGCATTGGTATGACTTTTTTTCATGAACAAGTAATTAAATGATGCCTAAACAAGCTCGCGAAAACCGATATCTTGTTCCTAACCTAAAATATCGGCCAAAGAAAACTTTATACGAAAATCCCTTAAATTTTTATTTTTTTTAACTATATTTTTCTGGAATTGTTTCTATTATGTAAATTGCGGCCTTAAAAAGGACCAATTTAAAAGAGGACGGATTTTAACGCCCCCGTAAATGCTGGAAATGCTGACCATCACTCTCTATGCATTGCTGAAGCCTCTCATGACTAGACAAAACTGCAGCTTGAATTTTGGCTCTCGGTATGTTACGTATTGCGTTACGAATCCGGTTTATCATATGTTCTCTAGTAGTAGGTTGAGTCCAAAACACGATGTCCTTTAAGCGCCCCCATAAATAAAAGTCGAGGCAAGTTAAGTCTGGTGATCGCGGAGGCCATGGAAACAGACTTCCTCTTCCAATGCACCGCTGTTGAAATACTGCATTAATATGCTCTCGCACATTAATAGCAAAATGCGCTGGGCAACCATCCAACTGCAAAAACAATTTTGGCCTTGTTTCCAGAGGAATATCTTCCAACAACAACGGTAATTGATTGGCCAAAAAGTCAAGAAATACATTGCCATTTAGGGGTTTCTCGAAAAAATATGGCCCAATAATTCCGCCTCCCAGTATGCCACACCATACGTTTAAACTCCAACGTCCTTGGCGCTGAACTTCACGCAACCAATTGGGATTTTCTGCAGACCAATAATGCATATTGTGCAGATTGGCTTTCCCGTCACTACTGAAGGTGGCTTCATCGGTCCAAAGAATTTGAAATAAAATTTCTCTATTTTCGCGTATCATGCCTAACATCCAATGGCAATAGTCTAACCTTCGATCAAAATCTTCCTCTTTCAAGGCGTGTTGCAAAACGACATGATATGGGTGGATTCTTAAAGTAATTAAAAAAAGTTTAAACGAATACCCATATATTTTGATGGCCATTAGAACTTACCTATGATCCTTCAAAATATTTTGAACCGTTGTCCGTGATATGCCCAACTCAGTGGATAATACTCTTGTGCTAACATGAGGATTTCCTTCAATATAGCCCAGTACACGGTTAATATTTTCTTGTGTTCTTCCAATTCTTTGCCGTTGAAACGTAGGCCGAAAACTACCATTGGCTCGTAAGCTCGCCACTAATCGGGGAAAAACTCTTACATCGCAAGGACGCCGATTTGGATATCGAGCCGCGTAAACTCTTTTAGCTACTGCGGCATTCTGAAGACATTCAAAATAAACCGCAAGCATATCAACAGCTTGATTATTCGTAAAACGCATTTTGAAAGCACAAAAATTGCTCAAAGTAACGCGAAAGTATTGACAACTATTGACAATTTGAGGATTATGTATGTTTTGTTTAGGTATCTGTTTCCATTCCCTGCTTCTGTTAATTGTATTTTTCGTATATATCCATAGTGAATATGCATTTAAACAAACAAAAAATACGCCTTTCGTATAACTTTTAGCATTGCTTACTTGCCCGTAGTAATTTCAAAAAGGGTGATTTTATTCTGGTGTATAAATTTGTAAACATTTAAAATCGCAATTTCCAGTAATTTCAAAAAGGGTGATTTTATTCTGGTGAATAAATTTACAAACATTTAAAATCTCAATTTCTAGGTAACCTATTCAGAGCCGAAATTGAAGCTGCGGTTTTGTCTACCCATAAGAGGCCTCAGAAATGCATCGAGTGATGGTCAGCATTTCGAGGATTTACGGGGGCGTTAAAAACCTTCCTCCTTTAAATCAGTCCTTTTCAGGGCCACAACTTACATAATAGAAACAATTCCAGAAAAATATAGTTAAAAAAAAATAGAAATTTAAGGGATTTTCGTATAAAGTTTTCTTTGGCCGATATTTTAGGTTAGGAACAAGATATCGAGATGCGGTTTTCGCGAGCTTGTTTAGGCATTATTTAGCTACTTGTTCATGAAAAAAAGTCATACCAATGCATTTAATTTTTTTGCGAAAATTAACCGTTTCTGTCGGAATGTCGAACAAAGCCCTCTAGCGACGTCATGTGAAACTAACAAAACTTCAAATATTATAACATTTGTAGCCCAAGAATAGCTCATTTCAACACGCCTAAGTTTGTTAAAATCGGCTTAGCCGTTTCGAAGATACAGGGGGTTATTTAAGGAAACCTTTGAATACCCCCCACCACTTTATTTTTAGACATTCGTCAAAAAATGCCAAACAAAAAAGTTCAGATTATCCTCGACTTTAAAGATCAGTTATTTTTTTATTAGGTTAATATAGCAGAATTCACAGAAACATCACTTTTTTAGATTCAAGGTTGCAGTTACGCCCTACGCTCTACGATGGATAGTTTCCCAGTTACAGTACCTCGCATTCTTAGTTGGCCACCCTGTACATACAATTGTAATAACGTGTTTTTTGCAGATGTTGTAACATGGAGTATGCTATATTTTCCGGTCCCGGTCTCTTAACTTTTTTATGTATTAAGCCTTCCTCCAGTTCTCCGAGTAAGAAACGTGCGTTAAATCAAATCTTTTCTACGGTATTAAAATGTAAATCTCTTTCTTCTTCTTGCTTTATCCTTAAGAAATTTTCGCTATCGGTAAACGGGCCAGTAATTGACCACTTAAGCTACGCTGATTACGATTTCAGATTTCAACTCCCTAATGCAGGATAACCTGAAGACCAAACCACAGTTTTTAAATTATATCGTATTTATTGACCTACTCAAATTTTGCTCCTAACCAGTGATTGACCACTCGATGCCCCAATGATTGACTTGAATTTTCTCATGATAACATTAAGTCATTACGTACTCATAACGTAGTTTATTTCTTCAATTAATTAATATATTTTGACATTTCTGGTACTTCATATACACCACGTTTCAATTTTTTCGGAGAATTAATGTTTTCAAGAACATCAGCTTTGGAATACCATACAACATCCGGCTTTTTTGGCCATTTCCACTTGTTTGAGGAAGATTCCATGGTTTTTACTTTCAGTTCATCCTCTTCATATTCCAAAACCAATCTAAGGAAATATTTATCATTATACCTGACGATCACATATGAATTATCCTTCTCATCTCCCTCAATTTCCACCTCGTCAGTTCTTGTATCGGCTTTCTCGAGCTTCGATTGCTTTTGGCTGTATTTTCCTCTTTAGCCTTTCTCTTTTCAGCTCTTTCTTTCTGGCGTTCAGATTTTTGTCGTTCTTCTTCAGTTTTGTTCTACTCTTTTCTTCGGTGGTACTCCAACCATTCATCAGACGACGCTACGCAAGGAGTTTTCTTTTTCTTAACCAATTTTGAATTATTGTTGCTATCGGTTGCAACATGCCTCCCATTATCAAATGGCTCAGCTAATTGTTCAATAAAAAGCGATTGTTCTCGATTACATTAATATTCCGCTTTGATGGAGGAGGTACCTCAACCAGGAAAACCAGAGTACTTTCGTTTGCGAAGTCGACGGAAAGAAAATTTCTGACTAGCTGATCATATTCGACATTTTCCAACTCGATCATTAGTCATCAGTTGCATTCTGTGGCGTCGAGAAATCGACCTCGCTTCCTGCTAGAACGTCGCCGTTTCTATTATTTCCCTGGTCGAATTACCAATTACACTATCATGAATTTCGTAAAGTCGACTACTTGTAATGCCTCATCAGACTATTTCAATTTAGCGTAATTATCTCTACAAATGGCTTAGCTATGTTCAAAAAGGCCGTTCATCTTCAGAACTTTGATACTCACCACCAAGTATTTCTTCAACGTCCGGTCAAAATGCACTTCTGATTATTCGACTTAAACGATCAGTTATTTCTTCCATTTTTCAAACAACGACATCACTTGCATGTAACGTTGCAATTCCATACATTTCAAGTCAAACATACTTTCCGGGTCTGATTGCACGCTTCTTCATAATTTTGAGCAATCTTACATTTTCCACAGTACTCACGTTCCGTCCTGAAACCATTTTCAGTATTTCGGTTAACATGGAGTTGTAATTCTCCATGTCAAAACTTTCATGTAAGTTAATTCCTCGACATTTGCAGTAAGAATACTGTTGAAATCGCTTTCATATTATGAACTCTTTCTTCTTCAGCTTGAATGTTGAAAGTTGTTCGCATAAACATCAGTATCAAGGGTTGCATTATAGAGTAGCATTTGGCGGTAAAGAAATCAGGATAATCTCATTCTCTGAACAAAATTCGCTTAGATTGACGGTCAGATGCGATACGTGCCCGTCCACAAATAGTACACCAGGCATGGGGATTTTGTTCTTCTTAAGCCAAGGATGAAAAATATTTGCGACGTATTCATAGAAGCTTTCCCCTGTCATCCAATCGTTACGTGTGTGACCAGTACCCCATGATTTAGGGACAGATTTTGCCACTTTATACGGAATTCTAACGTACTGGAAAAGAATCATAGGTGGAGGAAGGACCCCAGAAGCAGAACCCATAAAAAGAGTTGTAATGCATTTCTTTTCGTCATTATTGATGAAGTTATAAACGGATTTTTGACCCTTTCGGACAAGTACGCGATTGTCTTTTGGGGATAAATACAGAGCTGTTTCATCAGTGTTAAAATTCGGGCAGGATCAGCCAGAACATCGAGATTATTATTGTCGGAGAGATATTTGTATACTTCGTTGAACCAAAGTCTAATTTTCTCCTCTGCGATCTGAGCCCTAGCTCGGGTTAAATTCTGGGAAACGCGTATGGAAACCTCTGGATGGCGACGAAGAAAGCTTTCATACCAGCTTCTTCCTGGTCTGTCATCAACAAATGGGGTATCCCTTTTCAAATGTTTAATGAGAAGCTGCACACTGTCGATAAGATGATCCTTGGTCACAGAGAAAGCTCTCTGACATTGAGAACATCCATTTAATTAGAATGTCTTCTTCTTCTTTCGATAAGTATGTACTAGGACCCATTTTGCGTTCCAGCGGGATTTTTCCACTTTTCTTAGAGATGAGAGTAGTTTTTGGGACGCGAAATGTTTTTGCGGCCTTGTTGGTAGTCATCCCATTGCTTATAGCAGTCAAAGCATTTTTAACATCCTCCGGGGTGTAGCCTGGGTCCTTTTTTGGGGCCGTTCTATAAAGAAAATTGAAACATTGCAAGCTATTCAATAATTGATCATGCTATGAATGAGTTATTGACCACACCTGCTATGAAAATCGTTTCTTGCTATAAGAGTTGAAAAATGACTAGGTCAATAATGAAAATTCAATTTAGAAAATATTAAGGCTTTCATAAATATTATTATAATGTTTTTTATCTTATCTTTATATCTTATATTTATATAAAATATTAACAGCTGCAGAATCATTGACCAGATTCGGTATGAGTAATTGACACGTAAATTGCTGGAGTTATTGACCACTATATTTATAATGAAACGTTTCAAAATTTACTAATAAATACATTAGTCAATAACTGAAATGTAATTAAAGGAACAATATTGTTTCTTCAATTAAATATTCCCGAAGGAATTGTGTCAAATTTTAATAATATTTTCATTGACTGAACTAAATAATGGAAGAGGTCAATTACTAAATTTACACCTTTTTTGATGATCCAGTAATTGACCTAATCGTTTTTTGATAATTAATTGAAATAACGCAATTGATATTATCTACAACGTAAAATATAAAATCTGAGAAATACCTGAGTTTTTATTTCACACCAAAGATACCAAAAATTTGCCAACAACACAACTTCATACGGCCCGTGGATGCTTAGCCGGAGAACTGACTTTATGCTCGAGAAGCTCTATCGAGAAGGGGGTGAGTGGAGGATAATAAAAATGGTCGAGATACTGGTATACAATTTTATTTAAACAATAGGATGAGTTCCCGAAATGTGTCTTTCTCGTTCAAAAAATTTACATTGTTGAATATTTTACCCAAATTCTTGTTTATTAAGAAAAAGTGTCCGAGTTGGTCATTCATTGGGGTGTGGTCCATTACTGGCCCGTCTACCTTATTGGGGCTGCTTACGTTTTCAAAATGAGCAGCAAGTATTTCTGCTTTGTCTTTTATATCGCTTATATTTGCACCGTCTACTATTAGGATTAGGATTTCAGGCATGACATTTGTGGGTCCTTTATTTATGCTTTTACAGTGTTTATGTATTTTTTCCAGAAAAGTTGTTTGCTATTTAAAATGACGTTTCGCCTTATTGCCCTAATTTGTTCGTATGCTGTTAGATTAGAAGTGGTTGGGGCATTATTAAAAATATTAAAAACTATTATTTTTAACAGCATCGCTGACTTCTTTTGTCCACGATGGTACGCTTGTGTTATTATCATTATTACTTTATCATTACGCTGCATTGCTATGACTGTATAAAGGAAATTTACGAACGATTACTATGCAGTATCAACATCTGTCGGTACTAAACAAATTAAGGTTAATAAAATGTTTTAGTTCTGAAACAGTTATAGAAATTAGAAAATGACTGTTAACTATGTGTTGTAAGATTCATATTTTGTATAATTTAATTTTGTGTTCGTTTTTATTAATACTTAAAACAGAAAGCGGTAAATAAATACAGGCATGTATGTTATGCACAGAATTTAGTATATCAAATTACAGAAAATTAACCTTTATATAAACGCGCACGTACACAAACAGTAATTAATGTAGGTACGACACTACGGCACTGTTGCATATCAAATTCCTTAATTTTATAAAATTAAGAAAAAATATTGTTTGTGCGTTTTTTAATCCTTTAAATAAAGTAGGTAGGTGAAATGTTATCACTAACTTTGCAACATTATTGACCCTATGTAAATCCTTTCATTGCTATTCACCAGATGTGCTTTGATAACACTGTTGCATTTAAGATATTAGCATAATGTTGAAAGTAGTTACCGTAAATTATATGCCTTCAGACACGACAAAGTTTTAAGAAAATAAATGTTAATTGATTGCTAATATTTTTGTATATTTACATATAGAAAAATAGGAATTTTAAAACCACTTAATTTCTTTTCTAAACGAAATCAAAATTAGCATTTAGGCTTAAAATAATCTACCTACTCTATGCAGGTATCTATTATTTATTAAAATGCAGCGAATGTGGTTAACATCTTTCTTATTTTCCTAGAAGGCCTCGATTAACATTAACAAGTCTCTAAATCTATTAGTTTTTTAACGTTTATAATAGACATAAACAAATTTAATAGCTGTTCTCAATGTAACTATTTTCTAGTCTAGTTCACAGTTATAAATCATGTGTTGATTTCACAAATTATTCCAGATGCACTTAGATGCAAGGTACTCAATTATACCATTCATTACAGGATTTAAATTTCACGAGGGTCAGATAAAAGTCAAAACTGTATACCAATGGGAACATTAACTATAAATTTTGAATTGGCGAGACAACATTAATTAGTATGACAAACTACCAATAATAAAAAATATTCAAGTGTCATATAAAAACGAAAACTTTTATGATTTATGTTGATAATTATAAATACCTATTACCTATATCTTTTCGGTGTAAATCGTGTGTTTAAATGTTTATTTTACAAAATAATACGCGTTTCGAAAGTAATTGCAGCTAGATCCTTAAAAATGTGTCAATCAAAAAATCGTTTTAAAATATCCCTACAAAATTGTGAATAGTAACAAATCAAACAAATAATTAAAACTTTTTGTTACAATTTACGGCGGAAATAGAATTTATAAATTAAATTTAATTAAAATTTTAACTATATACCTACAATACTCTGACGATTGTACGTATTTATTTGGTAAATCAATTACAAGAAGTATGAGAGGTTGCAAAAACTAAATTATACGACGATGCATTAGGAAGTCCTCGTAGTGCAGTACTTACTAATTTCTACATGACAAAATTAGTTTGATGAGTTAGATTGATGCTTTAGTTATTTGAAGACCTGGTATTGACACCAACATTTTCTTTAATATTGTGTGAGAAAAGGAAGTTTACCTTATTTTAACCATATTAGTTTCTAAAAGAAATAATTTGCCTCTTTCTTTTAAAGTTTATCGAAAGCCTGTACATTCACACAAGCATAATCATTTGTGATCCTAAATTCTTGAAAGACGAATTTGGCGATTTTTAAAACATTATTAAAATCTAACAGTTATTCTCTTAAAGACATTAGTAATATACTTAAAACGGTCAGATGTATCGTAAACCAAAATTAGTGCTTAATCATGGTGGTTGCTTGGTTGCTTTGATAATTAACATTACGGACAGAATTAAAAAGGTTTAATTAATCAAAGTATTAGAATTGTTTTTAAACCTACAACACTAGGAAAATAAAACGGTATTTAGGATTACCTAAAAGAGTCAATCAGAGAAATCGGTAGTAGCCGAATATGCCTTAAACAATTTAAACAACATTTCGATAACAATTACAGTTATAGTCATCAGTAAATAATAATAGCTTTAAAAACTAATTGAGATGTCAAGTTTTAGATATATTTTGACATATCAATTATCATCTAACAATTGTCATTTATAGAGGACGATAACATGGTTATCGAAAGGTATACATTTATATGCAAGATAAATAAAAAATACGTGTGTATGCGCGTGCGCGTGCGCGAATGCGCGCGTACGTGTGTGTTTGCGTGTATTTTCGTGTGTTTACGGGTGTACGCATGTGTTTGCGTTTGTTTGTGTGTGTTCGTGTGTTTGTATGCGTTTTTATGCGTTTCTAAGCGTTTGTGTGCGTTTGTGAGTGTTTGTCTGTGTTTGTGTGACTTTGTGTATGTTTGTGTGTGTGAGTGTGTGTGTGTGTGTGTGTGTGTGTGTGTGTGTGTGTGTGTGTGTGTGTGTGTGTGTGTGTGTGTGTGTGTGTGTGTGTGTGTGTGTGTGTGTGTGTGTGTGTGTGTGTGTGTGTTTGTGTGTGTGTGTGTGTGCGCGTGTGTGCGTGTGCGTTTTTGTGTTGTGTGTGTGTGTGTGTGTGTGTGTGTGTGTGTGTGTGTGTGTATGTGTGTGTGTATGTGTATGCTTGTGTGTGTCTGTGTGTGTGTGTTGATGTGTGTTTGTGCTTGTTTTTGTTTGTGCGTGTTTGTGCGGGTTTGTGCGTGTTTGTGCGTGTTTTCGCGTTTTTACGTGTCTGTATGCGCTAATGTGCGTTTGTGCATTTTTGTGTGCGTTTGTGTGTGTGTATGCGTGTGTGTGTGTGTGTGTGTGTGTGTGTGTGTGTGTGTGTGTGTGTGTGTGTGTGTGTGTGTGTGCATGTTTGTGTTCGCTTGTGTGCGTTTGTGTGTGTGCATGTTTCTGCATTTTTGGTAGTGTTTGTGCTTGTTTGTGCGTGTTTGTGCGTGTTTGAGCGTATTTGTGCATGTTTGTGCGTATTTGTACGTGTTTGTGCGAGTTTGTGTGTTTTCCTGCGTTTTCTTGTGTTTGCGGGTGTACGCATGTGTTTGCGTGTGTTTGCGTTTGTTTGTCTGTGTTTGTGTGCGTTTGTGTGCGTTTGTATGCGCTTCTAAGCGCTTGTGTGCGTTTGTATGCGTGTGTGCGTTTTGTGTTTGTGTGGGTTTGGGTGTGTTTGTGTGTGTTTTTATCTGTTTGTGCGTGTTTGTGCTTGGTTGTGCGTAATTGTGCGTATTTGTGTGTGTTTGTGCGTGGTTGCGTGTGTTTGCGCGTGTTTGTGTGTATATTTGTTTGTGCCTGTTTGTGAGTGTTTGTGTATATTTGCGCGTATTTGTGCATGTTTGTGCGTGTTTGTGCGTGACCGTTCGTATTTGTGCTCGTTTGTGCGTGTTAGTGCGTGTTTGTCTGCGTTGTGTGTGTGTGTGTGTGTGTGTGTGTGTGTGTGTGTGTGTGTGTGTGTGTGTCTGTGTGTGCGTGTGTGTGCGTGTGTGTGCGTGTGCGTGCGTGTGTGAGTGTGAGTGTGAGTGTGAGTGTGAGTGTGAGTGTGAGTGTGAGGTGAGTGTGAAGGTGAGCGTGAGTGTGAGTGTGAGTGAGTGTGAGTTTGAGTGTGAGTGTGAGGCGGGTGTGAGTGAGTGTGAGTGTGAAGGAGTGTGAGTGTGAGTGAGTGTGAGTGTTAGTGTCAGTGTGAGTGTGAGTGAGTGTGAGTGTGAGTGAGTGTGAGTGTGAGGTGAGTGTGAGTGTGAGTGGACGTGAGTGTAGTGGAGTGTGAGTGTGAGTCTGAGGTGAGTGTGTGAGTGTGAGTGTGAGGGATGTGAGTGTGAGTGTGAGTGTGTGAGGTGATGTGAGTGTGAGTGTGAGTGTGAGTGTGAGTATGAGTGTGAGGTGTGAGGTGTGAGTGTGGTGTGAGGTGAGTGAGTGTGAGTGTGAGTGTGAGTGTGAGTGGGTGAGTGTGAGTATGGGTGTGTAGTGTGAGGATGTGAGTGTGAGTGAGTGAGTGTGAGTGTGAGTGTGATTGTGGGTGTGAGTGTGAGTGTGATGTGAGTGTGGTGTGGTAAGGTGAACGTGAGTGTGAGTGTGTGGTGAGTGAGTGTGAGTGTGAGTGTGAGTCTGGGTGTAGTGAGTTGTGAGTGTGAGTGTGTGAGTGTGGTGTGATGGTGTGAGATGTAGTAGTGTGAGTAGTGAGTGTGAGTGTAGTGTGATAGTGAGTGTGAGTGTGAGTGAGTGTGAGTGTGAGGTGAGTGTGGGTGTAGTGTGAGTGTGAGTGTGTGGGTGTGAGTGTGAGTGTGAGTGTGAGTGTGAGTGTGAGTGAGTGAGTGTGAGTGTGAGTGTGAGTGTGAGTGTGAGTGTGAGTGTGAGTGTGAGTGTGAGTGTGAGTGTGAGTGTGAGTGTGAGTGTGAGTGTGAGTGTGAGTGTGAGTGTGGGTGTGGGTGTGAGTGTGAGTGTGAGTTGAGTGTGAGTGTGAGTATGAGTGTGAGTGTGAGTGTGAGAGTGAGTGTGAGTGTGAGTGTGAGTGTGTGTGTGTTTATATATGTATGTGCGTGTTTGTGCATGTTTGTGCTTGTTTGTGCGTGTTTGTGCGTGATTGTTCGTTTTTGTGCGTGTTTGTGCGTATTTGTGCGAGTATGTGCGTATTTGTACGTGTTTGTGCGTGTTTGTGCAAGTTTGTGCGTGTTTTTTGTGTTTGCGTGTTCGCGTGTGTTTGCGATTGTTTGTGTGTGTTAGCGTGTGTTTGCATGTGTTTGCGTATGTTTGCGTGTGTTTGTGTATATTTGTATGTGTTGTCTGATGGAGGTGTTCGAGCAACACAATAGTGCTGTAACATACAACGCCTTAACTCTGGAAACTATCAAACTAATTTATTTCAATTTAATTGTAGAAATTAATTATTGTCTAAGAATTACAATATTGTGTTGAGTGTCAAGAAGCTGTTCATTAATTTCGGCACTTCTAATGGTATTCTACGATTAACTACATTTATGATTATAACTCTAATTATAATTAAATAAAATAGAAGTTAAAAGAAACATATATCTTATGAAGACGTTCAAAACATATTTGCAGTTTTCAGTAATTCAGAAATCAATATTTTTAAAAACTTGCTTATCACGATATTACCTACTTAACAGTGATTGTGATTTACAAATATGCGTGTTTAACATAATATGAACGTAAATGCTGTACCTGTGTACGTGTCAAAAGGATTACAAATTGCTATCGCTTAATTGTTCAATTCAATTAATTCTTTCTGCTAAAGTTTAATATTGTACAGGTGGTCGCTGCTTTGTGATCAATTAGTTTTTTTAGTTTTAAATCACTTGGCTTTTTTCACATTTCGCATGTTAAATAGTTAACAGAAATCGCTCTATTTTAGATTTTTTTTTTCTAAAGTGCTATTTGTGTGCTTAATTAGGACAGGTGTTTTGTTTTTTTAGTATTAAATTATGCAAAGCTTGTTTAAACGGTAGCATGCTTACCCATTAACCTAAAGCTAAATATTAACTGGAAGATGAGATCTTTTTTTTAATGTCATTTCGAGTTATATTAAAATAAATGTATAATACGTACATTAGTTTAGGTGAAACTTCTTACTGAATTGCAATTTGCACTTAAATATAAATAATTAGAGGATTTCATTATTTCGATGTCAAATAATAACTGCATGGCATTATCCTTACGTATATTACAAATAACATATGCAAGCAAATTAAATTTTAGGAACATTCAAAATATCATCAATCTTTTTAAAACCATACAAATTTTAAAACACGAAGGAAGTTTGATAAATAAATGCTACATTAAGGAAAATTCTATTAATTAACAGAACAAAACAAAATTTATGGTTAGGGTAACTGGAATTTATACAAAAAGAATAGCATAGTAAAAGATCAATTATCCCGTCATTAGTAATTGACTATTTTCTCTGCAAGGAAGATTCATTAATTTGTTATTTAGTATAATTGTAAATAACATTACAATATGATAACTGAGAAATTGTTTACAATTAAATTCAATTAGTTTAGATTTATATCTAACTGTGAATACACGTACTTTAAAGCATCACTTATTGTAAGATGAGAAATTTTTAACACAAGACGTATTTGTTACGTGACAAGATGTGAAGTTGTTTAAGTCAAAAATACTTGTCTTGAAAGCAACATGAAGGTCGTAGGGTCAAATTCATAAAAAAATGTTGTGCTTGACTACTGTATTTTTTATGTTAATTTAACACTTAAAAAAGTTTTATTGTAATTTTGTATTGAGTAAATAATGTCAACAATTTAAAAAAAATTTAATGTTGTTTCGATTTTGTTCACACCCCTGTTCAAGCTCTAGCAATTTCTATTTTAGCATTAAATAAATGAAATTTACATAATTAGCACATTACGATATACATGCGCTGTTATAGGTTCTTTTAAGCTAACGACTCGAGCTTTAATGAAGGCAGGTGATCAAAATTTGACAAAGAAAGAGTATCATGGCATTCTTTGATGTGTTTGTCTCAAAAAATAGTAGGTAGGTTAATTTTATTAGGTTTAGATGTGTCACTTTTTGTGGCTAATCTGTTTGATTCAACAAGAATAAATCAGCACAAAAAGTTACATTTAAGCCAAACATAATATGCTATTTTTTCTCCAAACGCTTGTAAGACCGTTAACATTCTGATTTTATAATGTAAACTTAGTGCATATTTAAAAATTGCAGGTTGCTTGGGATGGTATAAAACGGTACACTGTATAAAACAGATCTACGTTTTGCGCCGGCAGTAAAAGTACTTGTACTGCTGCTCGAACGACAATAAAAGTACATATGCTGCCGATGCCAATAGAAACAGAACAGTGGCTAAGAAATGTCATTTCAAGATCGTCAGGTGTCAAATTTCTATGACGCTTGGAGAAAAATTGTTGTTTTGTAAATATTACATTTAAATGTGACATCTGTGAAATCTCATAATAGATTATACGTTTCGCTCCTGCTTTATTGCTTTACGGCTTTGTTTATAATAAACAAACACAAAATAATGGGTGCTAAGTAGGCTTTTAGTTCTGGGTGGCTTTGTGTGGTAGGACGTATATTATCTACATTATAATCTCATATTGCTATTGATATAACACAAACGCTAATGAATCAAAAATAATCTAATCAATAAATAGTTATTTGTATTATAAGTAAAGACGATCTTTCTAATCGAGGCGCAGCCGAGATTAGAAACGCGATGAGTGAAGAACAACCTACTTTTCTTTAAAAAAATTTTCGGACGCTAAATGGAAATGGACTTACATTTTACAAGAAATTATTTAAAAAATACAAGACAAGCGCGAGAATCAAATTGTCGTTTCCATCACTGAAGCAACTAAACAAAAATAGGTAAAAAATAGGTACACAAAAATTTTGTCAAGTGTTATCGCGTGAAAATGGAAATAAATAATGAAAATAATTACCCTTGAAATCACGAGATAAATATGAGAAGCCCTACAATATTTTCAATTCTTGGAAAACTTCAAAGGATGTAAGGGATCGACGAAGAAGTTATGCTTGCTTTTTTCATTTAAAGGTTAGTTTTCCTGAATACATTTATTTATTTATTTTAAGTATTATCTTTATATTTGATTACAGGTTGAAAGACTGAAATCTTCCACGCCGTGGTCGACATGTTCCATGTTCAAATTACGTTGAGAGTGAAAGAAAATGTCGATATATCGAATTATGGGAAGTTACAGTTATATTTAAAGCGTCAAAGTGAGGGATATGAAGCAAAAAAAATAAAAAATTCTATCGCAGGATGATGTGTCAAAATTTTTGACAGAAGCGCCTGACTATACTTTTCTTATGATTAATGTGGCGTTAATTTTCGGTTTGTATGGGGCATGTCGTAGTGAGAAGCTAAGAAAGTTAAATGTGAAGTATATCGAGGATACTGGCTCTATTTTGGTTGCCACCCTCCATGACACTAAGACAAGAAAGAGGCGTATATTCACCATTATGATGGAAATGAGAGGAATTAATGAGTTGTATAGGAGACCTGTAAGCTTGCATCCAAAACATACCAATCACTCAAAATTGTTCATATTTTATATGCAAAATAAATTATTTGAAATTACCCAACCCAGACGGTTACACTGGACACTGTCTACGTCGATCGTCAACTACTTTTTTTGCTGAGGGTGGAGCGGATATCAGGAGGCTCAAAAATCATGGAGGATGGCGATCAAACACGACTCCAGAAGAATATATAGAAGAAAAGGTTAACAATAAAATGGCGACTTTGAAAATGATCTTTAATTAGCCAACATCGTCAAACAGTGGATGCCAGAATCCATCAGATGTTGTCCTAGAACGTACTGAATTACAGTACTTTTTTTACGATTGGTAATAAGGAAATATGGTCCATTTCCATTGAGTGTCTGAAAAAAATATTTTTTGTACTCATAGCTTTAAAATAGGTATTTCCCGATTACTCTCGTTGCACCAAAAACTTGTTTTTCCGCACTGCGGTGTTTTTTACTTTTCAACAGAAACTAGGGTAATTACGTTGTATGGTTGGTAGCAGAATTGAAATGCGCTGATATAACGGACGCGATAAGGCAATATTTCGATATAATTTTTGATATTTAGAGAGCAGTCGCGGCTGACCAGTTAAACACTAAAGACTAAATTAGTGGGGATGCAGCCAAAAGGTTTAGGGAAGAAAAAGAAGACTCTTTTTACTTAATTTGGGAGCTTTCGGAATTCTTCGTCTGTCAAAATTCTACAATGGGTATTAAATTACACGTTATATAAAATATAAAAATTGTTAACTTACAGTATGCGAGGTTGCTATTTAAAACTTGCAAACATTAATAATAAAAAAATTAGTTAAAAATATTGAAAGGGCCATAATATTTAATGTGACAATTTATGATTGACAGTTTGTGTATAAATATATGGTGTTATAACTAAATGAAAGTTAAATGCAAAGAGAACTAGAGCTGTTGGAAGTGAAATGTCTTAATTGTTTATTTAACTGGCGTGGGTTATCTAAATATATGTTTGAGTAGATTATATTAAGGTTTTGAATATCAGTTCTTTTATTCATAGAATTATGTTCACAATGTATATGAGCCATTTCTAAGAAAGACCTCTTGAACAAGTTAGTTTCAATTTCAAGAATTTTAACGCTATTAAGTCAGGATAGTGTCCTGTCTCATTTATGTGTTGTGAAAGGGCACCTGCATCCTTTCTGACTCTAATATCACTACGATGGGAGGTTAGCCTATGCTTTAAGTTTCTAGCCTATATATTTTTGATGCGAGACGCTATTACAATATTTTCTTCTTGCTTTAGAATATTAATAATTTTGGGAGTAACTTCTGTGATGTATGGAAATGATCTATATATTTTATTGATGTTTGGATCGTTTGAGTTATTATGATTGACAATATTATTGTCTCCTTCTGTTTGTATGTCAGGGGTAGAAAAAATTAGCTTCTTTAAAATTTTTGGTGGCTAAGAGTTATTGATAAATAGGACAATATATTTTTTCATGATGTTTAAAAGTTTCTTTAAATAACAATATCAATACATGTTTGCCTGAATTCACATTTTAAAACACCTAACAGTTGAGGTGGATACTAGACTAATACAACAAATCGTGGTTACTGCAACCAATAGAGTATATACAGGGTGCGGCATTAGTGCGTCGAAGTACGATATATCCGTTATTAAAGGAGATATAAAAAAAAGTTATTTACGAAAATTATAGGCAACTTCAAACTTCACATTATAAGATTATTTTCGTATTTACATGGTGTTACATATTACCAGGGTGAACCAAACATACTTTTTTTAAACGGGACACCCTATATATTATTTCAAATTTAGATTAGGCTCATCTCCCCTATACTTCCAATATACGTTATACGTTATACGAGGTGCTTCAAAAGTTAAGGTCAATTGTACACGAAAATCATTCTCATTTCAACGTCCTGTATACCCTAAACAGAACAACCTAACAATAATTTTTTCCAAGCGTACTTCGACGCACTAATGCCGCACCCTGTATGTGTTCTATACTTCAAAATCACATTAATAAATGTATCCATTTTACAAAATGTTAATCATCACCATACAATTATAATATTATGTAATAATTTTCTGACATTGAAATTCATACCAAACAATACATTGAGATTAACTCAGTGAAACTATACTACTTCATGACTACCAAATTAATAATTTAAAATTTTCCTTTAACTGTTATGTACCATGTAATGGAAAATTTACACATATAGCAGAGAGTTCCGTTATTCATGTGTTACGTATATATGAGTGGAAAAAATATTAATGAACATACTCTTAGACAGAACCGTAATCCAAAAGTTTAAATAACCTTTCTACGTCTCGTATTTTAATTCAGAAGTATCCATAACTCAATACGGACGCACTTCCCGATATTAATGAGCTTTTTCCAGTCACTTGAGAATTATGATACTTACTTTTTTTTGATAAACGGTGGGTTTTAAGAAAAAAAATGAGATCATTTCCAGTTATACCAGAAATAATAATTCTGTTCCGGTTAGTTCAAACTCCTATGTACATATCTCAAAAACCAACTTACAAAATTGAAAGGAAAGTCAAAGAAGTAAATTTTCTCTTTCTCTTCTCTTTCTTTTTCTTAAACAAGATCTCGTATAAAGATTACATTGGACTTATTTATTTAATTCTCATGTTACACAAACATTTTTTTCTCCCTATTACCATGCATTTTGTTTTCTTCAAACCATAATCCAAACATGATGCATTAAGGTCATCTAACATTCCCGATTATTCCCTTCGGCTCTTTGCTAACAGTACCATGACATCTGCAAATCTTATGCACTTCTTCTTCTTATAACTACCCTCTTGTACCATCCACCGCCCTTTCTAATATTTTTTCCAGGTACAGGTTGAACAATGTTGTTGATAAGTTATGGTCTTGTCTCACTCCTCTTCATAATTCTATTTTTTCTGTCATTTCATCTCCGACTGTCACTTTTATTCTTTGGTGTAGGCATTAAGTTTTTAACAGTCTTCTTTCGTTCCAGTCTGCGCCATTTTCTTTTAGAATTATCATTAATCTGTTTCATCTAACCCTAACAAAAGATTTTTTCTAGATCTGTAAATACCACATATACCTTCCTAAACTTTTCAATATATCTCTCCCACCATTCTTAACAATCCAATTGCATCTCTAGTTCCAACTCCTCTTCTAAAGCGATATCGTTCCTCTTTTATAGAGCTATTAATTGTATCGTACAACCTTCTGTTCAGCACCCTCAGCAGTATTTTAGCTACATAAGAGATTAAGCTGATGTTAGATGTTCTTCGCACTTATTGGTATTTTTCTTCTTTTCTATTGGTATCATTATGATTCTAGAAAATCTTTTGGCCATTCTCACGAGTTGTATAGGTCATTACGTAAGGTTGACAGTTTTTTTCTTCCTTCGTTCCCTAGAGCAGTTTGTAATTCATCACCTCCCATAGCCTTTTCTTTCTTCATTGCTGTTAACTCTGCTTCCGTATCCTTTTGTAGAATACCATAACCCATTTCTTCTTCCTCCAAACTTCCGTCAATTATTACTTGTAACTCATTTTCTCCAGGTTTTGCTCGTTTGCCATGCAGTCATTCTATGTATTCCTTCCACCTATCGAGTACCTACCTCCTTTGTCTTTGTAACTACTATTTCTTCCTTATTTTCTATTGCTAACTTACTCCTACCCTTATTTTCCTTATAAACTAATTCCATTCCCTCCCTGTACATTATTTCATATTTTCAGTACATTCTTTTTTTCCTACCTCTGTATTAATACTATTCCATCTTCTCGTCTCGTCGATTTGTTTACCATTTTTTACATTCTTTTCAAATCTTTTTTTCCTTTCTGTAGCCTAACGTTTCTTTTGCTGCTTCCTTCAAACTGGTTTTTCTTTTTTCCCCTTTTTTTTTATGTATTGACCATTCTCAAGTTTTTCTATAAAGGATGTTTCCATTTCCTTTGCTATCTCCTCATTTGCCAATTTGTCTACTTCTATATTTCTATTCTGTTTACCATTTCCTACTTTTTTCAACTTTACCTCTACTTCTGCTCTTACTAAGTTATAATCCGAGTTAATGTCAGCTCCAGGGTATGCATTTTTTATTTCACTCCTATATCTTTTTTGTATTCAAATATAATATAATTGGTAACGTTCGTTATACAGCCTTGAGATCCAGTTATTCCTTCTTCTTTTATGGTGACCAGAGTTTGTGTTACATACAGTCATATACTCTTCCTTACAAAACTTTACTAGCATTTCACCCCTATCGTTCCTTTTTCCTAATAGAAAACTTCCTACTGTGTAACCTTCTCTGCCTTCTCCCATCACAATTACACATGCGTCTTTTTTCTCGCTTTCAATAATATACAATTTCTCATAATAACATTCTACATCCGAGTATTGATTTCCTGGCATGTGTTCTTTTTAGTCTTAAGTGCATCAGTCTTGCATCTAAGCATTCTACTTCCATCACTTTGTCTTCTAATTGCTTTGTGACTATTATACCGACACCAAATCTTCCATTCCTCTCTTCACCTGAGTACTAGATTTATAGTTTTCGATTTCTCTTTCTCCTCCCCATCTTACTTCACAAATTCACATAATATCAACCTTGTTCCTTACCATCTCATGTTTAGCATTATCTAATTTTCTATGGTGTAGCAGTGTTAGAACATTCCATGTTCCTATTCTGATTTTCCTGTTTTTAACAACAACAGTATTTAATCTCGTTGTCCTCTCCCGGAGAAATGCCATCAACTTCTAGGAAGTAATAGTGTGATAAATAAAAATTATTATTAATTTTATTAAATACATAAATTAAAAGTTTACCTCGAGTATTGAACCTACGATATGTACTTTGCTAGAGTGCCACTCTAGCAAAGTGCATGTCGTAGGTTCAAATCCTAATCGAGGTAAACTTTTTATTTATGTATTTTATAAAATTAATAATAATGTTTTATTCCATATTTACTTTTGAACTTATTCGTTCATAACAAAACTTATAATAATAGTTCTGTAGTTTTCCTTTGCTTTCCACACAGGCAGCCTATTGTAGCCCATTCAGCCGCCCACTTTGGTATACTATATAGTATACCAAAATACTAAAATTTGAAGTATACAAGCATAATCATTTTTCAAATTTTCTTAAAATGTGTTAAAATTTTAGAATGTTTCAATTTTAACAAGAAACTAAATTCCATATTTCTATAAAAACCAACAACCGTTTATTTCAAATATAGTATGATTATAATGATTAAAAATTTAATTTTCTACTTCCTACTTAATTACTCACTTTGCTTAATAAATAGAAGTGAATGAAATAAATTCTAATGTATGATGTTAGAAATTTCTTTAGTTGATCCAAGTCGACCGCTGATAATGGTAGCTTAGCTATTAAACCACGATCGCGTTCAGTATTTTTTAATGTGTGGTACATGGGTGTATTTTGTTTGTTAATATATTAATCTTTTATAATTCTCTTGCAATTGCTTTTTAGGGGTTAAAGTATTAATTCTGACCTAAAATTACCCACTATTCTATAAGTTTAATACCAGTTGAACTAATACTATTTAAAAATAAATTTTAAACTTGGATTCAATTTAAAACTCTTCAATTTTATCTTTAACTTTGCCTTAATAAGTGAAAATATTGTTTTGGTGTAGTATAACAAATAAAAAATTAGGGGGAGTAAATTTGGAATATTAAAGAGGTCAATTGCACCACGGTCTCAGTAAGGTACAATACACACGAAACTTACTGTAGTTGAGAACTCATTTATTTTCAGGTGTGAGAGATGAAGAGATATGTCAATAGATATAATCAGTAAAGCGTTTATTTGTTTTTTCTTGTTGCACGCTACTCAATTTTATAGGTTTAAAAATTAAACTATAACAAAAATTGAGAAACATTAATACCATAGGTAATCTGAGTAGACTAAAATTTAATAAAGCAAAATGTCTGATTAACTTAATTTTTAACTAAAACGCGATATCTCGTAAAGATTTACGATATTAAATAATTACTAAATTCAACTCAACTATATAAGCCTATAATCTATGTTTACTTAAAATTCAATAAAATGCAATATGATCAACACTGTATTTAATATTAAAATGTATACTGACCTATGTCAACAGTTACTATACGTTATCACTGAAATATTTTAGAAACCGAAGTCAGCTGTTTCTTTAACCGTATCCAAAAAACACTATACTGATTTGTTATTTACTTATTTTTGAATTAAAAGGATACGTATTACTTACATGTACTCAAAATAAATATATTAACTTCGTCTTAAAACAAACTGCAGTGTGAGAATTTCATTTTCCATTCATAAGATAAACTTTCGGTAAACGTACAAATTAACGAAATGTAGACCATATATTAAGGTAACGTAATTTTCATAATATGTTCCATATACAAATAATGAAATGTAGATCAAACTACAAAAGCAGGCTTCGAACAACGAAAGCTGGCATTAGACGACTAAAACTGATATATGTACGCAGCATACATTATTGATGCAAAACAAAGGTATCTCCATTTATAATTTTTGCAAGTCAACATCGTGACGTCATACACCACGCTATTACAACGATACGAAATTCATTCGCATAAGAGCTTAACACAATCGGTTTTCATTAACGGAGAGGCGTACCCTTTTCTTTGTTTGTTTGTTTGTTTCCTATTAAATATAATATATACAAAAATGTAATTATGAGCCCTTACATACTTTATACAAGGGAAGTAAAACTTAAGCTACAATATGCATTAAAATGCAGAAGAAACGGAAATGAATTCAGTAAGTTCGCGTTTGCGCAAAAACAAAATTAATGTGGCTAAAATCGACCTTACAGTCGATCAAATTATATACACAGGGATTCGTAATTATGTGCACTAAAGAGAAAATATCGTCATATAACAAAAATTTAATTATTGAAAGGAAAACGATACCAACGTAATGTAAATATACTTATCGATAATAATACAAATTCAGAACTTAAATTAAGGTAACGATAGCCAAGAATTGGCACGTTACAGTAGTAGCCAACAAAGCTACGCCGTTTTGCCTAAATTTATTAAACGTTTTCTCTAAACCAAGTAAGTTTATTAGTAATTAAAAATTATTATTAATTTTATTAAATACAAATAAAAAGTTTACCTCGAGTAAGATTTGAACCTACGACATGTAATTTGCTAGAGTACCGCTATAACCAACTGAGCTACCGAGATACAAGCCCCAGTCGATGTAAATTTTGTCTTTATGTATGTAGAGTTGATATTATAATAAGTTTATTAGTAGATTATAATTGCTTACTATGTAATATAATCATTTACATAAAAGGTGTTAATTATAATTAACCTGCAGGATATTGTAATTAGGTGGATGTAATTAAGTTTGATTCGGTCCAATCAGTTGTTTAAGTAACTTAATTTTGATTATTAGTGTAAAAAGTAGGATATTGCCTTTTTTTGTCCTTTGATCTGCTTACTTTACATACAAATTATTACAACACAGGATTAACACTGTAAACATAAATAGATGTTCCTAATTGAACCATTAAAGCAAATATAATTTTTGGTACATTTTAATACATTTAAGTCATTCTGTGACTTGAATGTGATTTTAATACAATTAATGCATAATTTTGACATAATCTATTCATACATTTAACGTTTAACAATTGTGGAACATTTTCTATAAAATTTATTTCTGTATATGCAGGAGTGACAAATGATAATGGCTTTACATGTACCTGTGTAGTGTATTTTTTTACAGTTTCCAATACACGATATCTGGTATCGCAAGTTAAATATGTTGCATAAAAATCAATTGCATACTGTAATGTGCCATTGTAACAAAAATAATAATTGTACATACCATAAACGTACAGTTAATGTGTTACATAAATACCTATTTTTAGGTATCAAAAAACAAAATTTTAAATACTTATATTAAAAGATTTTTATGTTCTTACTTATAAATCATTACGATACAACTTAATTGAACCAATATAAAAAAGTATATCGGTTATAAACATTACTAAGTTAAACAAAACTCATAAAAACAGATACAAATCATTAGAAGTAAATGTTGGGAGGTCCTAAAACAACATTTAGTTTGTTTAAAGCGTAAACTTAAGAGACACACCTTGATTATAAGCATTTTTTTTTAAATAACGAAAGAATTATATTTTTTTAACATATTATGTACTAAAATATCAGGAACTAACGAATATTTTACTTACAGTAACGAATTGTGTATCATGCGCTGATATCTTTAATCACATTATTAGCACATGCAGATATGATACACTAAAAAAAAAATAATAAAAATATGCAGATGAAGTTATCATGAATAAAAAAGTATTCCGAGTTAAATTTATTACTCAATTAACTGTATTACGAAATTACATTTAAATCAAATTTAAATATTTTTATGACAATGTTAACTGTTGTAGTCATGTTGTATATGATAATTACATTAACATCCTTTATTTCCTATTTAGTTTTGAACTTTTTAGAACTAGATCAAGAGTTTCCTTAGGTTTGTTAATCAGATGTTTAATATAGATAATTAAGGAGTTATCTATCATTCATCTCAAGAATTTTTTAATATTATAACATTAGTGCTTGATTTTGTGAATAATTTTACTGTAATTACCTTTTTCCTAACAAATTTCTTTGTTAGGCACACAAAGCAGGTATAGTGTTTGTTAATTTTGTTTATTTATTTGAAATCTTCAATTGAACTATTATAAGCTAAATACACACAAAAGTTTAACAATCAAAAGCATTCCCAGGAAATAGAAATAGTATATTTCTATAGATACTTTTACTAACACAATAGAAACTTTCTCATTATTCTCAATTAATTGTTTAGTATAAAAACAAATCTAGAACTAAATAAATAGAAATCTAGATCAATATCATTTTAGTTGCACTTAAATCTCAGGTTACTTCATTAATTATGCTAAGTGCATCCATAGCATAAAAATTGCATAACTTTGATTAATTCAGCGCCTTCATTGCGTATGCATCTTTTTACATGTACATTCTTGTCTCTGTATAATTAAGTCACTTGTACAAACAGCATCTTTAGTCTAAAGGCAATATATTATATCACTACTAAGCTCACAATTTATATGCAATATTAAAGTCTGTGTTTCAGTAAGTTGTACTAAGAAATTTCTTCCATTTACATTAATTTACATTTCTAACAGTTAGAGTTAGAAAACAAAGATTATAAGAAGTAAAAATTAAAAAACATCATACTGCTAAAGGTGTTTTTTTAAAAACATGCAATGAGGGGGAAATTTCATTATTACTCATTTTACAAAAAAACATACATAACAAATTTTCCCGGGTTATACTGCCAAAGCAAGAATGGTATCATAAGCTTCCTTGTGTGTTTTAGACTGATCAGATGCTGTTAAATATTGGAAATCAATTAATCGGCTTTTTTATTCATTGAAAAAATTACTAATGTCAAAATAATTAAATGATCTCCAAAATGGCAGCAAAGAAGAAATTAGATCGCACTATTGAATGTCTTATCTTTTAAGAACATTATTGAGAATTTTGTTGTCTATTTGCATAAAACAAAATGGTATGTTTTGGCAGTATTTTAATGTACTTAGTGAAGAAATTAACACTCCATTACACGCGTCAAATATATTGCACGCGTGCCGGGGACCGGGGACAATTGACAATTCACGAATTCAATTACTTGTAAGTGCAACGGGCGTAGTACCCTTAGATACTACTTTTGTTTATTTAACCCCGCTCCAAAGAATAATATTTAAGTTCTCTTAAACTTTTCTGTAATTTCAACATTATTGAATAAAATTTAATACCTGAGATGATTATTTTTTATTGAGTGGACCTCTTTCTGTATTTATATACTCAATATTTGTGTAAGCTTGTGATATTAATAATCTTTAGCAATAAAAGTAAATCAAACGTTATACTCATTTAATTAAATTCCATTAAATTCCAATGCATCAATGTTATTTACAAACATATAGAAAATCAAACCTATATCTACAATAACCTTCTTAAAACTAACATAAAATAAAATCTTTATCAGAATTAAACGTTGTTTTTGTTTAATTCTGACAATAAAATGTAAAGTTGCAAGAAATCAAACACAAAAAAGTTTTATTTATTAACACAAACAAAAAAGGTTGTTACTTATTTTCATTGACAAACTGATGATGTAATGCTGGCGTTTCTTGACCGATAAAAGGGCCTCACATAGGTTAGAGTCTGCTCTTCCGATGATGTCACTTGCCGGCACTCTGGAACCCTTTCTCTATTGTTGTCCTTATCTTTTCTTACACTTTTGTGTAGTTGAATATGCTTCTAATTTTCTTCCATCAGTTAATGATTATAGTAAATAATCGTTCGATATATTTACACTGTATAGTTTTTACTTAATTGTTCAGTTTTAATCACAAACGGCGTGCGCTACCAACTGTAAGCGAGCTATGGAAAGCCATATTTTCAATATCGATGTTTTTTTAGTTATTATACTCTATATACCGCTATATTAATTGGATCGATTGTCTTGGAACATTTTAGATACGCACTATTGTAAACTATTATAACCTTTTATTGTCGCCAACTTGCATTTTCACTTTTATTATTTTAATAAGGAAGTAATTTTCTACTTCCCTATCACCGTTAATTAATTCTTATTTCGTAATTTTCACATTTACAGGCAGCGTAACTATACAATCTCACTTAGACAGCGGCGTCCATCTATCGACAACTTAACTCGGATCGCTTATTTTATGCGACTCCTTTAGTTAGCTTTCTTACCGCGACTGTTTTTAATCGCTCACTGAATGCGACTGTTTTAAAAACTGCACATCATTATTATGACAGCGTCATTCTTCCAGACATTCATGCACTGAAATGCGCGTATTTAAATAATTTACAAATTGAATATATAGATAACTTTTGAAATAAACTCAAGCTTTTCATGTTAATATAATTACATTCAAATACAAATAAACAATAACCATTATCCAGAAATAATATATAAATATCTAATATCGTATAATTTAGCGCGAAATTTTGATTTCTCTAAAGCTCCCTTTACATAAGACATTTTTATTAACTCAAATCAATACAAGTAGAAAAGTGTAATAATAATACATATTATGGAACAACCAAAGAAAATAGACATACTAACTTAACCAACTAAATTACCAAAACTATTTACTTTTAATTTGAAGATTCCCCGTCACCTATTGGGTGAGTGCTGTCTGTACATGGTGTGATAGTGTGCTCCCTGCAGATCGATTTAATGCACTAAATACACCTAATCCTTGACTTGCGGTGTTTCCTAGGAGGGCAGTATGCGAATTTTATATCTTCATTTCCTATCAATCTTGGATATCGTTCAGGTTTAGGAATTTCATAAATCTCATGCATTATCCTCGCCAGGAGTGTTTCCCGCTACGTCATCATATACAATCATATGGTGTAATATGAAAAACATCAGTCAAAATTATTTTCGACGGTATATAACTAGACCTCGATAAATAGTCGACTATTTTTATTGCATCTAAATTTCGAAATCAATTTGTCGAGACGTAATTTTGGCATTAATAATCTGATTAAAGCCCGATAGCTTTAGCTCGAATACTTTAATCTTTAATTATTAATGCCCAAATTATATCGAGACAAATTGTAAAATACACGAGAAATTTAGTAGCAATAAAAATAGTAGCTAATTTATCGAGGTCGTGTTATATTTAATAAGATTATTTCCTGAGCCAAGAACATTTCTACATGTATAAGAAAAAAACACAGAGAAAGGATATTGTATGAACTAATAAAATAATAAGTAAATATTTATTTATTAAACAACAACTAATCCTAACAATCAATGTTACATTATTCCTCTATTTACAATTGAAAATACAGTTGTTATATGTTGCAAAATTGAAATTTTCGGATGGATTCTTTGTTGTTGAATACCGTCCTGTCGGTGACAATTGAGCGTGCTGATAAAAATAGTCCACTATTTAGCAACAAGGTGAATGGACGCTTTATTTTATTTTGATTGGTCATATCAAAGCAGTTTCTAACCACGCGATTGGTCAAAAATTCAAATTTGACAGGCAAGGAAAATAATCATTATAATAAATTCTGATTAGAAAATATACCCCGAGATGGCAGCATTTAAAGCTGCAGAATTCCAAAATACAGTTACTTATTTATTGTAATTTATTTTGTAAAAATTAGAGAACGTTGATTATCGTAACGATAACGGTTGAAAATCAATATCCTTGAAATCTAATAGGTGTTTGGCACGTTATTTTTGCAGCCTGCGGGTTATGTACGTTATAACCCTATTACAAACAATGCAATTTTCAACAAAATGTAAGCGTTTAATAACTACATCGGAATTATAAAAACAGGAGAATGGTTGTGTTGTAAGTTGATGATAAACAATCATACCACTGATAATTAGAAAATTCAATTTATAGGTTAAACAATTTGCATGGAACAACTGCCTACATGCACTATTTACACCTCGTAAGGCTACTACGTTTTACAATCATAATTGCTTATTGTTGTTACCATTTCAGTAGCAATGATGGCCCACAATAAGATGGCAACATTATTACACAAAATAGATGTTAAGTTACGTGCCTAAATAAAATGGAACTTCGTACGAAGATGACATTTAATGTGGAACATAAATTCTATGGGAAATGTGTGAATTAACATCGTGAAAAGCATTTTACCACAAAATATATTGTACTTACGTAATTGAAATACATTACGAATAGAAATTATATTAACACACTAGTATTACTAATTGTAGGTTATAGGAACATGGTTGTCACAGTGTAAAACTCCTAATCGGAGTCACTATCTACATCCGAGCTTTCAGAATAGTTTCCAATGTTAATAATCAATTCGTCAACTGTGATGTCCAACTTTTCTTCTCGTTTATACGTTTACGTTTATTGTTTCTTCAGTATAACGCATACAATTAGCTCATAATGATTTTAAATTAAAAGTGTTTACTTGCCAACGATTAGGTGAATTGATCTGTTTAATGTATTGTTTAAGAAATTAATTCGCATTCTTGCGATATAACTTTTTTCCAATAAACCTCTACGGTTGGAGTCTTTTTTGAATTTGAATCCTAGCGACTGGACTGCATGATAAAGACTTCTGTCACTTATGTGACTGTTACGAGCTTCTGCATTTAAACGTGACATGTTTTTCTGTAAATAAATTAGTATGTCAAACATGTGTATACCGATTTTGAATGTTTCAGGTAGATCGTCAGCTTTTGTTTTCTTTCGTGGTCGTTTTTTAACTGGACTTGTTAAAATAGGGTTAGATGCACCTCGAGACTTGACATTTTTCTTAATTGATTTAATGTGTGTAAATAAATGATGATTAAAAGAAGTAAATGTAGGAAATGGGTAAACAGTCAAATGATAAACAAACAAATGTAGTAGGAAGATATTTATCAAATGAGAATTTTCAATTTAAATTCATATGCATATAAAACAAATTGACTTCGTGTTTATAGGTTTACTCTTTCTACTGCATTTGCTTATTCAATACCGTATGTCGAATTCGTCAAATGCATTTCGAATGTTCACCATCCTTATTTAATTCACTGTTTTATATGAGAAGATAGTATAAACAAATTGGGTAGCTAAATTCATAAATTAATAGCGTAGCGGTAAACACTCCTGGTGAGGATAGTAATCTTAATTTCATGGTATTAAGAATACGTGCGTCTGACGCCCTTCGCTTTGCATAGTCATATATTATCGATTTCACCAATATTGGCAGGTAGTCAGTTTGTAGATGATATATTTATAGCACCAATATTCATCTTACCGAATAATATGGTAAGTGGCCACCTATTTGAAATTCGCGACACCGAATAGTTTTTTGCAAAGCATCACTCATATCTACCCTAATTTTTGTTTCGTTATAGAATGTAATTATGCCTGGTTTATATTCTACACGTGATTCCGGATCAACAGAATCGTCATTGTACATAATAGACAAAAGAAGCACATGTTTATCTCTTTTCGGTTTATACACGACTGTAGGGTTTCTAGAGGGACCAAATGTTTTCTTGGTCTTTCATTGATGTTCGTAATAAACAGCGGTGGAATTTTCCTTTTGTTTTTCTTTAGTGTCCCTACTAGCGTAAGTCCCATTTTTAAAAGTTCTTGAGAATGTGGAATCGAAGTAAATAAATTGTCACAGGTGATATTTCTTCCAGTTTTTATAGTGCTTTGTCATTCTTTTTACAATTTCTCCTACTCTGTTATCAACACGGTATGGACCTTCGTTTTGTATACATATACCTCCAAATTTGTTGTATAAAATGTTTTGATATCCGTAACTATCTGGCTTATTAGGCATATAAACCCAAAAACTGCAGCGCCCTATAAATGCCAACAGCATTTAGTCTACGGTTAATACGTGCTTACGCTGTAATTATTTTTGCAACGATTTACAAATTCGTCAAATATATCACGAACATACGTAAGTTTTTTTATTTCCTTTAGTTGCTTCATGTTTATATCAGAAATATTATCAAAACGAGGCATCGGCAGTAAAAGTTTAAACCTATTCACTCCCAATGTTAAACGAAATATTTCTATTCCTGTTCCATCCTTTTTCCATTTACCCAACAGATTTTGGTGTATTGAATGGTGGATACCCAATAGGCATAATAACCCAAAAAAGGCTTTTATTTATTGTACATCTGTTTCCTTTGCATCACGACTACGAGCATAATTTTGTTGTACTAGACGTACTTTTATATTGGTAATGTCCACTATTTTTTCGATTGTATCAGGAAAAAACAATTGCCACCCTTCTTTTACATCAGAAGCACCTTTTGCTTCTTTGATGGGACCTGGAAATTTTGTAACAATGTTATATTGTTTAGTTCGGCTTCTAATATTAATTTGGGAATGCACTGACCTTTCTCTAACTCCGTCCTTTCTCAGATATGTTGGACTGTCTCAACCTATTCATTGTCAGATTCTGCACTTTGTTTAGATTCACTACTGTCTGTTACATAATTGTTAGTAATGATCTCTTGATCAATATCACTGTAGTCTGAATTGTCATCTGCCACTGTGAATGGCGACCTTATCGAAACTTGATAAGAGAGTTTCTTTGGCCTGCATTGGTCGGTATGTATCTGGACAACATGGTTCCATCAGGACGTAGGAACCTGTGACACTACACAAGAAACAATCCAGTTGTTGCAAGAAAGATTTCCGGACCGTATTATCTCACGCAATGGCAATCAGAATTGGCCACCGAGATCGAGTGATCTCACACCATACGACTTTTGGTTGGGGTCTTTGGCAAAGTATCGCGCATATTCCGATCATCCGATAACAATAAATGAGCTTAAATATGGAATTGGAGAAATTGATCAGCAAAAGTGCAAAATTGTTCTCGGAAATTTCATCAAAAGAGCAAGAATGTGCCAGCAAAGTCGTGGCGGCCATTGAATGGATATTTTGTTCCATATTTAATCGGAACCTATGTAACATAAGTTGAAATAAAATTTTTTACAATTCTTCAGAAAACATGTATTTTATTAAGGACTCAAATGTTGTAATCTTGTTGGACCACCTATTATAATAGTTATTGAGGCACTTCCTGTTTGTCCAATAATAGAAACCCCATGTAAGTTCACCCAGTACTTTGTGTGAAAGTCAAAAAACCTGGATATCGTTCATTCACAAATAATGGAGTAGGAACAAAATAAATTTTACACGGTATTAAATTACAAAGTACTAAATAAACCTATTGAATGTACACGGAATAATGGCTCTGCAGCAGTAACCGTACATTTTATCACAAAACTTTCAAGGCAAAAGTTGTTTGACGAAATAATGCGCATGTGCATAGTGTGCATATGTCAGAAAAAAACATTTTAGATGTCAATCTTGAGATATGATATCACCGGCAGTTTTTTTTAATCATAACCCCATACTTTTGTTACACCCTTTTATTCCTCTTTCAATTGTCAAAATGACAGCATAAAAAATTTGATCTTACATACAAAAATTTTTGAGAAAAGAATTATTGAAAGTTGAAAAACATACATTTTATTACCAACAAAAGTACATAAGAAAACACAATATTTCGTTTTTAACGCAACACATGCTCAAAATGTTCACAATTAACAACCACGAATAGAATTTCTTAATGAATTAGGCGGTAATAACAATTGTGCGCATCGTCGATTATTCTTTGTTGTAGTGCTTCCAGATGATCGGGTTTGTTTCAGTACACCTTAGATTTTGAATGATTCCATAAGAAAAAATCGTACGCTGTAAGATCCGAAGAGCGTGGAGGCCATTCGACATTCCCTCGTCTTCCTATCCGACGATCCGGGAAGACTTCATCTAAATATCTCCGTACATTTAGAGAATAGTGGGGTGGTGCCCCATCCTGTTGAAACCACATATCAACATTTGTAAATTGTTCTTGACAAGCTGGAATAATTTACTCTTGCAATAATTGTAAATACTGGTTGCCAATTAAATTGTCATTTATAAAAAAAGGACCAATAATCCGATCACGGCAAATCTCTGCCCATGCATTCATTTTTTGTAGTCTTAGGGTATGCTGTTGGATTATCCAATGGGGATTTTCATACGACTAGTAACGACAATGATGTCTATTTATTGATGCGCTCCATTATAAACTTGCAAAACTCCACACGTCGGTCATAGTCATCTTCTGTCAATTCCTGTAGTAAGATAGGCTTACGTGGGACCAGTTTTTCCCCTTTCAGTATACTATGTATGGAATCTTTACTTAAGTCGCGGTTTAGAGCTAGCTGATGCGTTGAAGTGTGTGGATTTTCTGTGATCTCTAACAATACCTCTAATTTTCTATCTTCGTTTGTTGCCACGTTTGATGGACCGGATTTTGGAAGATCCTTGACATGACCTGTTTCCCTAAATTTCTTTACTATTTTGCTGAGTAATTAGTGCTCGATTTGGATAAACTTCATTAAAAAGTTCACAGACTTCTTATTGTGTCCTCTTACGGTCCCCATAACAGACCATTATTAAAATCTGGATCCTCTACGTTTCTTATAAATGCACCATACTATTGCACTAGGACTACTTTCACAAATACACAGAAATCTAATGGTTTTTATTTGTGAAAAAAGGATGTTTTATGTGCAAAAAGCTTACTTGGTAGGTTTTGAACAAAAATTAGAATACTAAAGATAGATTAACACTTTTCTGAGTGACAATTGAAAGAGGAATAAAAGCGTGAAACAAAATTATGGGGTTACGATTTTTAAAAAAAACTGCCGATGACGTCATATCTCAAGATTGACAACCAAACTATTTTCTTTGACATATGCACAATGTTCGCATTAGTTCGTCAAACAACTTGTGTCTTGAAAGTTTTCTGATAAAATGTACGGTTACGGCTGCAGAACCATTATTCGATACATTTTGGGTACCCAGTATGGACCGGGTGGCCAACTAAGAACGGCCGTCGGTCATATCTCAGGAATGGATTATAGCACAAGTTCGGGAAAAAATTTTTTAAAAACAAAAGTGGCCTCAAGAAATGCTTGGAAATTATTTTCAGAAATGTAGGTTCACTGCGAGAGGGCGTATTTGACAGTTAAAATTATTAAATATTATAATTAGATTCCTCAACAAATTCTGCATATGTTTTATTTGACAAGTTTTAGTCTCTTCAAGTAAGGGGGGGGGGGGGGAGAGTGGGAACCTTGTTACGAAAAAACGCCTTGAATTCAGGTTCTGCTTGACCGATTTTAATAAACTTGGTGTTGTTTGAAAGAGCTTTTGTTAAACAATAGAAAATTTGTAAATTTGAAGCAATCTGATTAATAACATAAATGCTAGAAGGCGCTGTTTAATATTGTATTTCTCTTTACAATTTTAAATGGAAGCATAAAAATTTAAGTAGGTTTTTAAAAAGTAGACTAAATTAGTAATAAAACAGTGAAAACTGCAAGTCGATATCTTTGTCCTATCCTGAGATATCGTAAGAAACAGGTAAATGGCGGGAATTGTTCTTCCAACGTCTAGTAGGCTAGTTCGCGTTAACGGAAATTATTAAATTTAGCCTGGATGAAAAGATCTTACATTGGTCTGCAGTAATGTAAACTGTTATCATACTAATGTTATGGTTGCCGCTAGATTACCTAAATGTAATGCTGTCGCTACTAACAATGAGAACAAATTATAAAATAATAATGTGATAAATCTAACATTTTTTTAATTATATAAGAATGTTATATTTGTTTTTAAGCGATGTGTTAGTAAATCAAAAGCATAAAATATCAATAAAAAACGATATTTGCCCAGCAACAACAAATACAGTTTAAAACATGAATTACGATTTACTGATGACAACAAAATTAGTAAAGAGGGCCATGTAAGATATAAAATAAATTCCCTGTTGAAAACAAGCAAGCTATGATTTTCACGCATATGTCAAAATTATTCATGCAACCGGCTCTCAAATATGATACACGACGACCCTGAAATACTTTCACGAATTATGTGGACAGACGAGGCTACTTTTTATAGTGACATAATATGCACTACTGGTCTGAAACGAATCCCCACTGGATGCAGGAGGTCCAACATCAGTGTCGTTGGTCTGGAAATGTGAGGTGCGGGATTCTAGGTGGAGAAATAATTGGGCCTATTTTTTTAATGAGACTTAATGGAGAAAGATATTTAGATTTTTTTAAGCAACAAATTGCCACTTCTTTTAGAAGACATACCCTTGGCCATTCGTCGTGACATGTTCTTGCAACACGATGGGTGCCCGGCACATTATTCAAGAGATGTTGGGAATTTCTTAGAGCAATCATACCCTGAAAGGTGGATAGGACGGGGAAGTTTATTTATTTGGCCACCAAGGTCTCCAGACCTAACTTGTTAAGATTTTTATTTGTGGGAGCGAATAAAAGATCTCGTTTATGCCGATAGAGCCACAACAAGAGCTGACATGATTGAAAGAATACGACAGACAATACGAAGTATTTCAAGGGCAGAAATTGAAACTGCTGTTCTCTCCACCCGTCAGCGATTGATTTCATGCATTGAAAATGATGGACGACATTTCGAACATCTATGGCGACACTAATTACATAGTTATTTATTTAAGGTTTTAATTGTTAGATTTATCACATTATTATTTTATAATTTCTTCTCATTGTTAGTAGCGACAGCATTACATTTAGGTAATCTAGCGGCAACCATAACATTAGTATGATAACAGCTTACATTACTGCAGACCAATGTAAAATCTTTTCATCCAGGCTAAATTTACTAGCCTAGACGTTGGAAGAACAATTCCCGCCATTTACCTGTTTCTTACGATATCTCAGGCTAGGAAAAAGATATCGACTTGCAGTTTTCACTGTTTTATTACTAATTTAGTCTACTTTTTAAAGACCTACTTAAATTTTTATGCTTCCATTTAAAATTGTAAAAAGAAACACAATATTAAAAAATATTAAACATCGCCATCTAGCATTTATGTTATTAATCAGATTGCTTCAAATTTACAAATTTTCTATTCTTTAACAAAAGCTCTTTCAAACAACATCAAGTTTATTAAAATCGGTCAAGCAGAACCTGAATTAAAGGCGTTTTTTCGTAACAAGGTTCCCACTCTCCCCCACCCCTTATTTGAAGAGACTAAAACTTGTCAAATAAAAAATATGCAGAATTTGTCGAGGAATCTGATTATAATATTTAATATGCCCCTTAATTGAGTAAATTTTGAAAAATTTTGCTTTTTTAAAATTTTAACTGTCAAATACGCCCTCTAGCGGTGGACCTACAATTCTGAAAATAATTTCCAGGCGTTTCTCGAGGTCACTTTCGTTATAAAATTTTTTTTCCCGAACCTGTGCTATAATCCATTCCTGAGATATGGCCAGCGGCCGTTCTTAGTTGGCCACCCGGTACGTATATTTAGAAACGGATCTCATAAACCTTCCACTTGTCTGGAAATGTTTTTTCTAAAAAAAATTTTTTAAATCAAATTTGTTATTAAAGATATAGAACATTTTATTGGAATTGTATGGTGTTATATTGGTGATATTGAGAACCAGTAATTGTCACTTCTATAAGTACCTACCTACATTATAAAAGGTGCATCACGAAAATCAGAATTCCTTAGGGACCTCATACTGTTTATTTCTTAATTTCCGTAAGAGCTTTAGGTTAAAGAATTGATTGTTTCCTTAATAAATTATCGATTTTTGTTTAACTGGCCTACTTGAAAAAACTATGCTTTTGTATCTCTTATTAGTATATATAAATGTTAATGTTAAATTTCAATCAAAAACAAATATAAAAGTTAATAAACAATTAGACCTGGTGTTTCTAAACTGATGAACCGGAATTGGAATGACGTATTTTAAAGAAAATGAGAATTGTGAAAAGTTCAAATTTGCTTTCAATGTATAATTAAAGAATTTTCGGAATTTGTTAAAAGAGGATTTAAAGAAAATTAATTTTAATTATTAGTAACGGTTATTTTCTTAAAATTATAATATTATGCTAATAGAAGGAAAAAAAATAATTCCCTTGCCATAGTACATTGCAAGAATATAACAGGTTTTTTTAAAATTTATTTTATAGTTGTAACTTGATATTTATTTTGGATAAACACTTGTAGATCAAATAATATTAAATAACGCGGAACATCTATTGACCTAGAAAAACTGTACAATCTTTATACATATCATTAAAATGAATGTTTCCTCACTTTCTTTTAATTATAGTAAATACCAATGATACTGATACAACATTGTGTAGATAAACAGGTATTAATGAAGTCTGCTCTAGTATATATTACACTTATTTTTCTTATTTTTAATTCGATTAGCATACCTAATTTTTTTATGTTTGTTTATATCGTACATATTGTAAATCGTGAGCTAAAATTAGTTTAGTTAACGTATTACAAGTTTTTTAATGGCTAATTATATAATTAAAATTGTTTTGGATTAATTCTAAGTTATCATGCAAAAGATTTCTATAAAACGTGTTCAATGATATATCAAGCACAATTAATAAATCCCAGCTAAACGTAAAGCTTAACTTTCACAACAAAAGTTATAAAAACTAATAAATCATTAGTGAAAATGATTCTGTATGATTTTTACTTGAAATATTGGTATATGAACAAGATTTTTAACCAATTTGGCTGTAGCAGCTAAAGATTAATGGCAATAGTATCAAATAGAAAAATGCTAATTTATTCAGCATTCACCTACATGAATTTTACATTTGTAATAAATTTCAAAGAAAAATAAATAAAATTTACACATTCTCATGCATAGCTAAAATTACTCACGATTACTTCGTCTTTTTTTTTAGTATGCTTTAAAAACATGTGTTTATGTAACTTGTGTACATCGCTGTCACTATAAAGATTCCAAAACAATTTTTGGACGTTTAGTTTATAGATATATTGTAACAATTTCTTTTAAAGCTTCTGTGCGCTTCCCACTAACTTGTAATTAAACTCATTGTTAATTTCTCTTATATTGAGTAGAGGCTCTTTTTTTAATTGACTGATTTAATAAAACCTCCAAAGAGCATCATTGCTTGAAATTTAGAAAATATTTGCCAATTGATGAGATGCTATAGATAAATTTATCCAAATTGAGCAGATATTCGTCTATTAACATCAAATATTATGTTAATGCAATAGAATTGCTGCAACTTACCACCAATAGTGTTACTAAATGTCCAAACAACACAATAAATTTAGACCTATTCCACACAATTAATTATATGCATTAGCATATCACGACCGTTGCAGCGATATGATAAGATAACTAAGGAAATATAAAGAAGTGAAACAAATTTATTATCAACAAAACAGCAACTGGTCATATTTTAATTTAAAATTTTAATTTTAATAGCAAAGGTACTCAATGATTACCATAAAACATACAGTAAATAAAAATAGGAGCACTCACTAATGTTATACTAGTAGTATAACAAAGAGAACAGGGCCGTAACCAGGAAAATGATCACTGAAGTGGAATCAGCAGATGAAAAGAATAAAAGAAATAGACAAGAAAAAGCAAAGAAAAAACTACAAGATCACCAATCAAAATACATAAAAATTATGACGACTTAATACTTAACGAAATTAAAGCAATGAGAAAAGAAATTAACGAAGGATTAAGGATTCAAGAAAAACGAAAATGAACTAAAACAATTGAAAAACCAGATAAAAGAATTAAAGAAAAAAGAAAAAATGTGGGAAAAGGAGAAACAGAAATTAAAAGAAAGAATTACGAAAATAGAAGGAATACCTGAAAAACAAGACCAAGATAAAAAGAAAAACAGTATAATAATGAAAGGGTTAAAAATAAATGATGGGGATATAGAGGAGATAAAAGTACAGGCAAAGGTAAAGGAAGCATATAACATAGGAAAGATACCAGAAAAGAGGAGTATCTTGGCAAAAATTGAGACATTTGAGCAAAAGATGGAAATAATGAAAAACAAAAAGAGATTAGAACGGAAAATGATTTTTATTGAAGGTAATCTAATAAGTATATATGGGATAAAACAACGAATAAGCTCGTATATGATAGAAACGACGAGAGAGAATAAAGAGCATCACAACCAAAAAACTTAAAAAAAGACGAAGATCAACAAAAAATAAAGACGGAAACGAATATGGAGTTATATATATAAAAAATAAAAATAAACAAAAAAATAATAATAGTAATAAGGATAGCAATAAAAATAATATAAACAGAATAGCAACATAGAATATAAAGCCTATGTTAAAACCAGGAAAGGTGATAGGAATAGCCAAGGAGTTAAAAACATACAAGGCAATACAAGAGGTAAGGTGGGGAGGTCAAGGCGAAATAAACAAAAACGACTTCACGATGCTTTACTATGGAGAAAATAAACAAGGACATAAAGGAACCGGATTCATAATAGACAAGAAAATAAATGTAATATGCTTTAAACTGGTAAATGGTAGAATATGTATATACGCACCGACAGAGAATGACAAACAAGAATAAAAAGACAAATTTTATAACGAATTGGAAAATGTATATGAAGAGATACCGAAATAAGATATCATGGTAATTTTAGGAGACATAAGGGCACAAATTGGAACAGAAAATTTTACAACAGAATTGGCTGGAAAACACACGATACACAATAAAACAAACGACAATGTAATTAGAATATGCAATGTTGCAGCAAAAACAAACATGGAGATCTGTAGTACTAGATACAAAACACAAACGAATATATAAGGGGACATGGATGATCCCAGGATCAAGAACCAAATAGATATGTAATAGTAAAGAAACAACAAAACAAGATAATCAAAGATGTCAGGACTTACAGAGGTGCAAACGCGGACATCGACTATTTTCTAGTAGAAGCAAAAATAAAGCAAGAATACAACACAAGGAACAAACAAACGCAATGCAAAAGAAAAGATATGGCGAAACTACCTATGCAAAAAGTAAAGAAAAAATATAAAGAAGAGATTGAGAAAGAATTAGACAAAAAAAAAGAAGGAGATTAAATAGAAAAGGAATGGAACACTATTAAAGAATCAATTGGAAAAAGCTTCAGAAAAACCGTAGAGGAGAAGGAGAAGAAAACAAGGAAACACTGGTATGATGAGGAATGTCAGGAAATAGCAGACAAAAAAACGATGTAAGAAAAAAATGGTTAAAAACAAGGTAAGAAGAGGACCTACAAGGTAAGAAGAGGACCTACAAGACTATAAATAAAAAAGAAGCGCAGAGAATATACAAAGAACGGAGTGGATACAAACAAATAAAAATACAAAAAAAAAGAACACAATAAAAACAAAGGGATTAAGAAATAAGCATGGAAATATTGAATATGACGGGAACAAAACGAAAGAAATATGGAAAGACCATTTTCGCGAATTACTATACGAGAAAGAGGAAGAAGAAGGAGAGCATGAAGAAGAAGAAAGAAATGAGGAAGAAGAAAGAGAAGAAGAAGGAATAGAGGAACCAACTTATGAAGAAACGTCAGATGTCGTAAGGAAAATAAAGAATACAAGGCGCCGGGATGGGACGAAATAAATGGAGAGCTGCTAAAATATGGAGGGACAAAACTACATGAAAAAATAACCAACATGATAAAGGAAATATAGAGACATGAAACAAATAGGAGAGTAATAGGAACCATTTCAAAGAAAGGGGACCTACATCAATGTAGCAATTATAGAGAAATTACGTTACTAAGCACAGTATATAAAGTGTTTACATCAATATTACAAAGAAGGCTTATAGAGTATGCAGAGAGAAATTGGTGAATATCAAATGGGTTTCCACCCGGGAAAATCAACAATAGATGCCCTACATATCATGTACCAATACTGGAAAAATGCTATGAATATGGAATTACACATGTTTTTCATTGACTTTAGACAAGCATTTGATAAAGTGATGATGAAAATTTTAAGGAAAATGAAAATTCCAAGAAATTAAGAAGATGTATACAAAGGACCATGGGGAACTCAAAAGCGATTATTAAAACGGAATATGTCAAGAAGATGCATTTTCGACAATGATATTTAACCTTGCGATTGAAGACACAATAAGAAAAATAAACTCGAAAGGGACTATAAGAAGGAAAGAAATACAAATCATAGCATACGCTGAGGATATTGTCATTGTAGCAAGATCATGGAAGAGGCTAGAAGAAACGTTTAAAAGACTCGTAAAAGAAACACAAAAGATAGGACATGGATTAAATGAGAAAAAAAAACAAAATATATGAAATGTAAAAGAGGAAAAGCGGACGAGATTAATGAAGTCAGGATAGAAAACTACAAGTTTGAGAAAGTACTAACTAGACTATAACTAGTCTATGCAAACAAAGAAATAATGAAATCCAAGAGAATAAGCATAAAAACCATGATAAGAATGTATAAAGGCCTACGGTATTATATGCCGCTGAAATAATGTGCCCAACGTAAGTAGAAGAGGAACAATTAAGAATCTTCGAAAGAAGAACATTAAGGTCAGTAATGGGATTAAAAAAAATCGAAAATGGGGAAGGCAGACAATATATGAACCACGCATTAAGAGAAATAATGAATGAAGAAGACATCACAGGCTGACATGGATGGGACACCAAATGAGAAAGGAAGAAACAAGTTATATAAAGGAAATAACCACATGGAAACCTGTGACAAATAGACTGAGAGGAAGACCCAAGAAAAGGTGGCATGTAGAAGTAGTAGAAGACTTTAGAAAAATGAACGTCCAGGACTGGAAGGATAAAATAGGAAATAGAAAGGAATGGAGAAAAATAGTAGAGAAAGCAAAAACACACAAGCAACTATAAAAGACAGTGCGGAAGAACTGAATACAAGGGGACTGATCCACCCCTGGAAGCGGATCTTTATAATCCGAAGTGGAGTGGCTATATTCTAATGTGAATGGATGGCCGATTATAATTATAATAATTAGCATATTTTACTTTTACATTTAAAACTACAAATATATCAAAAGTTTTGGTTATGTTTTTAAGTAAATACTGAATAATAACTTACGTACTGTTTGAAGGAAACCGATGTCTATGAACTAATAAGCCTTGGTATGTGATCTGTTAGTGATACTATACCGTAGTTATATTAATAAGTCGTATATGTTATTAAATAAAACAAACATGACACAGAATTAGTCGAAAAGTTAACTATTTCTTTGTATTTCTTCCTAGCTAATGGGAACATAACTTGTTAAAGCAATCATGTACTAGAGGCTTTTTTGATTAATCTACTTACAACTAACTTGATTTTATCTCATTTGTTAGAATTAATTAAATTGCTTCTATCACAACTTGAATTTTTCTTATGTAGGTCACAGAAAATTGAAAATATTATTTTCAATACGGATTTTATATAAAAAAAACCGTTTAGATTATAAACCATAAATCTAAATACTTTAAATATTCATAAACGACCTACGTTTTTACTAACTTATACATAACGGACTTTCAAATTCAGAAGACACAAATTTAAAATTTACATATTTAAGAACACGTAAACAGCTAAATTCACAGCTATGGAAAAGTGTAGAAAAGATATTCGATTTATGATTCATTATACATACATTTTGATTAACGTGTTAGTTCACAAAGTTGCTTCCCAAAATGCTGCACTACTTTTAAAGTATTAAATACTGCGCGATATTGCCTCTAACCTTTTATCAGACTTAATTAAAGTTACTGCTGTAGTTACTAAGGAGGTGTTTGTTATTCCATGTTTTATTAGTGATTTACTGTTTAGATTATAGTACATAGTCAAGGTAACAAGAATTGTCACATAAATAACACAAAACGTCAAGAAATGCATTATTATTTAAATTAAATTAAATTTTTACTAATTAGTTTAGTGCTGTGTTGATTTATTTTTTATTAAGTATATGGTGGAAATAAACGCTAAAGTACTTTTCAGACTAAGAGCGATGGTATTAATTTGAATATAACTTGTTATAGCGAACTTTTCTAGTAGATTAGAAGTATAATTTTTATAGACTAAATCATAGTTCAGATGTACCCGAAATTTGCAATTTTTCATCCGAATCCGCGCACTTTGAACTATCTTAGAGCGGAAAACGTTTATCATTGGTAAGAGTTTGCGATTGAAAATTAAAAATACTTTACGTTTTGCTGTGAAAATTTTCATTGTCAATTATCATGTTATGTGAGATTTTATAAAACTAGGATTCAGAAAGCACGGAAATTCCTGTTTTTTCGCGTATACGAAATTTGCGTAACTACAAAAAAAAGAGTGTATTAGTACGAATATACTATATTCGGAGACGTAAATTATAGGTAGAGTAATTTATACATTTACATAACCTGTGATTCAAAGAATCATATGGAAAGATGAGATATTGTTTGAATCGACACAATTATCTACTACAAGTAACACAATTAGCCACTAAAACTGCGAAAGTTTTTAGAATCATAAACAAACTAAACTGTTGACCTATTGAGAAAAAATAATTAATCGCGGAATGGCGATGAAATGCACTCATGAAATGTTGAAATGGACAATAAAATTAGAGCGAAAGCGTTTAAATATTGCCCGTATAAATTTCCTTTCCGGGCTCGTTATCTTAATGAGTTTCGAAACTATTGTCATTTACATACTTGGATATGATTAAATCCTTATAGTGGAAAAGTGATGTTATTTCTTTCTAATAACGATAATTTTTGCTAAAGCATACGCAAATTCTATTTACTTTAAATGCGAATTTTTCCAAATAGTAAAATAAATGAATAGAAAGAAGTTCATGATTATTGTATGTAAAATACATTAAGTAAAATATCTGTTGTGAATGGAACAACCTACTACCTTCCAACTTACAAAATGGAATTAAAAGAAATGAAATAATTTTAATAACATTTTTTTAGGATAATTATGCAACCTTTTTTATAAGAAGTTCATTTCGAAAATATGCAACATTGTAAAAACAAAATCAAAAATCTAGGTCAAACAGACGTTAAAAACTTCATGTAAGATAGAGGTTAATTCTATAAGCACATAATTAATCCATATAATTAAAGTCTGTATATTGGTATTTTTATATCTTTGAAATATACTACTCGTTTCAGAAATATTTGATAAAAATAAAAAAAACAACTAACAACCATCCCCTCTCCGCCGCTGCAGTTGTTCCAAAATCTAATGAGCTCCAGGATAATGAAAGCAAGCTGAAATACAATATTAGTATGTAAGTTTATTTAGTTCTGGAGTTATCGTGTTTGTTAACATACATCCAGAAATCCACACACACACGCGCACGCACACGCCCACACACACACGCGCACGCACACGCCCACCCACCCACTAAGTCGATTTAGCGATTGCATAACCTTCTATACCTACATACGTATATGCAGGTTGGAAGGTAAAAAATGCTTCCAATGGGATTTAAACTCATGACATCTACTTTGCTAGAGTAGCGCTCTATCAACTGTCAGGTCAGATAGAGGTTAATAGACATCCAGATACTAACATGAAAAAATCCAAAGCGTTCCACTTCTATAAAAATGTCGAAGAAATATCTGGTGTAGAACAATACACGCCCTATCAACCTACAAAATGGAAATTAAAGGAATTGAAATAATTTTAATAATATTTTTTATAGAATAATACTAAGCATCCCCTTTTTTACGTTCATAACGGAAAAACAAAAACAATAATCCATGTCAGATGGACGTTTAAAATTTCCAAATTCCAGAGCTGTCCGCTTCTGTAAAATACCGATAATAGAATTCAAATTTCAGTCGTATTTAATTAATGTTTCGAGTTTGCTTTATATTAAGAAATCTTAGCAATTTTTTACCGCTAAATTACGCGTCGTATCAAAAATTGCATACAACATAATTAGTCGATATGTTTAAGGTCTATATGTTGATACTTTTACATCTTTGAAATAAACAGCTGTTTCAGTAATATTTGATAAAAACCAAAAACATCTCCTAATGACCCTCCTCTGCCTCTGAATTTCTCCAAAAATCAGATAGACACGGACATCATGGCCGATCTTAGCGGAACTTTGCCTAACGTTGTAAAATAAAGTAACAAGTCGATTGCATAACCTTCTATACCTACATATGTATACGTAGGTTGGAAGGTAACTAACAACTAATCATGTTGCGACATGTGTGAAACCTTAGCGAATTTCGATCTGACATGAAATTCCGAAGGTGACTGTAATTTTCTCATTTACAGATTACCAAACAAAGCGTGGAGATATGTGATTGTAGAATAGAGAAATACCTGATAATGTCCAGGATGATATAAATAAGGAATAACACAACCATATTCTTGCTGTACTCTATATTCCGTAAATTGTAAGTAGGTTCGTTGAGTGGGTTTGTTAGTAAACGGCTAACGTCAAATGCTTCGATTTGTTCACTTTATTCTGCTGTGAACGGTAAATTTTAGATATTACACTTACCTAATACCCTTTTTATTATAGTATTATACAGGGTCGCTATTAAAGGTGGAACCGAAGCTCTAGTGCTTAAACGGTTCAACATACAAAACTCAAAATTTACGAATAGAGACTAAATGTATTTGTGCATATTTTTGCACAAAAAAATTTTTTTGATTAAAAGTTTTAACCATAGCCGCCATAGGTCATGTGATATACTATTCGAAAAGGTTTAACACCCTGATTACAAAAATGCATCACTCATGGGGTCTAAACTCAACAAAAAGACATTACAAACGTTTTCTAATAGGAAGCGTAGGAGCCCGTGAATGTGACACAAGACGTCAACAGAACAACTTTGTGTTAGGTAGATGTTATGTTTATTTTAATTATAAATTTGTTTTGTTTATAAATTATTCGTTAAATCGTTATGTAGATGTTATGCTTATTTTAATTACCTACAAATTTATTTTGTTTAGAAATTATTTTTGGATACATATAAAAGTAACATAGGGTTTACATTAAATTGTTATATTGCTTGAATAAAATAGTTTAATGTTACATAAGTATACATAATTCTCGACACAAAGTTATGATATTGACGTCTTGTGTCATATTCACGGCCTCCTATGCTTCCTATTAGAAAAACGTTTGTAATGTCTTTTCTGTTGTGTTAAACCCTTTCAAATGGTATATCACATGACCTATGCTGCTATTTCAATTCGGAAATTTTGGGTTTTGTATGTTAAACCGTTTAAGCACTAAAGCTTTGGTTCCATCTTTAACAGTAACCCTGTATAATTACGTAGAAAGTAATACATATAAATTATCTCCGATTACATTGTATAAATGTCTGCATATACAAGATGTGGATAAACATTAATCTTGTAAATGTATATTTACAAGTATTAATTACCACTGGTAACTTACGCGATTTGGGTTAAATTAATATAATACTATTACTGTGATGTGGTGAATTGTGTTAAGCTGTTAAAATTGTTACTTCCTGAATTTCATACTTATTCTTAGTTTTTACAAATACACACGTAAAGATTTTTTCTATAGGCGAAGTTCAAAAGTTTAACAATAATTATATTAGATTATCTTTCTAGTTATGTTTCTTGATTTTTTTAATACTAGAACACATAATTAGTTGAGTTGATCGGCCTATTTCCACAAAAACTGAGGAAATAGGCCGCGAATTTATATTCATCACAATTTTAACAATTGTACATCACCTAAAATATCTACAGTGTTGTACCTGAATATTTCAATACAAAGAATTGCAAATTAGTTAAATAACACGCTCTTTCTCTATTTTGGTTGACTTTTCTGTTATTATGAGGTAGTAGAAATAACAAATTTGTAGAGTGATGGCAATACAATTGAAAACAACTAAAAATCAGCGGTTAGGCGTGGATTGTTACATAATCGTGTTCGTGCACGTGCTCGTGTTCGTGTTCGTGTACGTGTTCGTGTTCGTGTTCGTGTTCGTATTTGTGTTGTGTTTGTGTCTGTGTCTGTGTCTGTGTCTGTGTCTGTGTCTGTGTCTGTGTCTGTGTCTGTGTCTGTGTCTGTGTCTGTGTCTGTGTCTGTGTCTGTGTCTGTCTGAGTTTGTGTTTGTGTTTGTGTTTGTGTTTGTGTTTGTGTTTGTGTTTGTGTTTGTGTTTGTGTTTGTGTTTGTGTTTGTGTTGTTGTGTTTGTGTGTTGTGTTTGTGTTTGTGTTTTGTGTGTTGTGTTTGTGTTTGTGTTGTTTGTGCTTTGTGTGTGTGTTGTGTTGTGTTTGTGTTTGTTGTTTGTTTTGTGTTGTGTTGTGTTTGTTTGCTTGTGCTTGTCTGTGCTTGTGCTTGTGCTTGTGCTTGTGCTTGTGCTTGTGCTTGTGCTTGTGCTTGTGCTTGTGTTTGTGTTGGTTGTCGTGTTGTGTTGTGTTGTTGTTGTGTTGTGTTTGTGTTTGTTTGTGTTTGTTTGTTGTTGTGTTGTGTTGTGTTGTGTGTTGTTGTGTTTGTGTTTGGTTCTGGTTGTCTATGTGCTTGTTGCTTGTGTCTTGTGTCTGTGTCTGTGTCTGTGTCTGTGTCTGTGTCTGTGTCTGGTCTGTGTCTGTGTCTGTGTTGTGTTTGTGTTTGTGTTTATGTTTGTGTTTGTGTTGTGTTGTGCTGTGCTTGGTGTTTGTTGTTTGTGTTTGTGTTTGTGTTTGTGTTTGTGTTTGTGTTTGTGTTTTGTGTTTGTGTTGTGTTTGTGTCTGTGTTTGTGTCTGGTTGTCTGGTCTGTGTCTACGTGTGCTCTGCTCTGTGTCTGTGTTCTGTGTCTGTGTCTGTGTCTGTGTCTGTGTGTGTGTCTGTGTCTGTGTCTGTGTCTGTGTCTGTGTGTGTGTTCGTGTTCGTGGTTCGTGTTGTGTTGTGTCTGTGTTCGTGATGTTTGTGTCGTTGTTCGTGTTGTGTTCGTGTTCGTGTCGTGCTGTCTCATGTTTGTGTTCGTGTTCGTGTTCTGTGTTCTGTTGTGTTGTGTTTGTGTCTGTGTTTGTGTTGTGTCTGGTCTGCGTCTGCGTCTGTGTCTGTGTCTGTGTCTGTGTCTGTGTCTGTGTCTGTGTCTGTGTCTGTCTGTCTGGTCTGTGTCTGTGTTTGTGTTGTGTTGTGTTGTGTCTGTGTTGTGTTGTGTCTGTGTCGTGTCTGTATCTGTGCTCGTGTGTGTTCGTGTTGTGTTGTGTTTGCTTGTTTGTTGTTTCGTGTTCGTGTTTGTGTTCGTGTTCGTGTTTGTTCGTGCTCATGTTCGTGTTCGTGTTCGTGTTCGTGTTCGTGTTGTTGTGTTGTGTTTGTGTTTGTGTTTGTGTTTGTGTTTGTGTTGTTTTGTGTTGTGTTTGTGTTGTGTTTTGTTTTGTTTGTGCGTGTTTGTGTTTGTTTGTGTTTGTTGTTGTGTTGTGTTTGTTGTTTGTGTTTGTGTTTTGTTGTTTGTGTTGTTTGTGTTGTTTTGTGTTTTTTGTTTTGTTTTGTTTGTTGTGTTGTTTGTTTTTGTTTGTTTGTTTGTTTGTTTTGTTTGTGTTTGTGTTTGTTTTGTTTTTTTTGTTTGTTTTTTTTGTTTTGTGTTTGTTTGTTGGTTGTGTTGTGTTGTTTGTTGTGTTGTGTTGTGTTTGGTTTGTGTTGTTTGTGTTGTGTTGTGTTGTGTTTGTGTTGTGTTGTGTTTGTGTTGTTGTTTTGTGTCTGTGTTTGTGTCTGTGTCTGTGTCTGTTGTTTGTTCGTTTGTGTTTGTCTGTCGTCTGTGTCTGTGTTCTTCTGTCTGTTGTTCGTTGTTTGTGTTGTGTCTGTTGTTGTGTTTTGTGTTGTGTTTGTGTTTTGTTGTTTGCTGTGTTGTTGTGTTGTGTCTGTTTTTTGTGTTTGTTTGTGTTTTGTTTGTTGTTTTGTGTTTGTGTTTGTGTTTTGTTGTGTTGTGTTGTGTTTGTGTTTGTGTTTTGTGTGTTGTGTTTCTGTTGTGTTGTGTTTGTGTCCTTGTGTTTTGTGCTTGTGTTTGTGTTTTGTTTGTGTTTGTGTTGTTTGTGTGTTGTGTTTGTGTTGTTCTGTGTTGTGTCTGTGTCTGTTGTCTGTGTTGTTGTTGTGTGTGTGTTTGTGTCTGTGTCTGTGTCTGTGTCTGTGTCGTGTTGTGTTAGTGTTGTGTGTGTCGTGTTCGTGTTGTGTCTGTGTGTGCTGTGTCGTTCGTGTTCGTGTTCGTGTTCGTGTTCGTGTTCGTGTGTTTGTGTTTGTGTTCGTGTTTGTTCGTGTTGTGTTTGTGTTTGTGTTTGTGTTGTGTTTGTGTTTGTGTTTGTGTGTTTGTGTTGTGTTGTGTTGTGTGTTTTGTGTTGTTGTTGTGTTGTGCTGTGTCTGTGTCTGTGTTGTGTCTGTGTTGTGTTCTGTGTCTGTTGTGTGTGTGTGTCGTGTGTGTTGTGTTGTGTTCTGTGTCTGTGTTGTGTCTGTGTCTGTGTCTGTGTCTGTGTCTGTGTCTGTTTGTGTCTGTGTCTGTGCTGTGCTTGTGTTGTGCTGTGTCTGTGTCTGTGTGCTTGTGCTTGTGTGTGTGTTCTGTGTTGTGTGTGTTCTGTGTTTGTGTTGTGTTTGTGTCTGTGTCTGTGTCTGTGTTTGTCTGGTCTGGTTGTTGTGCTGTGTCTGTTGTCTGTGTTGTGTCTGTGTTGTGTTTGTGTTTGTGTTTGTGTTTGTGTTTGTGTTTGTTGTTTGTGTTGTGTTTGTGTTTGTGTTTGTGTTTTGTTTGTTTGTGTTTGTTGTTTGTGTTTGTTTTGTTTTGTGTTTGTGTTTGTTTCGTTTGTGTTTGTTGTTTGCGTTGTTTGTGTTGTGTTTGTGTTTGTGTTTGTGTTGTTGTGTTTGTGTTTGTGTTTTGTGTTTGTGTTTGTGTTTTGTTATTTGTGTTTGTGTTTGTGTTTGTGTTTGTGTTTGTTGTTTGTGTTCTGGTTGTTGTGTTGTGTTTGTGTTTCTGTGTTTGTGTTTGTGTTGTGTTGTGTTTGTTTTGTTTGTTGTGTTGTGTTGTGTCTTGTGTTGTGCTTTGTGTTTGTGTTTGTGTTTGTGTTCTTGTGTTTGTGTTGTGTTGTGTCTTGTGTTTGTGTTGTGTTGTGTCTGTGTTGTGTTGTGTTTGTGTTTGTTGTTGTGTGTGTTTGTGTTTGTTGTTGTGTTCTGTGTTGTGCTTTGTTTGTGTTTGTGTGTTTGTTGTGTTGTGTCTGGTTTGGTCTGTGTCTGTGTCTGTGTCTGTGTCTGTGTCTGTGTCTGTGTCTGTGTCTGTGTTTTGTCTGTGTCTGTGCTGTGCTGTGCCTTGCTGTTCTGTGCCTGTTTGTGTCTGTGTCTGTCTGTGTCTGTGTGTGTTGTGTCTGTGCTGTGTCTGTGTCTGTGTCTGTTTGTGTCTGTGTTGTTGTGTTGTGTTGTTATGTGTTGTGTTGTGTTTGTGTTGTGTTGCTGTCTGTTCTGTGCTGTTCTGTGCTGTGTGCTGTGTCTGTGTTGTCTGTGTCTGTGTCTGTGCTTGCTGTCTGTGCTGTGTGTGTCTGTTCTGTGTCTGTGTTGTGTTTGTTTCTGTGTTGTGTTTGGTTTGCTTTTGTGTTGTTTGTGTTTGTTGTGTTTGTGTTTGTGTTTGTGTTTGTGTTTGTGTTTGTTTGTTGTTTGTTTGTTTGTTTGTTTGTGTTTGTTTTGTTTGTTGTTTTGTTTGTGTTTTGTTTGTGTGTGTTTGCTTTTGTTGTGCTTGTGCTTGTGCTTTGTTTGTTGTTGTGCTTGTGTTGTGTTGTGTTGTGTTTGTTTGTGTTTGTGTTTGTGTTGTTTGTGTTTGTGTTTGTGTTTGTTGTTTGTGTTTGTGTTTTTGTGTTTGTGTTTTGTTTGTGTTTTTTGTTTGTGTTTGTGTTTTTGTTTGTTTGTTTTTTGTGTTTGTTGTTGTTGTGTTTGTGTTTTGTTGTTTTGTCTTGTCTGTGTTGTGTTTTTGTTTTGTCGTTTGTGTCTTGTGTTGTTGTGTTGTGTTGTGCTGTGTGTTGTGTTTGTGTTCTGTGTTGTGTTGTGTTCTGTTCGTGTTTGTTGTGTTGTGTTGTGTTGTGTGTTGTGTTGTGTTGTGTCTGTGTCTGTGTTGTGTTGTGTTGTGTTTGTGTGTTGTGTTTGTGTTGTGTCTGTGTCTGTGTCTGTGTCTGTGTCTGTGTTGTGTTGTGTGTGTCTGTGTGTGTGTGTGTGTGTGTGTGTGTGTTGTGTGTGTTGTGTGTGTGTCTGTGTGTCTGTGTTGTGTCTGTGTTGTGTCTGTGCTGTGTTGTGTCTGCTGTCTGTGTGTGTCTGTGTCTGTGTCTGTGTCTGTGTCTGTGTCTGTGTCTGTGTCTGTGTCTGTCTGTGTCTGTGCTGTTCCTGTGCCTGTGTCTGTGTCTGTGTCTGTCTGTGTCTGTGTGTGTGTTGTGTCTGTGTCTGTGTCTGTGTCTGTGTCTGTGTCTGTGTCTGTGTCTGTGTCTGTGTCTGTGTTGTGTATGTGTGTGTTGTGTTGTGTTGTGTGTGTCTGTGCTGTGCCTGTCCTGTTCCTGTGCTGTTCTGTGTCTTGTGTCTGTGTCTGTGTCTGTGTCTGTGTCGTGCTGTCTGTGCCTGTGCCTGTGCCTGTGTCTGTGTCTGTGTCTGTGTCTGTGTTTGTGTTTGGTTTGCTGTCTTGTGTTTGTGTTTGCTTTTGCGTTGTGTGTTTGTGTTTGTGTTTGTGTTTGTGTTGTGTTTGTGTTTGTGTTTGTGTTGTTTTGTGTTTGTGTTTGTGCTTCGTGGTTCTGTGTTTGTTTGTGTTGTGTTGTGTTTGTTTGTGTTTTGTTTGTGTTGTGCTGTGCTTGTGTTGTCTTGTGTTTGTGCTTGTGCTTGTGTTTGTGTGTGTGCTTGTGTTTGTTTGCTTTGTGTTGTTGTTTGTGTTTGTGTTTGTGTTTGTGTTTGTGTTGTGTTGTGTTTGTGTTTGTGTTTGTTGTTGTTGTGTTTGTGTTTGTGTTTGTGTTTGTGTTTGTGTTTGTTGTGTTGTTGTGTTGTGTTTGTGTTGTGTTTGTGTTGTGTTGTGTTGTGTTGTGTTGTGTTGTGTTGTGTTGTGTTGTTGTGTTGTGTGTGTTTGTGTTTGTGTTGTGTTTGGTTGTGTTGTGTGTTTGTGTCTGTGTTGTGTCTGTGTCTGTGTCTGTGTGTGTGTTCTGTGTTGTGTTTGTGTGTGTCTGTGTCTGTGTTTGTGTGTCTGTTGTGTTGTGTCTGTGTCTGTGTTGTGTTTTTGTGTTGTGTTTCGTGTTTGTGTTCTGTGTCGTGTTCTGTGTCTGTGTCTGTTCTGTGTGTGTTCGTGTCTGTGTTCGTGTTGTGTGTTCGTGTCGTTCTTGTGTTGTGTGTGTGTTGTGTGTTTGTGTTTGTGTTCTGTGTCTGTGTCTGTGTCTGTGTCTGTGTTGTGTTGTGTTCTGTGTTGTGTGTTTGTTGTTGTGTGTTGTGTTGTGTTGTGTCTGTGTCTGTGTCTGTGTCTGTGTCTGTGTCTGTGTCTGTGTCTGTGTCTGTGTGTGCTGTTGTGTGTGTCTGTGTGTGTCTGTGTGTGTGTCTGTGTCTGTGTCTGTGTCTGTGTCTGTGTCTGTGTCTGTGTCTGTCTGTGTCTTGTGTTGTGCTGTTCTGTGTGTGTTTGTGTTTGTTTTGTGTCTGTGTCTGTGTTGTGTGTCTGTGCTGTGTCTGTGTCTGTGTTTGCGTTTGTTGTTGTTTTGCTGTTGTGCTGTTTGTCGTTTGTTGTTTGGTTGTGTTGTTTGCGTTTGCGTTTGTTGTTTTGCGTTGTTTGCGTTTGTGTTTGTGTTTGTGTTTGTGTTTGTGTTTGTGTTTGTGTTTGTGTTTGTGTTTGTGTTTGTGTTTGTGTTCGTGTTCGTGTTCGTGTTCGTGTTCGTGTTAGTGTTCGTGTTCGCGTTCGCGTTCGCGGTTGTGTTTGTGTTTGTGTTTGTGTTTGTGTTTGTGTTTGTGTTTGTGTTTGTGTTTGTGTTGTGTGTTGTGTGTGTGTGTGTGTGTGTGTGTGTGTGTGTGTGTGTGTGTGTGTGTGTGTGTGTGTGTGTTCGTGTGCGTGTGCGTGTGTTTGTGTGGGTGCGTGCGGGTGCTTACGTGGGTGCGTGCGTGCGTGCGTGCGTGTTTGTGTGCAACTAAATTTTACACAAATATCATAAGTTTATAATACCAAGGTCAGTATAAGTAAGTATTGTTAGCAAAAGATTTTGCTAGAACGGAATTGGATTATGCTTTAGTTGTAAACAAATCCACGGTTCTTGTGTACCATCATGTTAAATATTCTATGCTTAGCAACCTACCTCATTTTGCAAAATACCTTCTATTAGGAATATTTAATAATATCCTTATATGCTCAGACATAAGCCAATTTGGTGTAGTTTTTATCGTTCATGTCATTCAACCAGGGTGAGATCCTAATCTACCGAACCCATACATACCACTATTAATTTCACTTTTCTATATTTTGAATACAGTTGATCGCATCAGTAAAGCAAGATTATGATGTAGCTTGACAAACAAAATTTTACTTTAATCACACAGTTTGGTTATGCAAAGGGGTGTGATACCATAGACTATTTGACAAAGGCTGTTGTCGATATACAACATAGTTTGTCTGCTTTCTTTTTAGACAGTGAACATGTTTATGATACAGTCTCCCTCTCTCTCTGGCAACAAACAAAATGATTAACCAATTTCAATGTACCTCTTCACTTTTTAAAATTGATGGCGAAAAGTTGATGGGGTGTGGATATTCAAATACCATTACTTTTTTATAAAGCGTATTTGAGATTCATTTGGGGTTACGGATCAGATTTATTAAAAAATTGATGCCTTCCAAAGTTCTACTTTACTTGCTTATACATTTGGGGGCAATGAAATCCATTTCGATTCACCCTTTACATCTTGTGAACCATATTTAAATGACACATGGCAATACCTTACGAAAAATTCTTGGTAAAAACGTATATGTTAAAGAAAGAAATTTTTAAAAGGATATTGAAGATACGATTTGGTAATCAATTACTGGAAAAATAAAAACTCTTTGCCGCCTTGTACAGCATTCTAACAATGCTATCAGCAGAAAACAAATGTATAATAGTCAACAACTTTATTTGATGATGTTTCCCTGCCTTTCAAACAAATTGTTTTTGTTCAATCCAGGTATGACACTGATAAACAATGTCAAAATGTAGTATTATATACCAACGCTTCCAAAACATCAAGTAGGTTAGCTTTTTCATACTTTATTTCGTGTGAAAAGAGAGTACTGCGTAAATCAACAGCCCTAGCTATTTATGCAATTATTAGCGGTACAGCCTACGTCCAATATGGTTGTTATAGTCTCTGATTCGATGTTGGTGCTATTTATTCTTAAAAATTTGAATCAACAAATCAACAATCAAACAAATAGCAGATCACCATGAGGCTGACTGAATGACCACCACTAAAAAACAAAAATTAAAAACTATGGGCAAATTTTGAAGAGAAAAGTTTATTTAATATATTATACATAAATTAACCGATTTGTTTCAACCTTGTATACGGGGTGAGTTTTTTCAATTATTATTATATTAACAAAGAGACAGAGAATTTTTTGTGAAATTTTAGTGAACTAATAGGGAGAGGAGGGAACACATTTAAACGGAATTATGATTTATTAGATTCAGATACAAAATAATAATTTCAATTTATTTATCAAAATTTCTACATACAATGGACGTTGATATTGGTTTTCATTTGTTTACATGGACATGCATTATTTTTACTATGTCATTTGAGAATTTTGACATTTTGGTCATTTTCTAGTTTATTACTCAAGTTAACATGTTTAGGGAGTGCAGAAATACTACTAAGAACCTGCAATAGTATGGCCACGAGTGTAGGGTACAACAAAAACTGCCGAAAATAGTACAATTGATGATTCAAAAATGGTACCTTTTGACAAGACTGCTTGTAAGAGATGCTGTAATGAGTCAAACATCAGTTGTGGAAATATTGCACTTGCACAAATTCATCGTTATCACTTCATACCACACCAAGAACTGTATACGGACAAGATTTTGAAAGTCACGTTACATTTGGCAATTGAGTCCAGACAAATGGAAGGAAACAACAGGTTTCTAATTAACGTTATTTTTTCTGACAGAGATATTTTCCATAATTGTGACGGGTAGGATTTTTAGGTATCCCTTGTCAGTAGAAAATTAATTTCTTCTTTTTCCTATTTAAAGGTAAATAGACGCAATATACACTATTTGGCAGTGGAAAATGTCGGCCTAATCAGCATCCATAGTTAATTAATGTGTGGTGTGGTGTGGCGCGATATCGGGGATGAGTTATTAATCCACGTTTCTTTGAATTGCATTCAAATGGGGAAGCGTGTACTGATTTGTTAACAAAACCATTTACCCCAACTATTAAACCAAAACATCTATTTTCAACAGCATGGAGCTTGACCCCACTATGCAGTACTGGTCCGTAATCATTGGAATGAAATATCTAAAAACTGATCGATTGGTTTCCAGATTTGGTCTCGCTTGATTATTTTTTTATAAAGGACAAAGTGTTCGCGATTGCAGATTCTGCTTATTAGTGAAATGAAATGTTGCAGTGTACGGAATTCATTTAGAAAAATGAATGAGAAAGTGTTTGGAGGTTTAAGGGAGACATTTTGAACCATTCTCAAACATGGCAGACAATATGTAAATTGAAATTTAATTGTATTATAACTTTTGGTAATTTCTAACCTAATAAATCATGAAAAACACTGGAACTGTGGCAGGATTTGTAACAAACAAAATACACCAACGTACCACACAAAATTCAAAAACACAGAACGCGTTTCAATAGCTAAGCTAGGCGGTCGACTCCGTAACCGATAGAACGAATAAATTTTTTTTGCACACATCTAGTTTTTTTACGTAGTTTCGAATTTTAATCTCATTCAAAAATCCAAAGTTATCCGCCGATCCGAAAAATTTCACAGAAAAATGGTAAACCTTTTTCGAGATTTCTCTTAGTAACATTTTAAAAAACACACCCTGCAGATGTATCAATTAGAATGTAAATGCATTGTGCAACCAATACATAGTTCTTATTTCAATTTTGTGCGAAAATAGTTTAAACGGATAAAATCTAGATTTACTAACCCTTACAGTATTTTGGAATTGGTCAGCATTTTAAACTTTGTTTTTCATTTTGATGTCATGGAAAAATGGTGTGGGCAGCATTAACTTGGATTTTGAAAACAACGACTCTTCGGAATTTGCGCTAACTTGAATGACCGTTTAACTAACTGCATTGGTTCACATGTTTACATTAAAATAGTAATGAAAATAGATTACAATTAGTTTAATGGGACTGGAGAAAAACTCACTGTTAGGGACACTGTGTTCGCCACTTCGTTCTTATAATTTTACTTATCCCAAAATTTCCTTAATTTTGATTTCATTGTCACAAAAAATGTCGATTTTCGGGACGCTGGACGGCGGGAAGCGGAGTCCAGCAATGTTCCGAGTCCCGAAAATGCATTTTTTGTACGAATAAAACATAAAATTTTGTCTTCAGCCACTTGTGTGTTTATTTTCAGTCATATATTTGCAGTATACTATTTTCGGGAATCCTTTATTTATGTCGCTATAAGTATCAGACATTAAGAATACTGATTTTATACAAAATGAGTTTTATTCTACTTTTTAGCGAAAAAAAATTTACGGCGTAGTTTTTAATTAATATTGATTGGATTTTACCTCTATAAATTTCATTCAAATGTGACAGATGTTAGTGAAATAATGTGAAAGTAGATGGTGCCACCGGAGCAGCAAATCGATATCTGTTCATAGAAGATATTCATTAAAAACATATAAATAAACTTACACTTGCTTAAAACGAAAGCAAAAAGCAAAATTGTATTATTAATACTTATTTATGACTGAAAAGGTCGTTTTTTATGGATATGCGAAATTTGTATATGAGTAATGACATCCCATGAACGTCATTCACACTAAGTTGATATTTAGTGAAATTCAAATTACTTTTTGTACTAGGACAAAAATTAATTAATTTTTGTATAGTTGCCATGGAGACACCGAAGAATCCCGAAATCAGTCACTTTTGGTACGAAATACTGTCACAATATAGTGTCCTGTTTAGCGGAATGGGACAAGTGGCCGCCGCCTACTGGCCGCTGCCGAATGGCCGCGGCCAACTGGCCGCCGGAACAACTGGCCGCTGGGACAACTGGCCGCTGGGAAAACTGGCCGCTGGGAGAACAGGCCGCCGAGACAAGTAACCGCCGGGAGAAGTGGCCGTCGCGTCGCTGTAAGTAGGTACAACTTGACCTCAAATAAATAAATGGCTAATTTCATTTATTGAAAACAAACAAACTGATAGTGAAGTAATAACTCTAATAAAATACAAAGTGGATAAATCTACAATATTCGATTATAGGAAGTTACTTGAAAATCTTCACAAATAAGTAGTTTGTGGGATCGGTATGCCATTATTCTAGAATGTTAGTGGCATGTTTATTGTCGTTGACTAATTTCTAAAAGGGCAAATTCCGTTCTTTGTTAAATTTTCACAAATTTCTTGGAAACCCCACTAATTAAGGTTAACTCTAATAAAATACAAAGTGGATAAATCTACAATATTCGATCATAAGCAGTCGGCGGCCAGTTGGTTCGGTGGCCAGTTGTCCTGTCGGCCACTTGTCTCGCGGTCAGTTAGCCGCGGCCAGTTGGCGCCGGCCAGTTGGCGGCGGCCAGTTGTCCTAGACCACCGCCTGTTTAGGTGGCTGGAGAAACAAATATTTTGGAAGTGTGATTACAGCGAGTACAGCGATTTACAGCAACTCCTATAACCAAACATATGAAATTGGCATATTTTAAACTACACTAATTAGTCAACTAATAACTAACATTTATAAGAAAAATTTAATTCACTATTTTAGGATACGATCCTTCAGATTACTTGCCGATAGTAATTCGTCCCAAATATTTTTAGAACTTCCTTAGATTTCAATTCAATGGTTCAGTGAGAAATTATAGCAAACGATTAAACAATACAACGCAATACATTCTATTTATCTTCGTCATAAAATATTCTACAGGTTCACTAAAACGACTTGATTTAGTCACAATTCCAAATGGGAGATCTTATAAAAAATAGTTAAACTACGGAAAATGGAAGAGAAGTTCATTTGCAATTAATAATAAATAATTCGTCAATTTAAAATACAATAATTTGATTTCGATATAAGAAGCTATAGATCAAACATTGTTAGTCAACTGTAAGTCAAGTATAGCAAATTAGTAATCATTATTTATTTATCATTAAAAGAACTAAATCAGGTTTCCCTTGGAGTATCTCTTAATATATTAAGTAGATCTTAACGTTTAACGATGCTATAGCATTAAATAGAAATAATTTTACGATAAATCGAAAGTAATTTAAATTAAAGATTATTAAACACCATTACTTCCTCAGTAAGAATGATATATGCGTCTATATAAATACAAAATTTATGTGTAATTTCTAGTACTCTGTTCACACATTAATTTTACGTTTGTTATTAATTTATGTCTACTTTAAGATTTATAATTATGAATATTGTTTAAATACATAACAGTTAACGTAGTATTATAATTTTATTTCAAAAAACATTACTAATTTTCACGAATCAGAGGAGTTACGTCACTGATAGTAATACTGTCAAATTGTGAAAAATAACAGTTTGACAACTGTCAAATCTCAGTTTCAGGGGTTATGTTTATTTCGTGTCAGGACATTTGCGACCCTAGACATTTGCGACACCGTTGAAAATCAAGACATTTGCGACACTGAATTTACTGCCGAGACATTTGCGAAATAGTATATAATTAAGAAATAAGTATGTACATATTAAAGTCGTTAAGTGATTAAAATACATTTCAAATACCTCTCTCATTAACATCACCTAAGTGGTGGTGCTCTCATAAATGTTTATTTTAAAGTAATAATTAAGAAATAAGTATGTACATATTAAAGTCGTTAAGTGATTAAAATAAATTTGAAATACCTCTCTCATTAACATCACGTAAGTGGTGGTGCTCTCATAAATGTTTATTTTAAAGTCCATTAAGGAAGGGGAGTGATTTTCCCTAATTAGCCCTTTTAAAAGCCAGATGGCAAATCAGTACCGATTGTTCTTTGCAACTAGGTGTAACAATTCGTTTGCGAAAATGTCGATTGAAGTTTAAGTTATAGAGACAACGAAGGGTAAACCCTGTCTGTTGTTCAACGGATCGAGGTACCGCGTACATAGAAAGTTCAAAAATGAAAACATCCGATGGTTATGTGTTCAAGAAAAAGTGAAACAATGTCGAGGAAGCATTATTACCATCAAAGAGTATGAAGTATTACACACATCTGAGCATTGCTGTGAACCCAATCTGGCTGTCACCGAGGTATTCAAGCATCAATTCCAAGCCAAAAAGAGAGCCAGAGAAGAGATTGTACCCTTATTGGATCGTGAATATGAAATTGTGGCGGAAATTCCTTCCAGAAATACAGTTAAACGTACGTTGAACAGAATTCAACAAAAAGTACGACGTATTCCTCAAGAACCTTCAACTGCTGCACAGATTCAACTCAGTGATAATTTCATGTTAACAAATGATGGTGAATCGTTTTTATTCTTGGATGATGGACATGAAGAACGCATTTTAGTGTTTGCAACCCAGAAGTGTATCGAAGTATTGAAGGAAAGCCAAGATATTTTCATCGATGGCACTTTTAAAAGTTGTAGCAAGCAATTTAAACAAATTTATTCTCTTCATGTTGAATTAGGAAGTAATTCGATGGAAAGTAATATTGTTCCCGTATTGTTTGCGTTACTTCCAAACAAGAAGAAGCAAACGTATTACCGACTGTTTGAATTAATTAAGAGCAAATTATCTGGTTGGAGCCCAAAACACATAAAGATGGATTTCGAGGTAGCAGCGATGTCGTCCTTAAAAGAAGTGTTTCCTACGGCCATTATCAGAGGATGCAATTTTCACTTTTGTCAGTGTCTGTGGCGCAAAGTGCAAGAACTGGGATTAGTGAAAAACTATACAGAGGATACCGATATACGTCTTCATATTAGAATGTGCGCTGCGTTAGCGTATTTACCACCAGACGCTATCGATGAAGGGTGGCTTCAGATAGTTGGAGATTCACCTCAAAATGAGAAGCTTCAACAGTTCTACGATTATTTTGTAGAGAATTGGTTAGACAATACCATGCTCCCTAAGGAAGTATGGAATGTGTATCGCCAACGCCACAGAACAAATAACGGGGTTGAAGGATGGAATTTTGAATTAAATTCCATCATTAACAAAAATCAGCCCAATATTTATTCATTGATGAGAAGATTGAAGGAGGAAGCTAAATACACGGAGTATATAATAACACGAAAAGAACTATATTTAGAAGGGAAGCGACGCAGGAAGACATATGTTCAACTAGACGAAAGAATAAACAAAATTTTGAACAATTATGAAAAAGACTTGGACATTAGGAAGTGTTTACGTGCATTGTCTTACGTGTCAAAATTAAATATATAATTACCCAAGTATAATAAGTAGAATGTGTATAATACCTATATATGTATTATTGTTGTGCAATAAATAAAACTTCGTAAAGATATTTGAAATTGGTTAATTGATCTTAACTGTACCTATATACTATAGTAACGACTATACTGACGAGTGTCGCAAATGTCTCGGCAGTAAATGCGGTTCCATTTACAGCGTCGCAAATGTCTCGATTTTCAACGGTATCGCAAATGTCTAGGCTTCGTTTATTTTATCACAATAATAAAATTTAAGTAAACAAAATATCAGAAAATCAAATGTTTAATGTCAGACATGCTTGACAACACCGGACAGAATTGCGATCCTAAATCAGTTCCATCTGCATCCTCTCGTGCACAATAGGCGGGTTCTAAGGTGATAATGAAACAAAGTTAGTGATGACGCATCTGCTCTGACTCGTGAAAACTGGTATATTATGTATTTATAAGGTGATATTTATATCAAGTGACCATTGGATTATGACGTTGACTGATGGTATTTAGTGTTATTGATAGTTAATACAATTAATGTAACCCACTAGTGGTGTAGTTTGAATACACATTATTGGCGACGAGGTCGGTGTTTTTGGTATATTGGTTGAAAAATAATGAACAAAATGAGATGACGGTTAGTTGAATTTCCTTTTCTGACGGAGGTTTGTCAATGGTGAGATTACTACAACGTCAAGAGTCAGTCAGTATCGAAAGTCTTTTGACAGTGTACAAACTGAAAGTATTCGGTATAAGGTGGTTTCAAAACAAAAATTAGGAGTGTTCTGAAAAGTACCATTACACTGGCTCTAATTGGTAACATTGATCATTTTAAAGGTGAGATGGAAGAATTTGAAAGTTATTTGGTGAATTGCGTTGAAGATCAAATGAAGGTGTCGATGTTTGTGACGTTAGCGGGACTCCAGGTATATCAGATACTAAAAAATCTGACATCCCCAAAGAATCAAAATGAGTTATCCTATAAGGAAACAACAGACTTGCTAAAAAACATTATTCTCATCACGTCTCGGAAATATTCTAAAGATTTACGTACATCGTGGAATTACTGGAATTGGCAAACTCGTGCAGTTTTAACCAATTTTTAGACGACGCGCTTCGCGACAAGTTTGTTTGTGGTCTTAAATCGGAAAATATACAAATGCAGTTGTTGCAGGATTATAAGTTGTCGGTCTACTAAAAAGCACAAGCGGTAAAATTGGCCGAAAGTAAGTAATGGACTTATCAAGTAGTGTACAAGTAAACTACGTACGAAGAAAACCTGTTTTGGCGCAAAAGAAAAAGCAAAACGATGAGAGCTGTAAAAGCTGTGGTAGAGCAGTGTCCTGCGACAAAATGGAAATGCTGTACGTGTGGCAAAATGGGCCATTCAACGGAGTGTTGTCCAAAGAAAAAGTTGGTAGAATCAGTCGAGGAGCAACAATGCTTGGGAAGTGAATGAAGAATTATTCAATCTGAGAATAAATCGTTTGTCAAGTGTCGTGCCATCACATTAGGTTGCGTTAGAAATATGTGGTTAGAAAATGCTTTTTGATACAGGTACAAGTTAAAATAGTAAACAGTTTGTTTGAAAAATCTTTAAACTTAGCGTTGAAACAGATTAAACATAAACTAAAAGCGGTTTCGGGTGAGATTATTAGAGCTCGAAGTGAGTGTCTCGCAGATGTAGTTTTTAGAAATAAGATGTATAACTTGGAATTCTTAGTTGTAAAGTCAAGAAAAGGCTTCGTACCATTGTTAGGTCGGAATTGGTTAAACGTTTTATTCCCAAGTTGGCAAAATAATTTTTGCGTAAACCAGGTCAATAAGAGTGTCGAAAATGTAAAAGCGGTATATTTAAATTTGCTGAAACATACATTTTCAAATGTTTTTGATTCAAACCTTTGTAGTTCGATTAATGAATTTGAAGTAAACTTCATGTTAAAGGAAAACGTAGTACCAGTAGTAAAGAAAGCGTACTCGATGCTATATGCAATGAAACCGGGAGTAGCAAAAAAATTACAGCAAAAGGTACGAGTAGGCATTCTTAAGAAAGTACGACACAGTGAATGGGCCTCACCTATTGTGATGGTCCCTAAAAAAACAATGATGTCCGAATTTGTTGCGATTCTCGTACAACTGTTAATAACATCTTGCATGTCGATCAATACCCTTTATCAGGTGATAAAATATTCACGGTTTTAGATTTAACAGGAACTTATCAACAGTTAAAGGTACAAGAAAATTTTCAAAAGTACTTAACTATTACCACACACATTGGTATGTTCCAGTAGACTCGATTGACTTATAGTGTAATACCGGCGCCAGCTATATTCCAATCAATAATGGATCAGATTTTAGTGGGTCTTAAAAATGTTAATTGCTATTTCCACGATATTTTAATAGCAAGTAGTAACATGGAAGAAGCTAAAAATCTACTAAAAATGGTCTTAAGTCGATTGGCGAAATACGACGTAAAAGTAAATTGGGATAAATGTATATTTTTTCAAAGTGAAATAGAGTATCTGGGTGACAGGATTGACAAAGAAGGCATTCACCCACACAAGAGAAATTGGCAGCGATCTCTGAGGCACCTGAACCACGTGATATAACTCAATTGAGCTCATATTTGGGTTTGTTGAATTACTATAGAAAGTTTATACCAATATTATCAACAAAATTAAAGCCCTTGGATAATTTGTTAAATAAAGATGCCGAGTTTATATTAGATCAAGAGTATCGCAATGTGTTTAAATTAAGTAAAAATTTAATCACTCATAATCAAATTTTGATACACTATGACCCTACAAAAGAAATAGTGATTTCTTGTGATGCTAGCTCTTATGGGTTAGGAGCAGTAATAGCGAATCGTATTAATGGTATTAAACATCCCATTTTGTTTGCTTCGATTACTTTATCACAAATGGAACGAAATCATTCACAATAAGAGCGATTATATTTGGTGTAAAACGTTTGCATAAATACATTTATAGACGTTCATTTACTCTTATTTCTGATCATCAACCTGTTATGTCAGCATTTAGAATTTTGAGATGGAACGTAATTCTTTCAACATATAATTATAAAATAGATATAGAAAGAGATCGCAACTTCATGAAGCAGATATGCTGTCTCGATTGCCCTTAAGTAATTCAACTGAGGTTGAAAGCTCAATACACTCGTTTAATTTAAATGAAGAGTTACCAATAAGATATGAGCACATTCCGAAAATGTCTAATAAAGAAGCAACGTTAGCAAAAGTCTTAGATTATGTAAAAACAGGATGGCCATATGCAATTTCCAGTAATAAGTTAGATCTTGAGCTAAAACCGTTTCATATTAAAAGAAACGAACTAAGGGTTGTTTGATGAAAGGAAGTAAAGTGGTCGTACCTCGGGATTTACGGGAAGCGGTATTGAATCTCTTGCATGAAAATCATATTGGAATCGTGAGAACTAAAATGTTGGATAGATCCGCTCTCTTTTTTATGATTGTGGACCTGAACAGACCAAATAAGGCCTATCGTGCTAAAGCACTCAGGAACACTTAGGAGGATGGATAGAGGGATAATGAATTGCCAATAGATGCCTATGAATAGCTACCTTAAATTTTCTCATATCATAAGTGAGAGGAAAACAGGAACCAGGAGATCATTCCAGAGTTTAGAAGCCGTGTAGAAAAATGTGGATTTCGCCCGTTTGGTACGACAAGTGGAGATTTGTACTGCATACTGATGATGTGAATGAGCGAACCGAGTGTTTCTGCAAAGATAGCCGGAGATGGTATCAAAGAATGTAATTCACCAGCACAATAGCCGTTGTAATAACGATAATACAAAGAAAGAACTGAAAACATCCTTCTATGCTCAAGGGACTGTATGTGAGAAGTTAAGGACGGGTCATTTATAAGCCTAATCGCTCTCTTTTGAATACGATCAACGATATCGAGAGCGTATTGAGACTAACCCAAAGGTGAGAATTATATTCCAGATGAGGCCGAATTTGGGCCTTATACAGCAGAAGGAGTTGTCGAGAGGTAAAGTACTGCTTAGATCTGTACAAAAGCCTATTTTACGAGCAGCTGTTTTGGTAGCTGACAGAAGATGGTCAACCCATGAGAGATTTGAAGATACATTCATACCCAACAGAGTAATAGAGTCTGAAAACTTAAGAACCGAGCCATTCATACTTACAACAGGAAATGATCGATCTTTTTGGCGGACATAAGGCAACACTGAGTTTTGTTAGCATTAAATTTAACTAGATTATTGCTTCCCCATTCGAGAATACGTTGAATGTCTTTGTTGATTGAATTTGCCATTTCAGCAATTTCTTGATTTGACATAGAAGGTGGATTATCACTATGAGTAGACTGAGATGAACTACAGTGAAGAGTGCTATCGTCAGGAAAGCAATGGATGGGGTTAGTTGTTGAAGAAATAAGGTCATTTATGTACAGCAGAAAAGTGTAGGCGCTATAACGAATCCCTGTGGTACGCCCGCGTTAATGCTAACTTCTTTTGAAAAAAGCCATCAACTACGACACGCATTCGTCTTTTATCAAGGAAACTAGAAACCCAGTTGATGAGCGGATCATTTAACCCAAACGAGGTGAGTTTGGCATGTAAACACTTATGCCAAACTTGGTCAAATGCCTTTGAGATATCTAAAGCGACTACAACTGTTTCACCGGACTGCTCTACTGTATTGTTCCAAACTTGGGTCACATATGAAAGAAGATCGCCTGTTGAACGACTTTGCCTAAACCCATATTGGTGCTTAAAAGTGACGCAGTAGCAGAGAGATATGTGGCAGATTCGCTAGAAAATAAAAAAAGGCTTGGGTCATCGGATGTAAACTGCAGTATTTCTACAAGTGAATCGATTGTCAAGAGCTCAAGTTCTGGATTTACAATTACCGGAAATTCAAATTGTACATTTTATATTAATACAGTATAGTACAAATATGCTTTGTTTGTGTTCTATCTTGGCTGTTGTCATGGTGCCTTTATGGCACGATAAATCATGCTGTAATGAATATCGTGCCATAATATGACAGGTAATAAACAATTTTAGTGTGTCAACGAGACAATTATAAGACTACTCGACTACAAAGTTTATTATAAAAAGCAGGTACGACTTAATGGTGAAAGTACAGAAATTAGGGTTGAAAACCGGAATTCAAGTAATCATAATACGCCTTCACGTTGTGTCCCCAGCACTAGTAAATATCATAGTAGTAACAGTGATGTACAGCCAAGACGTAGTAGTCTCAATCCGCGACCGCCTCTACGAGTAAATTTGTGAATGTTAGTTCGTGTCTTTTTCGGAAGAGAAAGTGTTATGAATTTATAAGGTCATATTTATACCAAGTGACGATTAGATTAGGATGTTGACTATTGTGTCATTAAAAGCTAATCCAATATATTAAAGTAACCCACTATTGGTGTAGTTTGAATACACTTTAATTACCACAGTATTATAATCTTAATTTGAATTTGTATACCAAACTATGAAAAATCATACACCATGTTTTATAAAAATAAAAAATTAGGGTTTGATTGTTATATTCAAAAGGTAAATTGCACACAGTCTAGCTCAGTGAGGTACAAACTTAGAAAACCTACGAGAAAGTAATTCTGAAACAACTTCATACTTCTTTAAATGTTGAGCATTAATTTGAATTATAGGTACGTAAAATTCACAAAAGTACAATAACATAAACACAATATATGTAAATATAAGATATAAAACACGACTTACATAAATATAAATCCTGTAAATGAACACATACAATACACAAAACCAAAATTCGATATAAAAATATATACTGTAAATGTAAACGTACAATGCACAAAAGCGAAATTCAATATAAATATACATTGCAAATATAATGCAAATACTGACTATAACTACATCAGAGCTGCCAACTTATAACAAATAAAAATTGGGGCTTGATTGTTATGTTACAAAACCATGCTCGGTGAGGTACAAACTTAGAAACTTACTGTAATTGAGAACTCATTGATTTTCAGGTGTGAGGGATGCAGAGATTTATCCATAGTATTAGCATTTTGTTTGTGAGACGCCACTCAATTTATACGTTTGATAATTAAAATACAACAAAAATTGAGAAAGTTGTACTTTATTAACATAGGTAATCTAAATAACAGTACGCAATTGTAGTTATACGAATATTTAAGTAACACTAAATGATACTTAAACGATATTCTCGTAATGATTTACGATTTTAAATAATTACTAAATCAATAAAACTATATAAGCTTATCTTCTACTTTTACTTAAAATTTAAAATGTAATATGATCAACACAGTATTCAATCATAAAACGTACTGACCTATGTCAACAATATTACAGTATGATAGGTTATGAACTCAAATGTTTCTATCTTAGAAGAGCAATCAACTGTTCTTTTATAACCGTATCAAAACAAAACTACACTACTTTGTTATTTACTTAAACTGCACTAAAAGGATTAGTACTTACTTGTACAAAATAAATATTTTAATCTCGTCTTAAAACGGACTGTAGCTTGAGAATTTTCATTTCCATTCACAAGACCAAACATACGTTAATATAAAGGTAATTTCCATTTGTGTTCAACGTACAAATAAACGAACTGTAGCATATATTAATGTAAGGTAATTTTCATAAAATGTTCCACCTACAATAATGGAAATGTAGATTAAACAACTAACGCTGATTTGAACGACTAAAGCGGAGATATTGACGACGAATGCACAATATATACAGGGTCCGCCTTTGGGAGCTGATTCTATGAGTATCTGCTAAACTAAACTTACTACAATTTTGAAAATTTGGTAACAGGGTAATGATGTTAGGGCTAACTCATCTAAAATATTTTCACGTTCGTACCACTTCCGGTTATACCGGAATTCGGTATAGTCGCTTTAAATGGAATACCCGTATATTAATACATTTTTGGATACTATGTCGAATTTTAAGGTAAGTTTGTTAAATAAACTAGATACGAAATTTCAGTCGTTAAAAAAACATTTTCTAAAAAATTGACAGATGCGGTCTTAGTAATAACTCGTTAATTGTTCTGTTCCTGTCAAACAATTTGAATAAAACTTTGAGGTGTTGTAGGCAAAGGTTTATTGCAACAGTCTGCAAAAATGACATTTGTATTTTTCATAAAAATAAAATTATGAATGTCTAAACTTGACTATCAAAAAGCAAGTTACTCAAAAAATCAAATGGAAACCCTATTTTTATTACTCAGATCGATTTAACGTCAAAAATTAAGATAAGTTTGTTTAAAACTTTATTTGCCTAAACGTAACAGTTTCATACTTATTATCAAAAAGTCCCAATTTTAAAATTTGTGATAAAATGAGCTACATACTTAAATCTAGTATTCCTTGTTCGTGGTCACCATGGAAACCAAATAATTGAGAACCGAAATAAAGAAAAATATTTGAATTTGCCAAATAGAAATTTTCTGTCATTTTTCAAATTCGATATACAACATAAGTGTAAAATTTAATACTTTATGAGTAAATCGAAAAACTACTTTTTACTGCGGAGGTAGTAACTACATACTTATCAGTGCATTCTTACACGATAAAGTCGCTTATTTAGTATTTCTTGCTCGTGATCAAATGTAAATTAATTTACAATAAATGTTCAAAATGTTGCCTGTTAGACGCGAGACCCGTCTTATAACGGCTTTATTTGTAGCCCTTTGAATTTCTTGTGGAAAAGAGAACTGAAGGCATTTTGCACTCTTGCAATGCAATCTTCTTTAGTCGTTAGTGGTGTAGCATAAACAATATTTTAATTCAACCCCAAAGATAAAAATCCATTGGCGTAAGATCAGGTGACCTAGGTGGCCATGGAAAGGGACCATTATTGGCAAATCAACGATCTTCAAAATTTCATAAAGTTTCATGGAAACAGCGTAAATTTGTAATCATAAATCGCAACAATCAACTATTTTAAACCTCTCAGTTATTCCGAATAGCACAAAATACGTTAAAATTCCAAATTTCCTGAAAATGGCATTCGCGAATTGGATTGTTTTCGTTATTCCAGTAATGCGAGTTTCGGCGATTAAATATGCCATTTTCGTAAATTTAAATTCGTCCGTCCATATGATATTAGTCAAAAATTAGGAATTTCTTGTATTTTGAGCAAAATTGTTTCACAAAATTCGATAGGTTTCAAGAAATCCGCTTCTTTCAAATGTTGAACTAATTGTAAACAGTATGGTCTAAACCTATGTTTCTTAAGATTCTTCTGATAGTTGTTGGTGTTAAGCCAATATCTGTTTTCGCGTCGTTTATGGAATTACAAGGATAGGCACGGAAATATCCTAAAGTTATAACTTCATTCTGTTCGTTATCAATAGCAGTTTTTTTGCGAGGCGCAGAGTGTTTAAATGTGCCAAACTGTTCCAAATTTTGAACCACACGTCTTATTGTATCTGCTGATGGTCGAGGGCGCTCAGGATAGCGTTCGATAAATGTTCTTACTGTTCGTTTTACAACTCTATGACATTCTCCGTGAATTAAAATTAAATTCAAATAATCTGTATTAGAATATTCAAGTCGAGCCATTTCATCAAGAAAAACACAAACTGTCAACAATTTTATTAAATTATTGACTACAAAAGAAAAACAAAATAAATAAGCATCTTTATCGTGTAATGATGCGCTGATAAGTAGGTATTACCTCGATTTACTCATAAAGTATTAAATTTTTACACTTATGTTGTATATCTAATTTGAAAAAATGACAGAAAATTTCTATTTGGCAAAAATGACTTTTGAATCACAAAATTATCAATTTTATAATTTTTGATCGTGGATTTCTTTCAGAAGGATGGTAAAACATTTTTACTGATAGGCGATAGTAAATCTAAGTGTATTGACATTCACCAAATTTTGACACGTTAACGGTATTAATGTACTTAAATCCATCATAATACCACCCGCAATCTAATGGTTGTGCCAAAAACATGTTTCTGTAGTAAAAGCTGCTTTAGATAAAGCATTAAAACAAAAATCTACGTTATCAGTAGTTCAACAAATCATAAATTTTCTTTTTGGATGCAGAAATAGAAATTATTTTTAAAATTAGACCAGTAACACGTATAGATATGTTAAAACCTAAAACAGGTGGAAGAGTAGCATTTAAGAATAGCTATGATGGCTTTGTCGAACCAATTCATTGGTTGTAGGTGAAAAGGTTTTAGTCGGTAATTTAGGTTCCAATATAAATGGAAATGGGTAGGAGTGCTGTGACATATTTAATGAAAGTAAAAGATAATAGTATATTAAAACATTAGTTTATAATGTAAGCGATTATGATAGGAGTGATTGTTATAACACGAACGAAATAAGTGTTAAAACAAAAACGACTATCATAATTGCACATTATAATGTTTTACGCTATTTTGTAGTCGAGTAGACGCACTGGAATCAGTTAAATTTTACTTTTATCTTCATCTTAACAAAACTACGAAAAATACAACATTGCAAAGTGTGTAGTTGCTATGGCGTTTTTTCCAAACAATTCAACTTTTTCCCGAAAAACTACAATAAAAAATGGAAGCATCATCATTAAAACACGAGATTAGTAAAAAAGCGGAAGAAGCAGAGCTTAGTTCCCAAAAGATCTGAAACCGCTTACAACAAAGAATTTGAAAAATTGTCGTCGTGGTTAAGACAAAAAAGTGTGGAAACTGTGACAGAACAAGTTCCACTTGCTTACTTGTTGGACCAGGCATTACGAAACCTTTTAATTTTGCTCATATTTATGGTGTACTTTTTCAAAGCTGAAATGTATGTTGCGAATAAAAAATAACGTGGATATTGGCAGGTTCCCAAAATTGATTGGTTTCATAAAAAGTCTTTCGATTGGTTATGTACCAGAAAAATCGCAAGTATTTTCAAAAGAGCACTTAACGGAGTTTTTGACAAAGGCGCCAAACGAAAAATATTTGCTTTTGAAGGTACGATTTCAATAATGTCAAAGCTGCTGTCGTTAAACTAATATGATTGTAGGTGGTTGTCATTTTTGGTTTGTTTGGGGCGCGTAGAAGAGTAGAATTCTATAACTTATGCACAAACGATGTTGTAGAGGAAGGCTCCATTTTGATTGTTCATGTTAAGGATACCAAAACCCATCGGCCGAGAACGTTTACTATTTTGAATGAATCTGGAGGAATCGATTATACTGAATTGATCAAAAAGTATAGAAATTTGCGGCCGAAGCATTGCCAAATTTAAAAGTTTTTTTTGTTTTATAATAACGGTAAATGCACCTGCAACGTCGTAGGAATCAACACATTTGGACAGATTCCTAGGAATATTGCAACGTACTTGGAGTTACCGAATGCTGAACTATATACGGGGCATTCATTCCGAAGGACCTCTGCAACAATTCTGGCAGACAGTGGTGCCGATATTAGGGTGCTTAAAAGACACCGCAATTGGAAAAGTGACGCAGTAGCAGAGACATATGTGGCAGATTCGAAAATAAAAAAAAAGACTTGGATGGAACCTGCAGTATTTCTACAAGTGAATCGATTGTCAAGAGCTCAAGTTATGGATTTACAATTACCGGAAATTCAAATTGTACCTTTTATATTAATACAATATAGTACAAATATGCTTTGTTTGTGTTCTATCTTGGCTGTTGTCATGCTTGAACATTTGAACAATTGAAAATTTTAAAATTGGGGGTTTTTTGATAATAAGTATGAAACTGTTACGTTTAGGCAAATAAAGTTTTAAACAAACTTACCTTAATTTTTGACGTTAAATCGATCTGAGTAATAAAAAATAGGGGTTTCCATTTGATTTTTTTGAGTAACTTGCATTTTTTGATAGTCAAGTTTAGACATTCGTAATTTTTTTTATGAAAAATACAAATGTCATTTTTTGCAGACTGTTGCAATAAACCTTTGCCTACAACACTTCAAAGTTTTATTCAAATTGTTTGACAGGAACAGAACAATTAACGAGTTATTACTAAGACCGCATCTGTCAATTTTTTTAGAAAAATGTTTTTTTAAAGGACTGAAATTTCGTATCTAGTTTATTTAACAAACTTACCTTAAAATTCGACATAGTATCCAAAAATGTATTAATATACGGGGTGTTCCATTTGAAATAAGCGACTAAGTACCGACTTCCGGTATAACCGGAAGTGGTACGAACGTGAAAATATTTTAGATGAGTTAACCCTAACATCATTACCCTGTCACCAAATTTTCAAAATTATAGTAAGTTTGGTTTAGCAGATACTCATAGGATCAGCTTCCAAAGGCGGACCCTGTACAACAGCATGTGTGGTTTACGCAAAACAAAGGTATTTCCATTTATACTCGTGAGGATGACATGCATTATCATGCACCATTTTATGCATTTTCCGTGACGTCATGCAGCACACCTTTTGCAACAACACGAAATTATTACCATATTGGTGACCTTCCCAATTCCAGGGCATTGCCACTTCTAATGTATTACCCTATTAAATAGAATATTTGCAAAAATGTAATTAAAAGCCTTACATACGTTATAAAAAGGAAGCAAAACTTAAAAAAGGTAACGGTACGGTAGAAGAAACTAAACGTTTGAACATAGAACAACTAAAATAGATATTACCAAATATACACAGGGATTCGTAATTATGTAGGCTAAAGTGAAAATATCGAGACATACTAAAATTTAATTATTGAAAGAAAAAAGAAATGCTTCAAGATGCTAATGTAATATAAATATACCAATAATAATGCAAATTTTGAAATTAAATTAAAAAAATTGAAAACAATTTTAAAAATACATTACTATAATATCTCTATCTCACACAATATTCACAATAATCAATAATCTAAATAAATGAATAAATAAACACAATTATTTAAATTAATTACATGTAAGCATTTCTGTAACCATGAAACGTTGAAACTTTAAAACAGGCCATAGTAAACACAACTTTTACTAAGAAATTAAAATGTTTATGTATTTAATCATGATATAGAACTGAAATTATTTTCTTATTACATTGCCAAGCGCCGTATTAAAAGCGATTTTATTACGAATGGACCAATTATGTTTGGTAATTTTTCCGCATACTCTCATTAAAAGATCTGGTTATATTCAGTTACAAATTTGAAAATAATTTTATGCAATAATTTTAAAAGTTACAGTTCAATAATCTTAATTGCAAGTTTTCTGTTGATGAAAATATGTTTTCAATATAAGATTAAACACAGCTGCGATGTTTATAAGTAGTATAAAGATTTATTGCGATATTATGCAACAAAGATCATTTTCTGAATACACCATGTAAAAATATATAAAATTATTCGTTTTCAATAAATATCTAAAACATTAGTAACTATATTAACCTAATACATTAACACTATATTTTTCATTAATTATTAAGGTAACCATCCAAATTGCAATAAAAGGCGCATCCTGTTTGTTCGTTGACGTTTAAATAAGAAAAAAGGTAATTAATGAATATCTCAGTGTTTTAAGTCTAAACACACACATAATTATCTACAGAAATATAAAAAAGGCATTCAAGTTGTTAATAAGCCAATGGCTTCATCAACTTTAGAATACGGCGGTACCAGTCAATAAAAGTAAGACGAAATTAAATTTTGATCATTCAAATACAGGTAATAAAAGTAAATTTGAGGCAGCAAATAAAATTTTTGAAAAAACTTCAGTACTTAATAAATTTAATCAATTTAGTCCATTATGATTAAATTAAATGATTCCAAGCTACGCCTGTACATGATTTTCTAATTAAGGCAGTTCTTATAAAATATTAAATAAATATAATATATTGCAGTCCTCTGTCCATAAAAACACTAGCTAATATGACGTTTATGCGTTGTGTTATAAATAGCTATTTAAAAACAAGTATCAGATCTTAAAACTCATGCAGATATTTCAATTGCAAAACGCAAATGGTTAACATGTTGCTACAAAATCGTTAAAGTATTTCTATAATTTGTATCAATACATATTTCATGTTGTAATATGGTTGAATGTAAAGATTGTCATGCAATTTAAAAAACAGAAGAATTCTAAACTCTATAATTGAATTTATAAGAATCACTATGCTATGCTCTTCATTAAAATGTATAGTGTTGTATTTTCTTTATCGAGTACCTAGTTTTATGAATTTTCATGAATGGATTTTTATGATTCAACAAGAAGTTTTGTAAAGTACAAAAATGGCAATTAAAATAAAACTTGATACCTGTGTTTATAGAGTTACTAGTCAACTATTATATAATATTGCAAGTGCAACATTTTGCGACATACCATAAAATAAGTGTAAATATGTTTTATAAATGCTTAAAGTAGAACTATGAAAATGTAAACTTTTACTATTATTACACATAATAAAAATACTTAGCTCTTTTGTGTTTCTTAATGGTGTATGTTTATATTTATATTTTACATAAATCTATATGTTTCGGCAACAATTAAAGTTACCGTCCTCAGTGGTAATAGCTGTAAGAACTGTTTGAGATGTTAGAAAAAATTTATGAAATACGAAAAAGATGAAAACGCAAACATAAGCCTGCTATTGATATAACGGTTTGATAAGCGTATAAAGGCAAGTATGAAATTCAATTTAGTAGAGAATTAACTAGATTCTTAATAAAATTAAATATTATTAAACTGCCTTGAAGATGAATTAATTCAAACAGCCTGTAACAGTCGAAGGTTAACAGTGAAAAACGTCATAATCAATGAGAAAATTTACCAAAGAAGTTGTGAAAAACTCTAATTTGAACCTGATAAAAGCATTCTCAATTAGAAACTTGACATATCAGTTAAAGATCTAGTCAAATCTAACAAAGAAATAGTTTTTTGTTAATAATTGTAATTGTCATTTTACAGTGAAAACACAATGTAGTACGTTTAATATAATTTTTAATTATATATATATATATATATATATATATATATATATATATATATATATATATATATATATATATATACAGTGGTGTGAAAAGTCATGCATCACCCACGTCTACAATGGTTTTGGATTCTAACAGAAATTTTTCGAATTCTTTCGTTAACTACCTTGAATTATCTAATTGTACTTCATATATCATTAGTGTTATTGCTAATGATGTGATGATAATTAATCAAATCGGCTAATTAAGCAGATTTTAAAGAATTCCAAAAATAGCATAATTATTAGGTCGTAAAGGGAAGTCATTAAAATCTATTTAAAGTAAATTTAAAGAAAATAATTCCATTAAATTGTTAGCATATATGGGCTGAAAATACTTTAAGCCATTATTCACTTTTTGCATTTCGTGTAAAAAGTTAAAATGTGTTCTAAACCGAAGCAAACGCTTTGAAATTATTTTTCATCATAATCAAGGTGCTTCTAGTCGCGAAATCGCGTCGTTAGTAAAATGTAACCAATCTACAGTAGTTCGGATCATTAAAAAGTATACTGAGTTTGGAAAAATCGACGACAAACCGCGTAGTGGGCGACCAAAGAAAACCTCCGTTCGAGACGATGCTGTGTTAAGACGAACAAGCCTTGCAGATAAACGTCTCAATTCCACCCAGTTAACAAAAATATGGAGTGAAGCTACAGGTATAAGTGTGTGCACTTCCAATGTGAGGAGAAAACTGATTAGTTTTGGATTGAGAGGGTGTAAAGCACGTAAGAAACCATTACTTTCCGAGAAGCAAAGGCTGAACCGTTTGAAATGGGCAAAGGAACATCTAAAGTGGACAACAGATCAGTGGCAAAGAGTATTATTTAGTGATGAATCAACTTTTAACATCAATAATCATGCTGGAAATACGTATGTCAGAAGGTTTCCAGGGGAAGAATTTTCGCCAAAATGTATCATTCCAACAATTAAGCATCCAACCTCAGTTATGGTGTGGGGTTGCATGTCCTTCCGAGGAGTTGGTCGGCTGCACATCATCTCTGGAATGATGAATGCCAAAAATACATCGAAGTGCTACAGAACAAAATGCTGCGAAGTGGAAACGATTTGTTTGGCGAAGAAAGCTTTCAGTTTCAAGATGACAACGCACCTTGCCATAGAGCTAAGATTGTTCAATCATGGATGGAGATGAATGGAATTATCAGGTTGGACTGGCCAGCGCAATCTCCAGACCTGAATCCCATCGAAAACTTGTGGAACAGGATATCTCACATCATATCGAGAAAAAAACCAACGACAAAGGTCGCCCTCATCGAATCTCTAATTGGCGCCTGGAATCACTGCATCACTTAGTTAAGACTTTTTCACACCACTGTATATATATATATATATATATATATATATATTAAATTATTATAGTGCTGTAGTAACTTAACATATAATTAGTAAGGCATTTACTTCAAGGTCTAAGAAAAAAATCAGCAAAAACATAGACATACCACAAGCTAAAATTGCCTATTACCTTTTAAACAGACACCTTCTCCTTGTCTATTGAAGTTATTAGGAAGTTTATATATCTCAATAGCTTCACGTTGTGAACGAACATAATAATGAATTTGTATTCACACTATCAAATTAAATATTTAAAACGTGCTCAGCTACCGCAGAATTCTCTGGTTGACGTAATCTACATAATCTCTTTAACAAAGCTACGTTTTGTGGTTCTAATGTATACTTTACCACAAGAACAAGATAATTTATCCACTTCGGAAAATGATAATGTGTTTAAAACACCTTTGGGTGACCTTAAATGTTTATCTTGGATTATATAATATCAAGAATGGTCAAAATACTTAAATTAAAAAAATTTCACAACATGGCTAGTAATACGTATAAACCATTAAAGATCTATAGACTTTTCAGACCATCCAACGAGGAATCGAACCCGGAACCGGTTCGCGTAGTTTTATTGGTACCTTATGATGCAGCCACCGCCACAAGCTGGATAATACAGATACTAACCAACTAAAATAAGTATAATTGTTGTTGATCTAACAGTGTTTACGCTGTTACAAAAACGGAGCGTTTCAGTATATGTTATGTTTTACGCGTCCCATCATAGAATTCTTTTGAAAAAATTTACCATCCTGCTAACTAAAAAGTAACGGCCGTACTGAAGTGGTCGCATTGTTTATGTTGGCTATTGTAATTAAAGTTGTAATTAAAATAGCGACAGAGCGGTTAGCCGTTGTGATCAAAGTGGCCATAGTGATCAGTGCCGTGGGCACATAATATACAATCCGTCGGTAGTTATTGGGTTTACAGTGGCCTTTATGATCCTGAAAGTGGATGGCCGTGGTTATCAAAGTGGTAGCACAACGCAGTGCTCACAATGTGATTATGATCATATCGGCTACAGTAAAATGTGGCCGTTGTCATAGTGTTATTTAGAAAAACAATAACAAATAAATATACATCACATTACTATAAGTTTTGTTATAATAATGTTTATATCAAAACTTATAATAATTTAATATTGGTCAAGTTGCTTTGGTTTGTATGAATTTTTGCGATATTGCAGGCTCATATTCATATAAGTAATTTGATTGTAATCTCATTAAATTTAGAATTTATATCAGTTCTACATACATAAAGACAAAATTTACATCGATTGGGGCTTGAATCTCTATAGCGCAGTTGGTTAGCGCGGTACTCTAGCAAAGTACAGGTCGTAGGTTCAAATCCTACTCGAGGTAAACTTTTTATTTATGTATTTAATAAAATTAATAATTATTTTTAAATAAACATCAACTTTGCACGTACAAAAAATAAGCATTATTCAGCATTACGAACTTGTAAATATGCGTGAGAATGGGTGAAATTTACATCAGGAACTAAAGATGCGTATAATAATAATAGTCGAGTTTTACATAGTTTTCTTTAATTTAATAATAGAGACATCAACGGCATTTAGTTGGCTTTCTCAACATTAAAATAAGCAAACAGGGTGGACATTCGTTTATTACCTGTTGATTGAATTTAAAGCGTCAACCGTAGTTGGATGTAGGATTAGTGAATCCTCTTAAGGACGTCTGCAGCTGATCAGTTCTTGACAGCAATTAGCATGTACTGAAAAATACGTTACCGAATGAATAAAGGTGTTCGGATAAACGTACACGTAGTCTTAGAAATCTTGGAGCTTCCAGATAGAATGAAGTAGCATGTAACCCAGATCATCCTACACGTAAAAGTCAGAAAATAGGGAGGAGGAAAACACAAGTTAGCTCTCCGTCCAGAGCCATACAAGAATATTTATCCTGATGTCTAAGGTTTTAAAAAAATGCATACATATTGGCGTGACGGGCATTGCAGTAATCTGCTTCTCATTCTGCTGATAGCCATAAATTGTAACACTTACGGTCTGACAGAACACATTCCGTTACATTAACGGTCGGTTGCACAAAAATGGGTTAAGGTGGAATTACTTTAATGCCTGGGTTAAGAATTTGTATTGATGTAAATACTATACTTGTCAATTATGCGAATCTATCAAAAATTGGCCAATCATATATCTTGAATTCAACTTTTTTCGCACTTTCTCGTATATTGCAATACTTTATTGGTTATTACAATAACTACCACAAATTAGGAAGATAAGGTGAATAGTGCTCGGCCTGATACAGAGATGGCGCTCCAATCAGAAAAAAATTATGTTTCCTGCCTGGGTGCACGGCACATTAGTTCGTATGACAAGTTTCAACTTCTCTCAAGTAGTTTGTTTACATGAATTTGTGAAGTAGACGTCTTGCGTGTTTTTCGTTAAAATGGATAAACTTGAATATCGTGCGATCATAAAATTCTTCGTTTTGCAAGGATTAATCCGTAAGGAAATTCATCCGAAGTTGACAAAGTTTTACGGGGACTCCATGTCAACCGTGAGAAAGTGGGCAGCTGAATTTAAACGTGGTAGCACATCCTGCGAAGATGACCCAAGTGAAGGACGGTCAAAAACCGCACCTATACCAGAAACCATTGAAAAAGTGCATGATATCGTATTGGACGAAAGGCGGTAGTGAGATAGCTGAGGCTGTACGATATCGGAAGGAAGGGTGCGAAACATCTTGCACATAGAATTAGGGATGCGAAAGTTCTGCGCAAGATGGGTGCCGCTTTTGCTGAATGCCGATCAGAAGCAAATGTGCAAACGATTTTCGCAGCATTCTTTGGAGCGATTCGATAAGGATCTAACCGATTTTGTACGACGATTTGTCACCATGGATGAGACATGGGTCCACCACTATACTACAGAAACGAAACAGCAGTCTAAGCAGTGGGTAGAAGCCGGTGGTTCAGCGCCAAAGAAAGCGAAATCGGTCGCATCTACCATAAAGGTCGCGGCTAGCGTTTTTTTGGATGCGAAAGGGATCCTGTTAATTGATTACCTTGCAAAAGGCAGAACAATTATAGGCGAATATTACTCCAACCTTCTTGACCAGCTGGATGCCAAAATTCGCGAGGAGAGGCCTGGCTTGAAGAAGAAAAAATCATCTTTCATCAGGACAATGGACCTGCACACAAGGGTGCGTTGGCGATGGGAAAACTGCGGGATTTAAGGTACGAATTGCTCGGCCATCCTCCCTATTCTCCTGATTTGGAACTATCATTTGTTCCCCAAACTTGCAGAAATTTGTTTCTGGGAAGTACTTCACATCCAATGAAGAAGTTGAGAGGGCCATAGATGAATATTTTCACAACCTTCCAGACTCTCACTTCCGGGAAGGAATACTGACGTTGGAGAAACGCTGGACCAATTGTGTTGAAGTCAAAGGAGATTACGCACAGAAATAAAATTAGTTTTTAACTGAAAGTCACAGTCTTTCATTGTAAGGCCGAGAATTTTTTACCTTACCCTCATATGTGTTTGATTTTTGGTTTGCACTGATTCATAAATTATTACATTCTCACTCTTTTGTATGCGTTATCATTCAAACTAGGAGTTATAATCAAAATTTGAAAATCTCTAATTTCTACCCTTAAGTTTCAATTATTTGTAAATCACTATCAGCCGTTACATTTTTAACACTATAATTTAAGTTGTCTTCAACTTAACTAAAAGTTATTGTACTACACCTTGAACATCGAACATCGAACACTAAAATTGTGAACTAAAAATTGGAGTTAACTTTTTGTAAACAATAATAGTCATACGTTAAAATGTTGAACAATTAAACCCCTAATAAACGGCCTTCGAAAGAAAGCAAAGGTATATAAAAGTCTAGGTTCTAGGATTATATCACAGAACAGTCTTTGGCAGTGGTTCTTAACAAAATACAGAGCAAATTCTCAAGAAGTGCTAGTATTTTTAGTAGATATAGCCCCTGAGAATCCGCATCTAACAGTAGAACCAACGAATGAAGAACTTGTCAGTTTTAATGTGTGGGTAGGAATAATTGCGAGAATAGACATTCGGTAGTGTACTTAGATCTTCTGGCTATCTTTAAAGCAGTTTAATAAAAATTTATTAAAGAGCTAGCCATTAAAGTTAAAAAAAAGGACACGGTTTATACCCAAAACAAAAGTAAATATTTTAATTAAACTGTACAGTGACTGTTATTTGAACCAAAGGTTATCAAGGAATAAAATCATAAATTGTAAGTTTAAAATTAATCTTCTCTTTAGTATTTTTACTCTTTCGGCAAGACTTAAAATTTAGATAAATTAAACTTTGACATCAAATTAATAATACACCTATTCTTCACAACATTCATTATTTAATGTAAAACTACACCTGATGGATTTGACGATCTTTTCATTCTCCGTAATGTTTCTAATACAACTATTACTCTCAAAGTTAATTAATCACAGGATTTTAAAATTGATTGGTTTGTATTCTAGTACAGAAAGAAAATGTAGGGATCGGTATGTACAAGGTAAGTATAGAGAAAATGTGTTTTGAGCCTAATGGAATTGTACTGTTTTTGCATTAGCTTTATAGGCTATTACAATTACTCTTTAATGTGTTATAAAAATATGTGCATCCTTTAAAGTGTATAATTCACATATTTCGGATCAGAATTATAGATCTAAAGATATATCAAAATAGAATATTACCAAAGATTTTTTATTACAATTATAAAGTGATGGTTTAATTTTGACATAGTATTTAAGTATTCACTTTTCTTAATATTTTCGTGTTAAAATAGAAAATTTATTTTACGCTATTATTTGAGCCTTAACATAACACAACACATACCTATTCATTATAACAACAGCGACAGACATTGTTCAAATCCGTTAATGAAGTAATCACTGTAAAATTAAACGGTACCTAATTATTAATAAGAATTCACGGACAATAAAATATAAGAATTGTTACCCTATAATTTAATAAATTAATAATTTTCAAGCTTGCAAGTAACATTTTCTAATTTTAACTGAAATTAATTTATACCTTTCAACGGTATTATAAGTTAATGCTTATAAAAAAGTCTTTAAAAATCAATCATATTATATTATCTAGTAAAAAAGTATTACTACATTTTATTTTAATTAAATCCTTCATATGTAGTTTGTTTGAAGATTCAGAGTATGAAAGTTTTGTTACAAATAATAGAGACGAAACGGATCTTTTTGCAGAAAAAAAAATAATTCAGTTGAGTGAGTTCCTAAAAGTATTTACAGTATCGTACAATTTAGTTTAACTGTGGCTGAAACTGTAATCTATAGATCAATATATAGGAAGAACGTGCCTGCACCTGCATTTTACTTAATTAATATAAAAAAATAACAAAACCATCTGCACACCATCAAAGATAAAATTGAATTAAATCTAAAATTAATCACTTTGGAGAATAAAATGTGTCTAAAATGCAAATAAAGCGTATCTATAAACCTTTTTTATTTTTGTAGTTATATTTTATAAAAATTTAAACGTTTCAGTAACAATTACAGTGATCGTTCTCAGTAAATGGTAATATCGTTAAGAATTACTTGAGATGTTAAAACAAATTTATGAAATGTGAAAACGTAAATATAAGCCTACTATTAATATAACAGTTCGATAAACGTATAAAGCCAACTATGAAATCTAATTTTAGTAAAGAATAACTCGATCCTTAGTAAATTAAATATTATTAAACTGCCTTGTAGATGACAAATCCCAACACCCTCTAACGGATAATGCTAACAGTAAAAATGTCATAATCAAAGAACAAATTTAAAAAAATGTTGTCAAACTATGATGTAAGTATAAAACTGTGAGAAACTAATTTGAAATTAATAAAAGCATTCACAAATCCGTTAGTGGGTGTTTTGATTTATTATCTTTAAGACAATTTAATAATATGTAATTTATTATGAATCTAGCTATTCTTTACTCTTCAGATCTTTTCCGAACTGATAGCGTGTTCGAAAGCTCGAACAATAACAAATTTAAAAGATTGAAGAATTATTGAAAAAATAATAATTATTAAAAAAAAATAATTACAAAAAGAAACCTATCGTTTTCACGCTATCTACAACTGATGACCGGCCATCGTAGCCTTCGACGTTTCTAGGTCACTGCTTTGCATGCAGTCAATAAGGTTCCCGTTCGGGAGAAGAGGAACTGCAGCCAGCCACGGCAGCCAGGAACCCGCTAAGGACAACAAGCAGTAGAACCAGGACACAGGACATTAGAAATCAGCAGACATCGAGGACGCCGCTAACAGCTAGGATCAACTTAGGGACAGCAGAAGCAATTAAATAAAAACGTTTATTATTTTTAATTGTTTTATTTGAACATTTACGTTCCTCCTTTTCTATTGGGTCTCTGATTTCCAAGCCTCTTTTAATAGACGTTAGTAGTACCCCGGCACCTTCCGCCATCTTGGATTTTGACGTCACAAGACCGCCCACGTGGGGGACCGGTTTTTCCACCCTTATTTTTACACGCTTACGTGTAGGACGTGTTTTTCCACCCCTATTTTAGCACATCCACGTGTGAGACCGGATTTTCCACCCTTATTTTTACTCGCTTACGTGTAGGACGTGTTTTTTCACCCCTATTTTTGCACATCCACGTGTGAGACCGGATTTTCCACCCTTATTTTTACTCGCTTACGTGTAGGACGTGTATTTTCACCCCTATTTTTTGCACATCCACGTGTAAGACAGCATTTTCAACCCTTATTTTTTATATACCCTCGTGTGAGATTTCTTTTCGAAGGCCCTTTTCAACCCTAATTATTTTTACTCGCTTACGTGTAGGACATGCATTTTCACCCCTATTTTTGCACATCCACGTGTGAGACCGTATTTTCAACCCTAATTATTTTTTAATGGTTTACGTATTAAGGACCTTTTGACACTTAGGACTTTTGCTAACGTGAGGGGCTGGTCCTGGTCTTGGCTTGTATTTTAGGGGTGGGGGCTGTATGTAGAGCTAGGGCTGGAACTTAGGGCTGGTCTAAGGATAAGTCTTAGAGTTTGGTCTTGGTGGTGGAGCTAGGGTTGGAGTCAGGCCTTGGTGGTGGAGCTAGGGTTTAGAACTGTATTTAGGGGTGGGGCTGTATGTAGAGCTGAGGATAAGTCTTAGGGTTATTTCTGATAGTATTAAGGTCCTTTTGGTTGTAACCCTGGAGGTTGCACACGCATACAATGTTAGAAATTGTATAAAGATTATTATTTAGTCTATTGCTTTAAAAAGGGGTTAAATGCTATTGGAGAAAACGTTTCTAATAATGATGTAAAATAGCAGTTGTATTAGGATTAATCATACTTGGGGGAATTTGAATGACAGTAAAATTTAATTATAGAACACTTATTTTATAGTCAGACAATGTATTACATAAACGTTTTCACAAAACGTGGTTATTCCACATTGAAAATTGTTAGTCATGAAAACAATGTCTTAGTTAGCCTTAATTACTAATCATAGGTTTTGAAGTTTACCTTAAGTTAGCTGACAACTTTATAAAAATGTACCTGAGTTTAAGTTGACGTATATTGGTTTATGAATATTTATTATTCTAAAAAAATGTTATTAAAAATGTTTTATTAATTAACCTTTGAGACTATGTTTTATCATATACGAAATTTTATTCACACATACTCATTCTACCTTGAAAATTGTTAACCTGAGAAACAAGTAGGTTTGAAACTCAACAACCCTCTGTTACCACTCTCGTCAATTAGAATCCAATGCTGGTCTGGTTTGTCTCAGGGTCCGTGTTTACGATAATCGCACTCGGTCGAGGTGCGTGTCTGAGTTGATTAGACATAAAGTCGAACACATTCTTATTGGCTGTCGATTTCAAGCATCTCAACACTTTGCCGCATACATCTTTGTGGATTTTTATCAGATGGGATTAATAGCAATGTCAACTAAACGTTTTAAAAATTTCTAATTTGAAAATAAGTGACGTAATCTAATTTTATTTGAAATTTCATGGAGTTCATCATCATCGATTTTGAGATACTACCATCTCATCGTCTTCACCTTGAACGATTATATTGTAACCTATAAAAAGCTAATAACTAATAGTTTATCAGACATTATTACATGGACATGAGGTTAGTCTAAATTAAATGGTTTCAACGCTGCTCTGGAATGCTGTACACTTAAAACCTTTAAGTCTGCTCGCCGAAGTTGTACCGTATTCACTTTCTTCAATTTTATCTGCACTCTGTTTCGAAGCTGTAATACGTTTTCTAATCATAAACAGAATCTTCAATACTGTGATAGAGCGAAAACACATGAGCTTTAGTTTCACCTCTATATTACTTTACATGCAAGCCTGATCTTATCATAAATAAATACATCTGTCAAAAAAAGCTGATTAAACATAACTCCAGGCCAGGTATAGACAACGCTTCAATTATAGTCTTAGTCAACACAATAGGGCCTACAACTACATACAATCGACTAGCACTGCTTTAGCACGAGGATCAAACGAAAAACACGCACGAACGCACGTACGCCGCACGCTCGCACGTACGCACGAACGTACGCACTCGACTACGCAAGCTCACACGTACGCGTTCGCACGTACGACGCTACGCACGCAGACACACACCCCCACACACACACACACACAACACACACACACACAACACACACACAAGAGCGAAAACGCTAAAGCGAAAAACTTGTAAACTTGCAAACATGAATCAAGACGGTGGAGCACCGCTAGAAAAACAGGTTTATTAACAAACCGAAGGAAAGCTTAACGTTTTGAAAATTATATTATTATTATTATAAACAACAATACATCATTATTATTTAATAACATGCTTTATCGGTTTTCTTCTTCTTGATCCGTGAGTCGTCCTCTCATCATCATCATGATTTTGAGATTTCCCTTCACTATCTCATCGCTCTTCTTTTCTTCTGTGAATCATCATCTTGGTGTGAGATCACCCAGCTCAACCACGTCATCGCTTTCATCATTATCTTGAACGGTTATGTTGTAATAGTTTATTAACAAGTCAGTAAAATCTCTAATGTCCACTGATGTTGGCTCATAAACAGGAGAATACATTATAGTAATGCTCACTCGATGACAGTTACACTTTAAAGAGCGAAACACACGAGAAACGAGAACGCAGCTAGCCTTGGGTCTTGTGCGCAAGCTACTGTCAATGTTAGTAGAATCGGACATCTTCGGGATGTCTGAAGTATTGACCTAACCACACTCTAACATAGCCCTGGGGGCATGTTTATAAATCTAAATGCCTCTTTATGGTCGAGGTATTTTCTCCATAGAAGAACGCAGTAGCTTTGTCTTGTGCGAGCGTGCTCGTCAACTGGGTAGAATCGGACATTCGGGATGTCTGAAGTATTGACCAACACACTTCTAACATAGCCCCTGGATATGTTTTAAACAAACGCTTTTATGGTCGAGGTATTTCCAAGCCGCGTTCTGGCTTCTAGGAGAAAATACTCACCATAAAAGAGGCATTTAGATTTAAAACAGCCCCAGGGCTATGTTAGAGTGGTTAGGTCAATCTCAGACATCCCGAAGATGTCCGATTCTACCTAACATTGACGAGTACGCTTGCGCACAAGACCCAAGGCTAGCTGCGTTCTCGTTTCTCGTGTGTTTCGCTCTTTAAAGTGTAACTGTCATCGAGTGAGCATTACTATAATGTATTCTCCTGTTTATGAGCCAACATCAGCGGACATTAGAGATTTTACTGACTTGTTAATAAACTATTACAACATACAACCGTTCAAGATAATGATGAAAGCGATGACGTGGTTGAGCTGGGTGTATCTCACATCCAAGATGATGATTCACAGAAGAGAAAGAAGAGCGATGAGATAGGGTGAAGGGCAAATCTCAAAATCATGATGATGATGATGAGGACGACTCACGGTCAAGAAGAAGAAGAAACCGATAAAGCATGTTATTAAATAATAATGATGTATTGTTGTTTATAATAATAATATATTTTCAAAACGTTAAGCTTTCCTTCGGTTTTGTTAATAAACCTATTTTTTTCTAGCGGTGCTCCACCGTCTTGATTCATGTTTGCAAGTTTACAAGTTTTTCGCTTTAGCGTGTTTTCGCCTCGTTGTATTGTGTTTGTGTGTGTGTGTGTGTGTGTGTGTGTGTGTGTGTGTGTGTGTGTGTGCGCATACGCTGCGTGCGAGCGTACGTACGGGCGTGCGAACGCGCGTGCTGTGAGCTTGTACGTGCGTAGCGTGCGTAGTTCGTGTCGTACGTGCGACGTGCGTGCGTGCGTGTTTTTCGTTTGATCCTCGTGCTAAAGCAGTGCTAGTCGATTGTATAGTTGTAGGCCCTATTGTGTTGACTAAGAGCTATAAAAAGCGTTTATACCTGGCCATGGAGTTATGTTTAATCAGCTTTTGACAGATGTATTTATTTATGATAAGATCAGGCTTGCATGTAAAGTAATATAGAGGTGAAACTAACTAGCTATGTGTTTGCTGCTACACGTATCACAGTATTGAAGATTCTGTTTATGTATTAGAAAACGTTTACAGCTTCACTATCAGCCGTTACATTTTTAACACTATAATTTAAGTTGTCTTCAACTTAACTAAAAGTTATTGTACTACACCTTGAACAAACCTAAAACATCGAACACTAAAATTGTGAACTAAAATTGAGTTAACTTTTGTAAACAATAATAGTCATACGTTAAAATGTTGAACAATTAAACCCTAATAAACGGCCTTCGAAAGAAAGCAAAGGTATATAAAGTCTAGGTTCTAGGATTATATCACAGAACAATCTTTGGCAGTGGTTCTTAACAAATACAGAGCAAATTCTCAAGAAGTGCTAGTATTTTTAGTAGATATAGCCCTGAGAATCCGCATCTAACAGTAGAACCAACGAATGAAGAACTTGTCAGTTTTAATGTGTGGTAGGAATAATTGCGAGAATAGACATTCGGTAGTGTACTTAGATCTTCTGGCTATCTTTAAAGCAGTTTAATAAAATTTATTAAAGAGCTAGCCATTAAAGTTAAAAAAGGACACGGTTTATACCCAAAACAAAAGTAAATATTTTAATTAAACTGTACGGTGACTGTTATTTGAACCAAAGGTTATCAAGGAATAAAATCATAAATTGTAAGTTTAAAATTAATCTTCTCTTTAGTATTTTTACTCTTTCGGCAAGACTTAAAATTTAGATAAATTAAACTTTGACATCAAATTAATAATACACCTATTCTTCACAACATTCATTATTTAATGTAAACTACACCTGATGGATTTGACGATCTTTTCATTCTCCGTAATGTTTCTAATACAACTATTACTCAAAGTTAATTAATCACAGGATTTTAAAATTGATTGGTTTGTATTCTGAGGAAGAAAAAAATAAGGTTGAAGTACAAGGAATGAGAAAAACTGTTTTGAGCCTAATGGAATTGTACTGTTTTGCATTAGCTTTATAGGCTATTACAATTACTCTTTAATTGTTATAAAAATATGTGCATCCTTTAAAGTGTATAATTCATATTTCGGATCAGAATTATAGATCTAAAGATATATCAAAATAGAATATTACCAAGGATCTTTACATGCAATTTAAATATTATAAATAAATACATCTGTCTAATTAAGCTATTAAACATAACTTCCTGCAAGGTAAAAATTTATTTTACGCTATTATTTAGTCAACACAATAGCCTACAACTCATACAATCACAGCACAGCATTGTTCGAGGATCAAACTGAAAAATCACTGAAAATTAAACGACCATTTAATAAAATCACGGACTACGCAAATAAGAATTGTTACCTTAATTAAGAGTTTAATTTTCAAGCTTGCAAGTAACATTTCTAATTTTAACTGAAATTAATTTATACCTTTCAACGGTATTATAAGTTAATGCTTAAAACACTACAAATCACACATATTATATTATCTGTAAAAAGTATTAAACATTTTACTTGTAAAAATCAACATGAATCAAGTTTGTGAAGCACCGCTAGAAAAACAGGTTTATTAACAAAACCGGACGAAAGTAACGTTTTGAAAAAATAATATAATTATTATATTCCTAAAAAATACATACAATATTATTTAATAACATGCTTTATCGGTTCTTCTTCTTGATCCGTGAGTCGTCCTAACATCATCATCATGATTTTGAGATTTTCCATATCAACAATACAATCCTCTCTCTCTTCATGAATCATCATCTTGGATGTGAGATACCCACTCAACCACGTCATCGCTTTCATCATTATCTTGAACGGTTATGTTGTAATAGTTTATTAACAAGTCAGTAAAATCTCTAATGTCCACTGATGTTGGCTCATAAACAGGAGAATACATTATAGTAATGCTCACTCGATGACAGTTACACTTTAAAGAGCGAAAAACACTAGAAACGAGAAACAGCTAGCCTTGGGTCTTGTCGCAACGTACTCGTCAATGTTAGGTAGAATCGGACATCTTCGGGATGTCTGAGTATTGACCTAACCACACTCTAACATAGCCCCTGGATGTTTATAAATCTAAACCTCTTTTATGGTCGAGGTATTTTCTCCTAAAACAGAACGCAGCTAGCCTTTGGTCCCCCCCCCCCAAAAAAAAAAATTTTTTTTTTTTTTTTTTTTTTTTTTTTTTTTTTTTTTGGGGGGGGGGGGGGGGGGGGTTAGTGGTTAGTCAATTCAGACATCCGAAATCCATTCTACCTAACATTGACGAGTACGCTTCGCACAAGACCCAGCTACTGCGTTCTCTTCTCGTGTGTTTCGCTCTTTAAAGTGTAACTGTCATCGAGTGAGCATTACTATAATGTATTCTCCTGTTTATGAGCCAACATCAGCGGACATTAGAGATTTTACTGACTTGTTAATAAACTATTACAACATAACCGTTCAAGATAATGATGAAAGCGATGACGTGGTTGAGCTGGGTGTATCTCACATCCAAGATGATGATTCACGAGAAGAGAAAGAAGAGCGATGAGTAGGGTGAAGGTGCAAATCTCAAAATCATGATGATGATGATGAGGACGACTCAGGTTCAAGATAGAAGAAGAAACCGATAAAGCATGTTATTAAATATGGATGTTATGAAAATAATTAGTTTCACTCAACGTACTTTCCTTGGTTTTTAAAAACCTATTCATCTCATACACTCAATAGCTTGCAAAGTTAAGTATTATTATGCTAGTTTGTGCTCTACGTTAGTATTAGATTGTTTGTATGAGAAAACGTAAGCTAGAGTGCAGATGAAAATTGGAAGAATACGGTACAATCGCAGACTAAGTTTTAAGTGTCGCTTCCCGAGCACGTCGAAACCATTTAATTTAGACTAACCTGCATTAATAATGTCTGATAAACTAGTTAGCGATTAGCTTGTTTATAGGTTACAATATAATCGTTCAATGGTAAGACGTGAGTGGTAGTATATCGAAAATCTCGAGATGTATTTCCATGAAATTTCAAATAAAATTAGATTACTCACTCTTATTTTCAAATTAGAACATTTTTAAAATCGTTTAGTTGACATTCTATAATCCACATCTGATAAATTGAATCGCACAAAGATGTATGTCGAAGTGATTCGAGATGCTTGATAATCGAAACACTCCAGCCACATAGAAGTTTGACTTAGTTTGCTTCTAATCAACTATCTCCAGACACGCACGCTCGACCGAGATGTTCGACTTCATCTGTAAAACACGGACCCTGTAGAAACAACAGTTTCGTCAGACCAGCATTGGTATCCTATCTACATTGACGAGTGTAACAGAGGGTTGTTTGAGTTTCAAACCTACTTGTTTCTCAGGTTAACAATTTTCTAAGGTAGAATGAGTATGCTGTTGAAATAAAATTTCGTATATAGATAAACATATAGTCTACAAAGGTTAATTAATAGAAAACATTTTTAATAACATTTTTCTTAGAATAATAAAATATTCATAAACCAATATACGTAACTTAAACTCAGGTGTACATTTTATAAAAGTTGTCGCATAACTTCAAGGTAAACTTCAAACCTATGACTGCTAACTTCAAGGTAACTCAAGACCAGCTTGTTTCATACTACAATTTTCTCATGAATAACCACGTTTTTGTAAAACGTCTTATGTAATAGCATTGTGCCTTACAGATAAATTCTTTGTGTTTAAAACTGATTCCTTGTCTGGATGTAGATTTATAAACCTTCATGTTAATTATACTAGTACTTTTTGAAATATCATTCGTATATAAGAATAATACAGGGTTTGCTTTAAACGATCTTCATCGTATACTTTAACAGTAAACCTTTTCAGATAGTTGATCACCCTATTAAAATGGAGCATTAATAGTTTATAGAAGTACGGTGTAAATAAAAACACGCTACATAGCGATTGTGTTATAAACTAGTGGAGGTCGTTATTAATTCGTGTATAAGTTGAATTTATGTAAGTAGAAGGTTACAACAAATAATACAGGTCCACTTACACATTTTATATATATTGAAAACAATTACTTGAAATAAAACGGCGTATCAACTCTAATAATATTTTTTAGAATTATATTAACCATTTATATTGGTTTTAGACTATTAAATTAAACAAAGTTATATAATTACACGGTAATTAGTTAAAAGTAAACGTGAACAGTGATTTCTTACTACATATTTTAAACATTCCAAACTCTTAATATGGTTTTTATAAAACAATTTGTGTGTCCGTATACGAATATTTTCAAAACAGTTTTATTTTAAGAGAAAGGTAAATGCATGTTGCTGTAAGTGCAATAAAGACAATGAGATTATTTGTATATTTTACACTCTAATTATAGGTGGTTTTACACAACTAGAAAGTTGTTCTTTAGTTTGACATGCACAAAACAGTAACTATCACGCGTAAATCAGTGCCTTAAAAACGCTACAGAGCTGGTAAGTGTGGTGTTAACCCTTTATTTATTTACAGATTTTTAATTACAGTTATAAAACACAAGCATTAAGTTTCTTTAAAAATATTAAGGCGTACAACATTCTTAGCGGACGGATGGATATTATTTCAATGCAGGTAAACTATGTTTTAATATGCGTTTTAGAAAACACAAACTGTTAATGTATTTAATTAACTTAATAAAAAAATTGTTTTATTAGGAGTGTCAGTAATTTTTATAGTTCACTGAGGATTTTTTTAATTATGACTATAAAAATAAGTGTTCTATAATTAAATTTTACTGTCATTCAAATTCCCCCAAGTATGATTAATCCTAATACAACTGCTATTTTACATCATTATTAGAAACGTTTTCTCCAATAGCATTTAACCCCTTTTTAAAGCAATAGACTAAATAATAATCTTTATACAATTTCTAACATTGTATGCGTGTGCAACCTCCAGGGTTACAACCAAAAGGACCTTAATACTATCAGAAATAACCCTAAGACTTATCCTCAGCTCTACATACAGCCCCACTCCTAAATACAGTTCTAAACCCTAGCTCCACCACCAAGGCCTGACTCCAACCCTAGCTCCACCACCAAGACCAAACTCTAAGACTTATCCTTAGACCAGCCCTAGCTCTACATACAGCCCCCACCCCTAAAATACAAGCCAAGACCAGGACCAGCCCCTCACGTTAGCAAAAGTCCTAAGTGTCAAAAGGTCCTTAATACAGCCATAAGGCTCCCCCAAAAGAAATCATAAAAATAAGGGTAATACGGTCCTTCACGTAAACCATAAAAAAATAATTAGGGTTGAAAATACGGTCTCACACGTGGATGTGCAAAAATAGGGGTGAAAATACATGTCCTACACGTAAGCGAGTAAAAATAATTAGGGTTGAAAAGGGCCTTCGAAAAGAAATCTCACACGAGGGTATATAAAAAATAAGGGTTGAAAATGCCGTCTTACACGTGGATGTGCAAAAAATAGGGGTGAAAATACACGTCCTACACGTAAGCGAGTAAAAATAAGGGTGGAAAATCCGGTCTCACACGTGGATGTGCTAAAATAGGGGTGGAAAAATACGTCCTACACGTAAGCGTGTAAAAATAAGGGTGGAAAAACCGGTCCCCCACGTGGGCGGTCTTGTGACGTCATAATCCAAGATGGCGGAAGGTGCCGGGGTACTACTGACGTTCAAGGTCTGAAGACTAACATTGACTTTTTCTTACATAGGTCACTCGAGATTCAACGATTTTTGTAAAAACTATGTTGCAACGCTGCATTGGTTACACTATAAAAATATAACCTACAATTTTCAAACATCTAGCTACGGTAGTAACTTTTTGTTCTTCTGACAGTGCTACCACACTCCCTAGAATTTGAACACGGCATAAGCTTACAAAAGCACAATACAAATAATAATAAGGGCTGGTTGCTACTATTTGTTCGTAAATTTTTATAATGTTGCCAGTCGACGAAATTGAAAGTACTTATATTACAAAGAAGAGGTGTAATGTGTGACACAGAATGTCGGGAATTATTGAAATGTGTAGTAGCAGCCATGAGCAGATGGCAGCACTGCAGAACAGTGACCATGCGCAAGTAAATACTTTGCCATTTTAGTAACCTAGATCAGTGGAACGGGTAACAGCGTGCGTTAGCCATAAAAATGTTTTGTACGAACGGTGATAGTTTGAAAGCTGTGCAGAGGCAGTTCCGACGTTTTTACAACTTAGTACGTCATGGTGCCGTTCCGTCAAAGCACGTGATAAAACGTTGGATTAATAACTTTGAAGAGACTGGATCTGCCCTAAAGAAGAAACCAACAGAACGACCAAGAAGTGCTCGTAGTCCATAGAGCATTGATATTGTACGCGAGTCTGTCTTACGGAGCCCACGTCGTTTAACGCAAACAGCTGCGGTTGAAATGTCCCGGGAGAGTGTTCGCAGAATTCTTCATTCAGATTTGAAATTTCATGCGTACAAGCTGCAGATAGTGCAACAACTTAAGGCAAACGATTACCAGTTGCGATTACAATTCTGTCAACAAGTGACAAACATAAACAATGACGATGATTTCTAGGCACGTTGTGGATGTCAGATGAGGCCCATTTTCATCTCACAGGGTACGTGAATAAGCAGAACTTCCGTTACTGGGCAGACAGAAATCCTAAGGAAGTTCATGAACGCCCTGTACACGGTAGTAAGGTGACAGTATGGCGTGCTGTTTCAGTACATGGAATCATCGGACCTTATTTTTTGGCAAACTAACAGGGGATCACAGTAACTGTCAACGAGATCGTTACGTGGAGAAGTTACAAGCTTTCCTTACGCCTGAATTTATTTATTGAAGAATTTTCACACGTTCAAGAAAGTTGGTTTCAACAGGATGGAGCGACATCACACACTGCACGGCAATCAATGGAAGCTGTGCGAGAATTGTTCAGTAGCCGTGTGATCTCAAGATTCGGTAACGTTCCCTGGCCCCCTAGATCGCCAGATCTGTCCGTTTGTTATTTATTCTTGTGGGATCTGTTTCTTAAATAGCATGTTTTAAGGTTTTAATTACTATGAATAAAATGTTTTTCTTTCATCAGTCTTGGTTTTATTGGATCGTTAAAAAGTTCCCGTTTTTTTGTCATTTTGTATAGTGGCTTACTGGTTGACAAATTTATCCTTTTGTCATTAGTCATTCTGTATATTTTTAGGAAATTTACGTTTCACAACGACAACCATTCCTGTAAAAAACATAACCTAACAATGAACCTAACTGTCATATAACCATCGTGCAACAAAGCAGAGCATACACCTAAGTGTTTGGTGCAGGTATTGTACGTCATTGCTTCTTTTAGTGTTTTGCGTTCTACATTTTCTATTTCATTTAACTTTGTTATAGTTTCTTCTTCTTCTTTGTTATGTTCGTTGTTATGTAAACAAGTGGCATTTTTACTTAAAAAATATCTTCCAGCCTACAGAGTGGAAATTAAAAGAACTTAAATAATTTTAAGAATAATTTTTTTGGATTATGTATCCATTTTTAATACGTTCATAAGGAAAATATGCAACATTGTAAAAACAGAAACAATAATCTATCAGATTGGAGTTTAAAACATTATGACAGGTAGATGTTAATTGACATATAAACTCTAGCTTAAAAAATCCAAAGCCGCCTGATTCTATAAAATACCAATAGTACAATTTAAGCATTTCATTAATTTTTAGCCATAGTTATGGTTTAAGCTCTATTAATGGGTGTTTTGACATTTTTGAATGCTGTTTCAGAAATATTTGAAAACCAAAAACTCCTCCAAATAAATCCCATCCTCTTCGCCGCTGAATTTCTTTTAAAATCTAACCAGCTCCAGAAGAAATGAAAATAAGCTAAAATACGAAATTTGAAATACGTAGGTGTTTTCGTTCTGGACTTATCATTAATACTAAACATACATCCACACACACGCACACGCACACACACACACACGTACGCATGCACGCACGCACGCACGTGCGCACTATTAAAATAATTGCTACATACAATGGGTTTTCAGATGAAGTGGTTATGAATATAGTTAGGAAACAAACACCTAGGATGAGGGTTAAGAATGTAACTCTAGGTAACAAATAGAAACAAAGTACGTAAAATTACCAAACTATCCTGTTTATACAAAGTCTCTTCCAAAATTAATTTGAAAACAGTCACTACTTCAGATAATCGTTTGCAAACTCTTTAAATCAATCCAAAAGATCAAGTAGATCAGCAGGATAAGTCGGAAATTTATAAAATTAATTGTAAAAATGGTGAAAAAATATATGCAGGGCAAACTAGGTAGGTCTAAAAAAAATTTCCTTTCAACTTCTTATTATTGTCTTAATGTATTCCGAATCTTCCTGAACATGTACATATATATTTTACATACTCTAAATAAAAATTAATCGTCATAAATTGTTAAAAACATAATCAATATCATAATTACAGTAATTACAAGATTTCCTGTTGTGGGCACTATTTCACACAACTCATATAATTTTGTTGTAGATGGAATAGAGGGTAATGCTGGCTAACCTGGTTTTCAGGTATCTTACTGTAATAAGTCCATGAAATAGTGTGTCAGCTGGCATTGTTTATGTAAACAAATCATGTGTTGCTTTTGATTTGTGAGAGTTTAGTTTAGGGTTAGTTTCATATATTCTTTTCGGTTATGTTTTTAAACAAATTTATAGTTTCATCTAATTGTACAGTGAATTAAATTATGCTTAGAATAAAAAGGTCTGACTCAGAGAAGAAAAAGTGTGTTAGCGCATCAAGAAAGAAAATTTCATGAATAACTTTGATATAAGTAAAACTGATTCAATTTTTAATTTGGTATTGCTATAAAAAGTTTTGGTTGAATCATGTGTTTGTAAAATTTGCCTGAAAGTTAAGATGTTGTTTGAAGAAAATAAACCTAGGCGAGATCTTGCTTTTAAGTTATATATTATAGTGTAATAACTGTGATGTTACAACACCTTTTTGTAATTCAATACAACTACCACCTAAAGCCTATGAATGAATTCTCTAGAATTTCAAATATGATCTCTCAAGTAGTTGAAAATGTTTCACATAGTTCCCTAAACGGTGTTATTACTCTAACCAGCTTTGACACAAGTAATGTTATTGACTATGAGTGCCTGACAAAATTTTACCATGTTTGTAAAAATGAAAATAATCGTCCCCATGACTGTAAATCTAACTTCAAAGCGCCAAGTGGGGGGATGGAATCTGCTGGTGCAATCAAGATTTCTGAAATATCGGTGGAAACAAGGGGTGCTATGTATACAAAGTATCTCGGGGATGGAGCCTCCAAAGCATTTGCTAGCGTGGTAGCAAATAAACCTTATGGAGATTACAAGGTTGAACAAATGTAATGTGTTGGACACATCCAGACACGGATGGGAAGTCGATTGCGAGCGTTGTGAAAAATATGAGAGACCAAAAATTGTCAGATGGTAAATCTATAAGAGGAAAAGGTAGACTAACAGATGCAACTATTGACAAGCTTCATAACTATTATGGCTTAGCAATTGGAAGGAATTGCAACAATTTACAAAGTATGATAAGAGCTGTGTGGTCTACTTATTTTCACAAGCTGTCCATAGATGACAATCCACTACATCAGCGTTGTTCGAAAGATAAAGACAGCTGGTGCCAGTACAACAAAGTTCTAGAACTGAATCAATCTTACACTCACAAAAACTCCTTGTCAGAACCACTTTTACTAGCCATACATATAAGGACCTAGATGAACCAGAGCTATTAAAAAAATTCCTACATGGCCAAACGCAAAACCAAACGAATCCTTCAACAGCGTAATTTGGAAACGCGTGTCTAAAACAGAATTTGTGGGTATTGAAACGTTGAAAGCTGATGCTGTACTGATTTTCAATGATGGAAATATAGCCAAAGGCTCAGTTCTAAGGCATTTATGCTGTACATTGATCTCAAATACAATTGAGGGCCTGAAGACAATCGACCGAGCCAGAATTTACGAAGATGAGAAGCAGTACTCGCTATCACAAAAGAAGCTAGGATGAAGAAAAGACAGCTAAAGAGGAAAAGGGAAGATGAAAAGTGTCAGAAAGACAACCAAGACCAGTCCTATTTTAATAAGTAAGTAAACTTAAAATCAACAATTTCATACTTTAAAATGCGATTTCCCGTAAATTCTAAATGTTAAGTTTAGGTACACGATGCTCAGCCAATTTTTGACCTACAGTTCTGAAATTTGTACCACTTGTAAGTAGTATCTTAGGCTATGCTACACCAATTAGAATTTAAAAAAAAATTATTAAAACAAGTTTTATAAATACTTTTGTTTATAAAAATAAGGTAAAAATTTATTATCTATAAATAATTTTTTTTTAATTCCCAAACAGTTAATAAAAAAAGTAATTGGTCTACAATGTATCCCAAGGTGTAGGCTTTCATTGGGTTTCTGTTTGAAAGCTCCAAGACTAATACTTATTGTCCCTACCTCCTTAAAGTACATTTAACTAGTATCATATACGAACGTTGGGACAAGTCTGCCGTAGCCCTACATATATTTGATGAAAATCATGTATCAGGTATGTTTAATCAAACATGTTAGTAATAAGCACGAACTTGATTGCTATGAAAGGTTAGAGATCTTTAAAAACAAACAAATTCTAATCAATAATGACGATCAAGGACATTCCGGCTACTCAAAACTCATTAAAGTTTCATAACTTTCACTTCCACCAGATAAGCAACGAAGCGTTACTCCCTGATGATATACATATATATATATATATATATATATATATATATATATATATATATATATATATATATATACAGGGTGAGTCAGTTTTTTGTAGACAAACTTTAACAGGAGATAGAACAATCTTCGTTTCCGAGATACAGGGTGTTGAATATAATTTTTTTTTCTCAAATTTTCATTATAACTCATAAACGAATGCTTAGATTTTTTGCATGTTGGGGGGATAATGTCTATTAATTAAGGGGCATAAAACAAGCGATAAGAATGTTCACAAACTTGCAAAGTGGCGGAGTGGATGGGGTGCTCAACCCCTTTCATAAACAGAACTTCTACGCCAATGACTATTTTTTAAAAAAACTGTTATTTTCATTATCTACATACAGTTTAACAAAAATAATGTACCTTCTTCTGTTTCGAAATTCCTGTGCGTTTCCGAGTTATTTTGATTTTTAGTGTTTGATGTGGTACTAAGTTAAGTAATGTGCTTTATGTGAATAATTGAATATAAAGTTTTTAATAAAAAAGATATAATAAAACATTTAGAGCCATTTTAGTACCTAACGATCGTTTCTTTAAAGTTTCAAATACATTTTCATTTATAAATAGGTAAGTTATCGGTTTTTTTTAGTATCCATTGTTATTATTCTCGTATAAAAAGAAATGCATAATTATTATTGTTATGCGGTCAATACTTTCTGTATAATTATGTATGTATCAATTTCGCCATAAACATGTATGTAGTTTTTAAGTGAGATTCTAATAAGTTATAGACCGCTGCTCACTTGCTCTCATTAAAGAGCCGCCACTGTATCAAGCCATACTCAAATACAAGACTTTTGTAAATTGAAATCTGTTTAGTACACTAATTTTAACAATCCTTATTTATTATTGTAACAATACTTAATTATTATTGTAACAATACTTAATTAATAATTGTGAAATTAATAAGAATTCTTAGCAATAACGATTTATAAATAAATAACAATAACACTACTATAATAAAATTAGATACTTTGTTCAAAATGTAAACCGTTCTTTTCAATACACATTTCACAGCGACGTACAATAGAACGTCTTAAGTTAACTAAATTAATAGACATTATCCCCCCAACATGAAAAAATTTAAGCATTCGTTTATGAGTTATAATGAAAATTTGAGAAAAAAAAAACACCCTGTATCTCGGAAACGAAGCCTTCTACGACATATGTTTATAAGAACTTTTCTTTTTAGAAACATGTGTTCTATCTCCTGTTAAAGTTTGTCTACGAAAAACTGACTCACCCTGTATATACAGGAAACTCGGTTAAAACGAGATCTCTGGCACTGCTAATTTTTGCTCGTTATATCCGTTAAACGTTATATCCGAGAAACTCTAAAAATTAAAATGGATACTACATTTTTAAAAATATTGTTTATTATGCATAAAAATACATTATTTTGCATTAAAAAGCGGAATATCTCTTAAGCATTAGGGGAGTTATTAAATATTTCATTTATTTTTCGCTGACGTTTTGGTTTAAATTTAACATGATTGAGACTAACTACCTCTTAAAACACTTATAGATTTAAATATTTGCTCACTACTACCGTGTTCTTTAAAAAACCGCGTCAATAATACCAATGTGTCGCCTGATTTAGCGAGTGTAACAGGCATGGGTTTATCACACTCATTAAGTCATTACTGTCTACATCACCTTCATCACTTTCAGCGTCCCGTTCTGTAATTTCTTGTATAATTTCTTCGTCAGTTTTTAAACCCGAAGTAATCACATCGGCATCAATATCTACATAGTCATCTAAGGACGCGCAATTTTGAAAATTATTGATGTCTCTACTTTCTAACCAAGTAGATAAAGGAAAATCGTCTTCTTCTTCGAAACTTTTGTGAATTGTTGTCACATTATTCCACGCATCACTCATTAGGCGAATTGCATCTAACACGCTTATTTTAAGATCCTGTTTATTTTCCATTCGATCGATTAACTGTAACACTAATAAGCGACGGTAGAAATTTTTAAAACTCCTGATAATCCCTTGGTCCATGGGTTGATCATTTTTGTCTTATTTTGAATCATAGAATCTCCAGTTTTCGTTTGTCGGTGATTTTAAAATACACCCTGTATATATATATATATATATATATATATATATATATATATATATATTTCTTTAGTTCGTCCTTGTCAACCGCTGATAGCTAAGCTATTGAAATGCGTTCGGTATTTTTTTTTTTTTTGTGTGGTACGTGTGTATTTTGTTAGTTACAGGTTCTGCCACAGTTCTAGCGTTCCAGATTTTTCTTAAGTTACGTAGGTATAAGTCTGACTCAAAATCTCGATGTAAGTAAAAGTTACAGTCAATACTTAGAAGTATCTTAACAACTAGATAATTTTCAAAGTGAAAAGTACAATTCTCTGTATAGCAATGTTAATGTGTTGTATATACACTTATATAAGTTTAATGTTACCTTTTTATTAAGAAAATAATTTTGACAGAATGAAACTGAACTTACACCATCATTCACATTTTAAAGCAAACCTTCGCACCTGGTTCAAATCTGCGGTAACCTTTGATTAACATATGTTATAAGTGAAATATCGTGTTTTAAATTACACATTGCCTTATCTTTATAAAATATCCATTATTGATTTTTTATTTTAAACATTGTAGTCGCTGAGTTAGAATTTAAATAATGTTAAAAAACACAATATCCAAATTTATGTCTATTTAGATATATTAGTATTTAAATATTGAGTTTTTTGTATTCTTAATGGATTTGATAAGAGTATTTCGATATTCACAAGTTTTAGATTCCAGTATTGAGTGACTATTCAACTTGTAAACCTTTTGTTAGGTAAAAAAAAAACTAAAATGCATAATTATGTCATTACAAACATTATTTACCTTTATAACTGTATCGTTTAAAAAATATTCTAGGTATTGCAATAAACTAATGAATTCCAGCTAAAATCGAATATAAGATACATTAAAGATGTAGAATCATGTATATATGTATAGTGATAACGGTCTAAAGGCTGTTCATATGTGTGAGGAATATTTTGCAGTGATATGAAAAATTCATGTTTGTTGTTGCATTTGAACGTAATAGGAATACAAAACTAAATATATTTTAAATTTAAATTCAAATAAGATGTTAGCTTATAAAATAACTTATATAATCTTACTTCATAAAAGTTTAAAATTTCTTTTGTTAAATTTGGAGTTATTTAATTTTAATTCTTGTCCGATACAGTAACACTAATTGTAAAACCACACATAACTTTCTTTTAATCGTCTTTATTTTTCTTAAAAACAGTCGTTTGAAAAAGTATATTGGAAAAGTGTATAAAATGGAAACCAAAATATTCTTTATTGCCTCATAAATTTTTTATAATCTATAAATTCGTTTAAGCACCCAAATGATTTATGCCGACTTTTATCTAAATTATCTTAAAAGTAATACGTCAGAAACCATGCATGTATATAGTAGGCATTATATCCTTATTTTGTACAAGTGGTTTCTAATTATAAGATTTTAATACGCTTAAGTAGCAATATACAATGTGCCCAAGATAAGGATGAACAGCATGGGGATCTTGAAAACGGTAAGAGATACGAAGGCAATTAAATTAGAGAAAAGTTGTATAATTTAAGCATATTCACATGTAGTTTGCAAAAGTTCATCATTGTTTATCGTTTCCGAGATTTAAAACAAAATGCGATTTTTGGGTTTTTCTTTTTTCGTATTTCTTCATTTATTTTAAAACATTTTTAAAAACCAAAGGTTATTGAATTCTATTAGATGGCGTTTTCAAATTTTTATCCGACGTTTCGTCTCTGAAAAACCACATCAACTTTACATTTATATCGCCGCAACCAACGAAGCACCCTGTATTCGATAGTAATTTTTATTACGAATTTAACCATCACATTATGGTTTTGAAGCTGAAAAATTCGAATTTTCATTTTTACATTTGTCAATCATATCAGTTAATTTTAGCAGACTTTGATAAAATAATACTTGTTTAATATTTTGTTGAAAACTGTTTCACTTAGTTTTATTGCGTTTAGATGTTGTTATTTGAATTGTACGTATTTTAAATTGTTTTTATTACCATTACTTCGTTGGTGGTTTGTTTGTTTTTGTTTAGTTATAATTATAATTAATCAATAAGTGTATCTATAGAAAGACACAATTTTACAAACGAAGAAAAGTTATATATGTTGACATGCTACATCTTGTCCCACAGAAATTGTGTAGTTACTGAGCTGATGTATTTGGACAAATATCCTGAACGAAGGCAACCAGGTAATCCATTTTTAGACGTTTGAAATCTAATTTAAAAGAATTTGGTTCACTTACAAAACCTGTTGTATCCCGTGAAAACAATCTGATCACGAAAAAGCTAATTTCTTTTTACAAGCCTTTGTTGAAAACCCTGAAATATCGACAAGATAAATTGAACATCCCACTGGTATAGCTAATTCTACAGCACAATTCTTTTTAAATGAGTTTCATCCATATAAATTTCGAGTTTGTCAGGGTCTTAACCAACTGATCAGGAGCGGCGAGTAGGTTTCTGCGAGTGGTATACTAGAAAATGTAACGAAGATCTAAATTTTCCTTTTGGTCAAAATCATAATATGTAATACATGGTTAAATTCGTAATAAAAAATACTATAGAATACAGGATGTTTCGTTGGTTGCCGCGATATAAAAAAATAAAGTTGATGATGGTTTCTCGGAAACGAAACGTCGAATATAAAATTTGAAAACGTCATCTAATAGAATTCCAAAGGTGACAATGAAGAAGTGCCTTTTTAAAAATCTTTTAAAACAAACGAAGGAATTCTAACAAATCGCATTAATCTGACGATCATGATGAACTTGAACTTGATTTTTATACAACTTTTCCCTAATTTAACCACCTTCGTGGTGATCGTTTCCAAGATCTCCATGCTGTTCATCTTTATCTTGGGCACGTTGTATAGTGAGGACGCAAAGTCCGCCGCCCCCCGTCTAACTTTTGAACCGTTCGGTATATTGCGATGAAATTTGGAAAGGTATTATATGAGACACTTGTCTATTTTTTAAGTTAAAAATGACAACTTCTTTTGTCAAAATGACAGCTTGGCATAGTTTCAATTTTTGTTTAATAGAATAGTGGATCATGTGATACTTCATTTTGAAGGTCTTTTTTGCTTTATTCAAATTTCGAGTTTGAAAACATTTAATTCATTGATTTTCAAATGGCGATCAATTTTAATTTTTGATCTCATTCAGGTAGTTCCAGGCTGTAAGTATTTTCTACCTTAATTATGCAACAATTAAGTTTTGTTGCTATGGTTTCCTAATATTTGTCATTTTTAAACGTGACTGTCAAGTGGTTTAAAAACTTAGGATGATATCATTTAATTTAAATGGCGCGTACGTTGTAAGATAAAATCGAAGCAGTCCTCATCTTTGGCGAGGCTAATCGGAATTATCACGCTGCCGTTCGCATTTGCAATGAACGTTTTCCGGAACGGCCAATGTGCAGGAAGTACTTTCAGAAGTTAATATCAAAATTTCAAGTATTAGGCACAGTAAAAGATGCCCCAAAATCTGAAACAAAGTTCCCGAAAATGTTAAAGTGCAGATCATAGCTGAAATGGTAGTTAATCCCACCAAAATACTAATCAAGTAGGCAAAATATGCGTTCTTCCGTTAAGAATATTTTAAAAAGTAATCAATTTCATCCTTATACAATGAGATTTGTCAACGAATTAACAGAAGGTGATCCAGACAGGCGATTAGAGTTTTGCGAAAGTATGGCACGAAGGATTGAAAAAATCCCAATTATCGGAGACATTTTGCTTAATGCAAGAACATTTAAAATATCAAAATGGGTACTAGTGAGAAATTTTGTTTCAGTCATTTCAATTCAAAATTAATGTTGACTTGGACGGAAATTTGAGCGGCCTAACATATCTTCGAATGCTTCAAGAAAACGTAACTCCACTAATTGAGGGTGTTATTGCTCAAAACCCATTTGAATTCCAATTTGGCATTGTATTTTAACAGCATGGTGCGCCGCCACATTATGACAAAGATGTCAGAAATTACTTAGATGCAACTTATCCGAATAGGTGGATTGGCCGTGGAGGTACGACAGAGGCCAGCGCGCTCACCAGATCTGACACCCCTTGATTATTTTCTATGGGGATACGTCAAGTCTCACGTTTATAAAACGGTTCCGGATTCTAGTTGCTTACCTAAAGTTAAATAACCAAAAAATAAATAATAGTAATAATAACAGTCTTGCTAAAATAATAATTTGTACGGTATATTTCTTAAGTCTAAAGATAGTTTATTACAAAACAGAACTAATATAGAAAGGATTAGATTTGTACAATTCTAAATTATGTATTTCATATGAAATGTTTGTTCCAAACCTAGTATTGTAATTATGATGATTATTTTGATAGCTGTAGTGCTCGGAGTTATTTTTTACAAATTTTACTAGTTCTAAAATATAAATACAAGACACAGTTAATATTTTTTTTTGCATGAAATAAACTTTACAAGAGCATCTATACCCTAACAGACAACGAATTGCCCGCTTTTGCAGGATAAAAACTCTTTTACTACTAGTCGAGTTGCCCCAAAAAATAATAGCGTATCGCATGAGTGGTTCGACATTAGTATGATAAAACGTTTTTGTTATATAGGCCAAACGTTTTAAGCAAAAAACATTCCAATTTAGGCTATACTCTATTCTACAACCTAACAATTTAACTGAGGCGACCTGATGAATAGATTTATGATTGAATTTTAACAAATGGCTACAGTCAAACTTGCTTTATTTACTGTAAATCTGTACAAAACATGTTTTTTTGTAGATTTACTATTAAACGATTTTCATTCATGTAGTTGTTTATAGATAAAAATGAGTTCTCTACATTATAACTCATATTTGCGATATTATCCGACTTAATTAGAATTGTTTAATTGTTAGAATCGTTTAATTTTGTAAATTCAATAATCCCAAAGTTTCTATTATCTTTATTAAATACATTACTTGGTTTACTATGCAAAATAATAACATTAAACGTTTAATTTATAATTAATTATTTTAAATTTCAAACAATTAATTGCAACTTTAAAAATCTAACTACTCCCTTGTAGAAAGCAATTAAACAAAAATGAAGTAGCATATCATCAGCGATTGCGCAATCGTATGCAGTACCTAAAGTATAAAGTAGTACTTTTCATGCGGCTTCCGGAAAGTATACTGAATCGATTCACCGAAGCAAGAACAATTCACCGAAAACAAGAGTCACCCAATCATAATTCACCGAATCACAATTTACCGAAACTTACCTTTTAAAAATACATTTTTTATTTGATCACAAAAGGTGAAATAACAAGTAAAACAGGTTTTTTTTTTAATGAGAGAAGAATAAATTCCAGAAACGCCAGTGTGGCCGAAAAAGTAAGGGGATCTCCAAATTTGTTACTCAAAGGCTTTTTTGGAGTTTATTCTTTCCTCATTAAACAAAAAAAATCTTATAATTTTTAGTTCACATTTTGTGAACTGCTGACAAATAAAAAAAAGTTTTTTTAATACAACTTTGTAACTATGTCATATAGCTAAGCCGGATGTTACAAACACGTGATAGTGAACCCATACCAAATCGATCAGTCATATTAATTTGCAGAAATAATAATCTACCCCATTCTTATATTCTTTCCTTCACAGTTATCCAAGCTTAGTACTGGTGGAAAATGCTAGCGTGTTTAACAGTGGTTGGGTGCATTTTGTTTTGTTTTTTGAAATTCTTTTTCATTTTTGTTAACTTTTATTGTTTTTTTGGGCCTTTAACATTCCTTATTTATTTCTTTTTGGATTTGTATTCTTTATTCTATTTTAATAACTTAAGTTGTGGACTAGGCCACGTAAAAAGTCATACACATTTTCTAGGTAGTAATTTCTATCTAGTAATTCTGTCTTTTCTACACAATCTCGGTACTTTTTTCGGGCGAGTGGAACTTCAAGACCTCCTACGTATTGCTCCATCTGAAGTTCGTTTAAACTTTTCTCCCCCTGAATGGCTTGGGTAAATTTGAAAATATTAGGGTGATCAACAGCAATTTGTTGTTCGAAATCTCGGTACCATTCTTCAATGGAATTGTTAGTTTTAGGTAGGGTGTCGTTTACTCCATCGAAACAGTTCCACATTTATATAGAAAAATAAGGTGCTCGACCACCTTGACTTCTTAGGAGGCGTCTAATTCAAGTATCTAACCGCAGTCTGTGCCTCAATACCTCTGCATCTAATAATGTTTCAAAAACGTCGATTACATCTGCTGTTGGGACAAATGCCATCATAGGCAATAACCGTAGATGCAAAGCAAAATCTGAAACCATCTCCTATCTACAATTGAGGCTTGAATTTACGAAATCCTCAATGTCTAGATCCCGACAGTTTTTGTACTAACGCATTTACCTTAGAAGTTTATGTAAGTACTAATTCTGGAGCTGTTCCTGGTACAAGGTCTTTTATCTTTCGTAGCAGCCGGACGTAGGTGAATTTTTATCAGGTGGCTTTGTTGTCAACCCATGTATCGTATACAGTTGGTAAAATAGATAGGATACGGTTTTGCAAGTAACAGTCTCATACCAGTGGTGAGTCTGAGCCAATACTTGAAGATTCCTTCTAGTACAAAACATTTAAATTGTATCTTCCGTCGGGCCCGAATCAAACATTAAATATTCGTCACTATTTTTAGAATTTTTTTAATATTTCTCTGGTAACACAATATTGGTACGGTGAACCGGCAATGTATCGCTGCTGCTTGGCTAATTCCAACTGATGCAGTTTGATATTATGTAACGTGGTGCATCCTGAGCATTTTCAGCGTGGTCGCGTATGGTGTTCTCCATCCTCTTCGCTTCTACTTGTGCTGCATCCCCAAATATGGTTAGGCGTGACATTGTTATTTAGAATGTTAACATCCCGCGTGGTGATACGTGCACTACACTTTACTTTTTGGCACCTCTCACATTTTCGATAAATCTTTGTCTCCACTTTTTTATCTTTAAAATATAAATAACCGTCCACTAAAAGTTTCCGTTTTCCTTTTTCGGTAATTATAAACTCAAGCGCCATTTGAATGTTCAATTGACAAGAACTTCTTGAACAATGCAATTTTACGACAAATTAGCGTTTTAAGTATATATATATATATATATATATATATATATATATATATATATATTATATACCTATTGACGACCACGTGGTCTAAAGATTTACACGTATCATTAAAAATCAATAATCGATATCATTAAGTCCAATACCTTTAGAAGATCATTATAAGTCGTATCACTGTGATACGAATTTGAAGAATGCAGTTAATTATTAATTATCCATTAAGCCATTTAAATAAAATAATATTTTAATAATAATCACAAAAGTACCACAACACACATTTTTTGGGTTGGGACATATTATTTTCACATACTAATATCAAACAGAAAGTTATCACGGAAAACCCAGCGTAGCTATACCACATGGTAACGAACTTATAGGTATTATTAACCTATTGATAGGAAGTATAAAAGTATAAAAAAGGAGAACGAACATGTCGTAGCTTATGGTGAATTGTGACGCAGCGAATTGTGATTCGGCCAATCTTCTTTTCCGTGAATTGTGATTCGGTGAATTGTTCCTTCGGCGAATTGTTTTTCGGTGAATTTTGCGTCGGCGAATTTTTTTTGGTGAATTTTCCTAGAAGTCTTTTACCTTAATTTAAGCCAAACTATTAAAAGGATGTTTTTAATGTAGTGTTACGTCGTCCGTCGCTACAGCGAGGTAAAGATATCGCATATGTTAGTCAAAGATGACACATTAGCGCCCGTTAATTATGCGCAGCCTGCGGGTAGGTCGCGTTGGGAGAAAAGGTTAGAAATATACTTTTCTGTTAGTGGGTTTGTGAACAGATCAAACAAGGAAAAGGTTGATATGCTAGTATATTTGATGGGACCGGAAGCGGAAGAAATTCTAATCCAATTTAAGCTTACCGAACATCAACAAACTTTTGCATGCACCCACACTCACATCCATACCCACACCTACACACGCAGACGCGGAACCTCGCGCACTAGCACCTACAACCACACACACCTACACCCACACACACCCAAACCCACCTACGCACGCGCACACGAACACACACCTACATACGGACCCACGCACATATAAGCACATACACACACACACACACCACACACACACAAACACACACACGCACATCCACAGCCATATCCATACCCACACCCACACCTACACTCACACACACACACTCCCACACGCATACCCACGCCCACCTACGGACACACGCACACGCGCAAGCGCGCGCGCTTACCAGCACCCACACCCACGTCGACGTCCACTCCCACACACACACACACACACACACCTACATCCAAACCCACCCACACACGCATGCACTCACGCGCATACGCACATGTACACACACGCACATGCACACTCGAACACACACACGCACTCCCACATCTACCCTCATAACCACACCCACTCCTACACCTCCTACACCCACAACCACGCACACGCACACGTACGAGCGCACGCACCCACCCCCACGCCCACACCCACACACGCACACGCACGCTCGCACGCACCCGCACACGCACACGGACACGAACAAGGACACCGACAGACACAGGCACAAACACAGACACAGATACAGACACAGACACAGGTACAGACACAGACACAGACACAGACACAGACACAGTCACGGACACAGACACAGACACAGACACAGACACAGACACAGACACAGACACAGACACAGACACAGACACAGACACAGACACAGACACAGACACAGACACGGACACGGACACAAACACAGACACAGGTACAGACACAGACACAGACACAGACACAGATACAGACACAGACACAGACACAGTCACGGACACAGACACAGACACAGACACAGACACAAACACAGTCACAGACACAGAAACAGACACAGACACAGACACAGACACAGACTCAGACACAGACACAGACACAGACACAGACACAGACACGGACACAGATACAGACACAGATACAGACACAAACACACCCGCACCCACACCCACACGTACACCCAACACCTACATACGCACCCACATACGCTCACACATGCACACACGCGAACACGTGCACACGCGCGCACGCACATACGTACACACACGCACATACACACACGCACATACACACACGCACATATACGCACATACACATACGCACACACTCGCACGCACACAAACACACACACACATCCACATCCATACCCACACCCACACTCACACATACACTCCCACACGCATACCCACGCATACACACACACACACACACACACACACACACACACCACACATACACCTACACCCACAATTACATCCACATCCAAACCCACCCACACACGCACGCACGCTCGCGCATAGGCACATGCACACACACGCACATGCACACACACGCACATGCACACGCGAACACATACGCGCACACGCACGCACGCCCACATCCACCCCCATAAGCACACCCACTCCTACACCCACACCCACGCACACGCGCATACAGAGACAAGGACACAGACACAGACACAGACACAGACACAGACACAGACATAGACACAGACACAGACACAGACACAGACACAGACACAGACACAGATACAGACACAGATACAGACACAGATACAGACACAGGCACAGATACAGGCACAGACACAGACACAGACACAGACACAGACACAGACACAAACACAGATACACACACACAGACACAGACACAGACACAGACACAGACACAGATACAGGCACAGACACAGACACAGACACAGCCACAGGCACAGGCACAGGCACAGGCACAGACACAGACACAGACACAGACACAGACACAGACACAGACACAGACACAGACACAGACACAGACACAGACACAGGCACAGGCACAGGCACAGACACAGACACAGACACAGACACAGACACAGACACAGACACAGACACAGACACAGACACACACACAGACAACAGACACAGACACAGACACAGACACAGACACAGACACAGACACAGGCACAGACACAGACACAGACACAGACACAGGCACAGGCACAGGCACAGGCACAGACACAGACACAGACACAGACACAGGCACAGACACAGACACAGACACAGACACAGGCACAGGCACAGGCACAGACAGACACAGACACAGACACAGACACAGACACAGACACAGACACAGACACAGACACAGACACAGACACAGACACAGACACAGACACAGACACCGACACAGACACATCCACATCCACACGATTGCATAACCTTCGATACTTACATATGTGTATGTAGGTTGGAAGGTAAAAATGTAAAATGAAGTAATTTTAATTATAATTTTTTTAGTGTAACCTCTTTGTTATACGTTCATAATGAAAACAGGCAATATTGTAAAGTAAAAACCTTAATCTATGTGATAAAGACGTTCAAAGCTTTATGTTAGATAGAGATTAATACACCTAAATACATGTTAACTTAAATAAAATTCAAAAGCCGCCCGTTTCTATAAGATATCAATAATACAGTTTAACCATTTTCTTTCATATTTAATTAATTTTTACACTTAACCTACTTTATAAAGAAAAGTTACATGCACTTTTTCTTATATAAATAATCATTATTGAGGTGGGAATATGTTTGCCGCTACATTACGCGTCGTATCAAAAGATTGCATAGAACATAATTAATCGATATGTTTAAGGTATATGTCTAGGTATTTTTATATCTTTGAAATGGGCAGATGTTTTAGAAATATTTGATAAAACCAAAAACTGTCCCGTAATTAACTCCCGCTCTCCGTGCTGATTTTTTCCAAAAATTTAATCAGCTCTAAGTGAAATGAAATCAAGCTTAAATACAAGTACAAGTACGTAGGTGTTTTCGTTCTGGAGTTATCCTGGACACCCACGTATTCAGACATCATGGTCGATTTTGGCGAAACTTGGCCAAAAGTTTAGTGATAGTGAAAATATGTCGATTGTATAACCTTCTATACTTACATATGTATATGTAGGTTGGAAGATAAAAAGTAAAAACCTGGGAAACCTCCCATTTTGAAGGACATGCTTCAACTGTTACATTTAAATGCTCGTAAGCTAACTTAATTAATTTTCACAGCAGAATCATTTTTATATGAATAGTAAGTACCTACTTGTGTACACTACTTTTCAAACCATGACAATGATGTTAGTTTATTAAAGTTTTATAAGTGTTATAATTAATGTGAAAGTTCTCACTTCAATGTAAATATTTATAAACTGTTACTTTTTAAATTATGATTGGGTAAAATAAAGTCACAATTGCTAAAATTGAATTAATGTAAAACCATATAGCTCAAACCCAATTGATATTATAACGATAACTTCGTTACTTAGAAATTTATTCTATACGTTGAATTGTAATTAAATTTTCTCACGATACTTTTTAATAATTTGTTTAAAAAAAGAAGCTGCACTTTAATATAGTAAATGATCTGTATAAGGCAAAAAAATGCACACCATAAATATTTGGTAGAAGTGAGAATGTTATTTGGTTTTTAGAATACCTTTTTAGAGTCGAAAGTTGTTTAAAATGCCAATGTTTAGAATGCCAATTATTATTATTAATAGTAGTCAACCTAGGGAATAAAAAAAAGCTTAACTAAGCAGAAAATATGCTTATGCATAATTGATAACTTTTTTTAAATTCAAACCAATGCATGATTTAATAGATAAGTCGTACTTCGACATGATCTGCATATAGTTATTTAGATTTTTTTTACAATTACATCGATTATAAGTACTTATATGGAAACAGAATGGCTTATTATTCTTTATTGAATACCTACAGACGCAGATTATTTGCCTGATTATTAACTATCAATTACATGCTTATACTCTTTTATGCCATACATCCTGATTATATGAAATAGAACAATAAACACACGTGACTGTAAGTTTAATGTCTAATTTATGCAAGCAATTATTTAATTTTTTTAATGTAAATTTACAAAAAAAGGGATATTAAATTTGTTGCAACGATTCTTCAGGGCGTGTAGACTTAACCTTCTCGTTTTTTAATAATTTTTCAAAAACATTCAATAGTAAGTCTAATCAGGTAAATATTTTTGGGTAACGAGCTCCATAAAATTGAAAATATTGATCTACATCTATTAGAATCTTTTGAATGAGTTTCGTTGCATTATTATTATAGAATTTGTATCTAGATAGTTGTGGGTTAAAATGTGACAAGTTACTTTTTGAAAAATTTGCCCTGAAAAATGTTTCGTACTGGAGACCGAGGGCTTTTTCATGAATTACTAAGACGAAAAAATTTATAAATTACCAAAATAAGAAAGAGTTGTTACTCGCATTTTAATAACAACAAACCGTAAGCCGGGGGATACATGTCAAGACTATTCCCATTTGGTTGTGTTATATTACTTAATATAGGTTATAATTCTATAATAACCCTATTAACATGAAATCAATGACAATAGAATACATTTCCGTAGCGGTTTTTGCCAATGAATATCGTTTTCTCACGCTTTTATTCGAAATATAAATTAACCATACACAAGTGTTAAAGTTATACTTGATCGTTGCTGATTTCAAAATAATTTTGTTGTACAAGTCGCACTGCTTGTACCACTGAAAAACAAAACGACAAATTCAAATTAAAAAACGTGTAAAAGTTGGGGTCAATTATACTTGTTTGAAGTAAATTCATATTTGTGTCGAAAATAGTGAAGGGATCAATAGTAGAACGCAATGAATTATTCATAAAATTTTAATTTTTTGGATATAAATATTTATATGAACTCTATAATAGTTGAAAATTATTAATATTGTGACCTTAATTATTACATTGCAGCTTTGTTTCACTTTGTAAAAATTAATTATTATTTATGTTTATTTACCGTGTGTGTGTGGAATTTTCATTCCTCAAGAAAGTTTAAATTGTAACTAATATTGCTTTGATGTGAAAGGTACATATCAAACCATCGAGAACTCATAAACACACTCATTATATTAATGAATACATTAAGATAACATTTAAAGGGAATAATTTATTAGAACGGTGACTTCATTGTATTTTATGACATTATTAAGGTGAGAGGCATGTGTACTCCATTCCAGTCGAAAAGGTATATTCATACTATCCTTCCTCTCGTTTCACTGTAATCTTCCGATCAGAGTCAGACTCGAAAATTAACAAAAACTTGGTTTTGGTGTCTGGAAAAGAAAATCCGAACGTAAAATCTTGCCCCGTAGTCACCAAAAGTACTCACGTTCTGAGGCATTATTATAACGTCCGTAAATAATTACCGAACCTACTAGAAGCCCTGATAACTCTAACCATATACCACAACTTCTGGACTACTTTATTACATCAAACCACTATGTCGTGGTGTGGTGTTTTCAGTCAGCTAAATATAGTAATCTAATTCTTTTGCAACCTTCCCTTGGAGTGATGATTGTTTTAAGTCGCCCTCATTTTCGAATATTGCTTTTTCAGTATCTAAAGTCATCATCATCATGGACATGGAGTTATACGTTCCAAAAAACGAAACCGTTTTCAACCCTGGTTCAATCGGGTGGTGCTGATACAATGTCTTTGAAAAGTAAGTGAAATGAAATATTTAAGAGCCATGCAGTTGTTGCTAAAAATACTTACTAAAGTATTATCACTAAAGCAGAAAGCTGTTGTTCAACGAAAATGCAATGAATTAGGTAGCCGGAAATTTTGGTCCATCAATGAAGACTTTAGTACATCTTTATTTACACCCATGAATTTTTTAACGGACCTATAACAACTGACGATAAAGCCAGCCTGTGAACTAGTATCAGTACTACCTATTCGATCACTATGCTTTCTGGAGAATTTCTTTCATCATGGAAATTAGCAAACGGCCCAACAAGGCGCCAAAGTCATAGAAAAAGCCATCAATCAGCAATTAGCTTCTTTCTTTAATTATAACAAACGTTTTAGTAAACACCTATATGGTTTTACTCACATTCGTTAAACAGGTGTTCTTCTTTCGTATGTGACCTATGTTTGGAACAATACATTAGAAAGATGCGCTGAAACAGTCACTTTAGATATCTCAAAATTATTTGACCAAGTTTAGCATGTGTTTACTTGCCAAACTCATCCTGTTTGGGTTTACTGACTCTTTCCGCTATACGTTTCTTTAACAACTAACCTGATCCTTTGATTTGCAGACGACAGCACTCTGCATTGTAGTTCGTCTCAGTCTACATATAATCCTATCCACCTTCTATCCTTAATCAAGGTATTAAAGCTGAAATGGCAATTTCAATCAAAAGAGACATTCAACGTACTTTTGAATGCTAATAAAACTTGTCTCCGCCAAAAGAGATCGATTACTGTTGTAAGTATAAATGTCTCAGATCGTAAGTTTTGAGGCTCTATTATTGTATCTTCAAACCTACCATGACTTAATCATCTTCTCTCCACTACTAAAGCAGCTGCTCTTAAAAAAGGCTCTGTACAGATTTAAGCGGCATTTTATCTCTCCAAATTTCTTTTTGCTGCACAGCGCCTAAAGCCGACCTCATCTAGAATATAATTCCCACCTCTGGGTTGGTGCTTACCAATACGCTCTCGATTAGTTTTATAAATGACCCATCCTAACTTCTAACATACAGTCCCTTGAGCATAAAAGAATTGTCTCAATTCTTTCTTTGTAGTATCAATATTACAACGGCTATTGTGGTGCAGATATCATCTCGGGTCACCTTTGTTCGCTAATATGCAGCACAAATTTCAACTTGTACCAAACGGGGCTATCCACATTGTTCTAGATAGCTTCTAATATCTGGAATGGTCATCATACAGATCTCAGCAGGACGTTATCTTTCTACAATCACTTTTGATATATTAGGCTTATGAATAACCCGTCTTTAACTTTTGATATAGAGCCCCTCGAGAATTGTTTCATTGTTTCATTGTTTCTTTGTACTATCGCTATTGCAATAATACTGTGCTTCTGAATTACATTGTTGACACCATCTCGGGCCACCTTTACTAGGGACATTCGGTTCGCTCACTCTTATCGTCAATATGCTTTAGCTAGCTCATTTGGATCACAATTATTAAAAAAAAAATAAGGTCATGGTATTGAGAAGTTTTGCTTTAAATGAGCATGAGAGAAAGAAAAATTAAAGGTTCTCTGGCGATGGTTAAATAATAAAGGATATGTTTTTGTATGAAATAAATTAGTGACTTAAAGGGAAAATTTTCATTGTGATCAAATTCAGAGCACGTATCTAATATTAATACGGATAAGCCCTTTGCATTAATTATTGCAGTAAATTTATGCCAATTTAAGGTGAGTAGGAGCAGCGAGAATAAGAGAATAAGGTATGAGAAACTTCTTAATTGAAAGTTCAAATTAATGCAAGAAGGAAGCAAATCACGAAGTGGAAGCAACTAATAGAATAATTTCACATATCACACAAACAAACGCCGGCAATGTGGTCATCTCTGATACAAACACAGATAATTGTTGTTCAACCTATACCCAAAAAAGGCAATAAGACCGATCCCTCAAACTACCGACCAATTGCCATCACTTCCATTTTGTCTAAAATCATGGGAAAAGCCATCAATCTGCAACTGCTCATGTTCCTTGAAATTAACAAACTCCTTAGTGATCACCAATATGGGTTTAGGCAAAGTCGTTCAACAGGTGATCTTTCATATGTGACCCCAGTTTGGAACAATACAGTACAGCAGTCCGTTGAAACAGTTGTAGTCGCTTTAGATATCTCAAAGGCATTTGACCAAGTTTGACATAAGTGTTTACTTGCCAAACTCACCTCGTTTGGGTTAAATGATACGCTAATCAACTGGGTTTCTAGTTTCCTTGATAAAAGACGAATACGTGTCGTAGTTGATGGCTTTTTTTCAAAAGAAGTTAGCATTAACGCCGGCGTACCACAGGGATCCGTTATAGCGCCTACACATTTTATGCTGTACATAAATGACCATATTTCTTCTACAACTAACCCCATCCATTAGTTTGCTGACGACAGCACTCCTCACTGTAGTTCATCTCAGTCTACTCATAGTGATAATCCACCTTCTATGTCAAATCAAGAAATTAAAGCTAAAATAGCAAATTCAATCAACAAAGACGTTCAACGTATTCTCGAATGGGGAAGCAATAATCTAGTTAAATTTAATGCTAACAAAACTAAGTGTTGCCTTGTGTCCGCCAAAAAAGATTAGTAAGTATGAATGGCTCAGTTCTTAAGTTTTCAGACCCTATTACTCTGTTGGGTATGACTGTATCTTCAAATCTCTCATGGGTTGACCATCTTCTGTCAGCTACCAAAACAGCTGCTCGTAAAATAGGCTTTTTGTACAGATCTAAGTAGTACTTTACTTCTCGACAACTCCTTCTGCTGTATAAGGCCCAAATTCGGCCTCATCTGGAATATAATTCTCACCTCTGGGTTAGTGCTCCCCAATACGCTCTCGATATCGTTGAGCATAGAAGGATGGTTTCAGTTCTTTCTTTGCATTATTGTTATTACAACGGCTATTGTGCTGCTGAATTATATTCTTTGATACCGTCTCGGGCTATCTTTACGAGAAACACTCGGTTCGCTCATTCACATCATCAGTATGCACTTGTCGTACCAAACGGGCGCAATCCACATTTTTCTACACGGCTTCTAAACTCTGGAATGATCTCCCTAGTTCCTGCTTTCCTACCACTTATGATATGAGAAAATTTAAGGTAGCTGTTCATAGGCATCTATTGGCAATTCATTATCCCTCTATCCATCCTCCTAAGTGTTCCTGAGTGCTTTAGCACGATAGGCCTAATTTAGCATCTTCAGGTCCACAATTACAAAAAAAAAATTACCCTTATTAGTAAATGACATCAAAAATGAAATTCTTTGAAACATGGTTATAATGTGCACATCAGGAAACAAAGTATGTACCTACTTATTCATAAAATGTACAACAAATTATCAGAATTCTTTAATATCATCATCTTATTTTCCCAGCATAACCAAGATGTATTTCGCAAAGATCATTCTATCCAGTCAGTTTCTGGTAGTATTCTTCATACAGGCGCTGCCGCTTCTCAGCTGAAATTTACGTTTCTAAATCAAACAAGGCAAGTAGTCTAGTACACGATATTTTAAAGCTTGCACTATATGACTAACAGATTAACGACAGATGCCGTATGTTATGCTCTTTTTGAATCATCAACGCACGTCTCCTCTAACCCGTGACGCTCTATTGCAATCTACCCAAAGAAGTAACCAACAAGCAACTTTATAAGACAATGCCTAAAGCCTGTCCGGTAGAACTGAACGGGTATCGGATTAACAAGGAGGATTGTCAATATATGGTTCTATTGTGCTTGAAACCGCCTTAATGCTTTGCTGTCTCGTACTTATTGTACGTGACAAAGAAAGATGGATATATTATGAATAATGCCTCTATTTCTGCCGAACAAAAGCGTTTGCAACTTTCACACATAATGACAAGGCAATAAGAATCAGATGCAGGTAGAATAGAAATTCAATAGGTATAATAAAATGCCAGTGGTTCTCAACACTGCTTTAACATTATATAATTTGTGAAGAAATGCAACTTTTGTATAATAAAATAATAATCGATTACTAATTACCTATAAGTAATTTCAATTGACACCTTTCACTTATACTTATAACAACAATAACAAATACATTTTTATTATAGTTAGTAAATATTAATTAAATTACAAAGATATACTTTTATAATTAAATGTAAAAATTATAATTGTCATTCGGCTTCAGATTCATCACTTCCTGAGTCATCCAAATCTTGGAAAAGATCATCGTCATCACTTTCTTCATTTGTTCTTAGTAATGCCCCATACCAACTCAATTGGATTGAAATGGCAATGATACGGGGGCAGGCGCAAAACTTCATGTCCATATGATAGAGCTAGCTCATCGATTACATATTTTTCGCATTGGTCTACTTTGTTTCTTTTGGCCAATTCCACTAACTCTGCCTTTGTCATAAAATTTTCCCACGCTATTTTTTTAGCGGTTAACCATTGCTGTATTTCTTCTTTTTTCCAAGAAACTTTGACTGCCTTCTCTGCCTTTCGAGAATGATAACTCGCATTGTCAAGGACAATTATTGATGGTTCCTCTAATTTTTGTAAAGTGATTCCTCAAACCATTTTTCGAACAATTCTGCGTTCATATTATCGTGATAATCTAATGATTTATTTTTGTACCGAAAATTAATTGACTTCCGTCGATAAAACCGTTTCTGTTACCTGCTTCAATGATAATAAATCGTTTTCCATCTGATGATTTGTTCGGTTGATGTAAACTCTTTGCACTGTTATCTTGCCAAGTACATTTTGACGTACTACCTTTACTAAATATCCACGTTTCGTCTGTAAAACAAACTGTCTCGAACTTTCGGAGTTAAGATTTTTGAGATACTTTCTCAGAAAAACGTTTCTTTTGGCGACAATGTGGCTTTGTTCACACAAACCGCGTCTATTGTTGGTTTTGGAATTTAAAGCCCATATTTTTTAACACTAGAGCCAAACTGGTTTTTCCTATTTCATACGCGGTTCTCAATTTTAAGAAGTTTAATAATGAATTTAACGTTACGTGTTCCTTCTTCGCGTACATCTCGTATATTAATGCACGAATTGTTTGTTTTCCATTTTCTGGAAAATCTGTAGTGCAAAGTTTGACACGCTGTTTTTTCACTGGAGGTTCCAACTCGCCGCCATTTTTTTAAAGCACAGATTTTCCCCACCGTCGAAACCGAAAGTTTTAACGCGTTTGCTGTTCTTTGTTGAACAGAAAATGTAGATAATAGTGGACCACCATTTTCTTTTCTTCTTTAAAATAATCGACTGTATTTAAAACTAATTCGCGAATTTCTTTACTCAACTTTTCGGCATTATATTAATGGTTAGTTTATATAAACGCTTACTCAAAGAATAATGATAATATAGATATTGCAGTTGTTTTATTTATACCTATATGTACCTACTAAATGGTATAATAATCTATTATTAATTACTTATTGTTACAGTATTGCATATTTATTTGGATTCTTTTGTAATTGGAGTACACTAAAACGTCATTACCATACTTAGGTATACAATGAACTTTCTAAATGTAAATTGAAATACCTATACTTAATCGAATATTCATTATTATGAATGGCTTTTATAAATGTTTATTATAAAACTTGCATTCTTCCATAAATTTTAAATGTAATGTTAAAGCAGTGTTGAGAACCACTGGCATTTTATTATACCTATTGAATTTCTATTCTACCTGCATCTGATTCTTATTGCCTTGTCATTATGTGTGAAAGTTGCAAACGCTTTTGTTCGGCAGAAATAGAGGCATTATTCATAATATATCCATCTTTCTTTGTCACGTACAATAAGTACGAGACAGCAAAGCATTAAGGCGGTTTCAAGCACAATAGAACCATATATTGACAATCCTCCTTGTTAATCCGATACCCGTTCAGTTCTACCGGACAGGCTATATATTCCGCATCCTGTACTTCCACAGTCTAGTAATTGAGGCTGGAAAAATGTGGACAACAGCTTTTAACTATAGAACCCATTCATAAAGCTGTAATGTCGTTGCACAACAAGTTGTAATTCTAAATCGTGTAAGTGTCACAAAGCTAAACTTCCTTGTAGACGTATGTACCTCTGTTAGGTTCCTTATCCAAGCATAAAAAGAGAAACCATTTTTTTCAGCGCCAAAATATGGTAATAATAACCAAAGACGGAAGGAAGCAAAAGAGAGGTTGTTTTTACTTCAGTAAGATTAATACTTTTTAAGTAGAAAAGTTGTCGACAGCAGTGTAGATCAAGTTCAACCTTGCATATATAGGTTTACAATTATGTGTAAATCTTGATCGTCATGTTGGATATCTTACTTGTGGTTGCGAATTCGGTATGGCAACATTGATTTTCAGGTAGGCCTAAATGCTATATGAAACGTTCCTAGAAGTTTGATTTGGATTTGTCGATAATACAACAGAGTAAAACTATCCAGCATCACCTTCTTAGAGAACATTTGATAATTTCATTACGAAAACCAGTTTTTTTAAAAATGCTTTTACGATTATGATTTATAATAAAAATTCAACGATTTTAAGGATAACCATGCAGTTATATACACGTTTACAAAACTTATACGTTTCAACAGCAATTGTAAGTGTGTTCGTCAAGAAACATGTAACGTTATTAACCATTTAACGCATCACGAGTCATGTATAACTCAAACCAAAGAATGTTTTTTTTCTTCAACTTCAACTTCAAGTTGATCAATTCCGTAATTGCATGCTGGATCATATCTGACACAAACGTAGCTAAGCGCATGCAACAAAAATAGCCTCACTTTATTAGCGATTGTGGGCTGTGGAAGCGCTACAAGTCTGTACTAGTTGGTTGGCTGTGCACGTAGCAAATCCTCCAATTTGACCTTTGTTTATTTCTGAAAATAACGGAATTCTCTTACGGAAAAAATTATCACGTGACTTCTTATTGAATAATATAGATTTTCAGGTGAGACGTTGACTACTACAGCAAATATAAAAGCGCCAAAATAGTGTGTGCCTTATATGGCACAACATGAAATCTGGAAATTTGCATTATTCTTTTACATATTTCAGTTGTGGATTGTAAATTGTTTTACGGCAACTTGAGGCATGTAAATTTAGCGTTTGATGATAGTTAAAGATTATGACTTGTCCTCTGACGAAAATTTTAATCAACCTAATGGACGTATTCTGGCCAATGATAGCGACTTTGATGAAGATACACAAGTTTACAATGATGATGATGATGTCATTATTCCGGAAACAGATATTTCCTCGGAAGACAACTTGTCTGAAGATAATCTGCCTCTGTAAGAAGCAGGATGCGCAAAAACAAAAAGACTCCAAGTTCCACTACATCCGTATGGAAAACCGCCAAACCTAATTGGATCAGGGGAAATCTCAATAAAACTGAAGAAGTAATAAAATTCAAAGGCAGTGAAGATTTGCCGGGAGAAATTTTAAATCTAAATACACCGGTTGATTTCATCGATTTCTATTTCCAAAAAAACTTAAAATTGATTATCGAGAAAACAAACTTGTATGCGGTCCAGCAACTTCCAAATAAACCAGCAAATGTTAAGGAATCAGAAATTGAACAGTTTATAGGAATTTACATATATATGTCTATAATACAGCCACAAGACATTAACTGGAGTGCACCTATTGGTCATCCTGCCGTATCCCAGATAATGAGCTGCAACAGGTTTGAAGAAATTAAAAGGTTTTTACGTTTAAACTATAACACCGATGCTATTCCACATAGACAGTCCGGTCACGATAAGCTCTTCAAAATTCGACCATTTTTGTAAAAAATTCAAAAACGATTCCTTCTGGTTCCTTGAGAAGAGCATACAGCTACTGACGAGCAAATTATTCCAACGAAAGAGATTGGGATAAAAGTATAATCCAAAAAATCCACACAAATGGGGCTACAACAATTTTGTGCTTAGTGCAATATCTGGATTTAGCTACGATTTTGAGCTATTCGCAGGAGCTCAGAGCAAATTTATGCCGCTTGATGTACCGAATATGGGAGCAAGTAGAAACGTAGTCGTGAGATCATCAGGCACTATACTAAAAATCAAAATTATAAAATATTCTTTGATAATGATATACTTAACAAAACAAGGTATCCTGCCATTAGGCACTGTAAGAAAAATCGCGTTACAGGATGTAACATGACAAAAGAGAAAGATATGAAAAGAGTAGGAAGAGGATAGTAGTAGAAAAACTTACAACTATAGTCTTGGTATGATAATAAAGTCGTGACGACGACCATGTCTATATATGCTGGATGTGAACCAGTTGGTGAAAAAAGGAACGGTTTTTTAAGACCAACAACACCCACAAGATGATTGCTTGCCCCCACAGTGTTTTTGTGTATAATAGCTATACGGGAGGGGTTGATCTTTTAGATTCAATATTGGGTTTTTATCGCATAAAAATCAGATCCAAGAAGTGGTATTTGCGAATCTTTTTCCACTTTTTAAACATGTGCTCGGTAAATAGTTGGTAAATGTTCTTTGTCCCTCCTTGATTTCAAACTCGCAATATCTGACGCACTATCCTTTGTACATGTGAAAGAAGGAAGAAAAGAGGGCCTACCAAAGAAATTCTCCAACACGATTTTCGGCGGGATAGTGTAAACCATTTACCCGAATGGTGCGAAAATAACAGGTCACGATGCAAGTTTCCCGGTTGCATGGCAAAATATTTTACGTTCTGCTATAAATGTGAAATGCCGTTATGTTTCAACCAAAAACCGGAAGATTCCATACTGAGTAATTTTATTTTCTAAGTTTATAATGCTCCATATATAACATAAACCAGTTTTTTTGTAAAATAAACGGCAAAATTCCATAAATATTTTTAAATGATTTTTCTTAGCAAAAAATAAATTCTTCTTATTATCGTAAATTTTTTTAGACGCAAATAAAAATTCATGCAGCAAAGGGTTGATAATTAGGAATGTTAAAACAATTTACTAAAATATATGAAAATGCAAAGAATAACCCTGCTGTGATAGATAATGTAACTAAGTTTAACTATACATGCAATATCTATGCAATTTTATCTATGTAAATCATATTAATTTGGTAAAGATTTACTTATGCGTTCTTTCTGGTTAATACAGCGTAGCATTTCAGAAATTTATCCGAAAGGAAGTAATCTGTATTACATGTAATAATAGGGATATGTAACTAAAAACTTGGACATTTACATTTCCTAGTTCACAATTTACATACCTGTACAAGGTATTAACTGAATAAATTTTGTAAAATAACATATACGAGTTACATTTTAAATTTAAATCACAACTTTTGTGCAGCAATCTACATATTTCAGTAGGTAATTTTATTCTAGTAAAGAAGGTCCTTACTTATTCTTTGTTATACTGAAGTTTTCGAAAGATAACGCGGGTAATTAGGAGATAGTTAATAAGTTAAAAGAAATTCAACCAAGTCCGGTAATATTTATATTAATAAATCTCAACATTTTTGTCTTGCTATCGCCATATCTTTGCACAACAAAATAAAACCTTCAGTTTGGTATAGATATGTAGATGACACATTTGCTATTTGGAGACATGGAGAAAAGGCACTGCATGAGTTTTTGGTTTTTATAAATGGTACACATCCTAGCATTCAGTTTACCATGGAAAAAGAAACTAATGGAAGTTTACCATTTTTTGACATATTAATATCTAAAAAATAATAATTCACTATCTTTTTAAGGTTTACAGAAAGCCGACACACACTGATAGATACCTTGATAAATCCAACCACCATCCACGTCAAAAAATTGGTGTAATTAAATCTTTAGTAGATTGAGCAAAACGAATTTGTGATCCTGACTTTTTGAAGGATGAATATAAATATTTAACAAAATCCTTACAAGATAATGGATATTCACTTACAGATATTAATAATGTTATTAAACCTTCTAGACATCACCAGTTCTTAATGTTGGACTGCTTTTCTTCCTTTTGTAGCTAATGTTACAGATAGAATTGAAAAAATCGTAATTAAATATGGCATTAGGACTATTCTTAAACCTACAAGAAAAATTAAAAACATTTAAGATCACCTAACGATTTTTCAAACTCATTATCATCTTCTGGAGTGTATAAGTTATCTTGTTCATGTGGAAAAGTATATATTGGAACCACAAACCATAGCTTTGATACAAGACGTAAAGAACAGATTTTGTAGATTAGGTCAACCAGAGAAGTCTGCGGTGGCTGACCTTGCCTTAAATAATCTAAATCATGACATGCAATTTGACAATATGGAAATGCTGTCGAGACAAACTCATTATTATGTTTGTTTACAACGTGAAGCTATTGAGATATATAAACACCTTAACAATTTTAATAGGCAAGAAGAAAATTTCCGTTTAAATAGGTTCTGGCATCTTATAATTAAAAAGAGCATGATACGTCTTGATTTTGATTTTAATTTTGACTTTTGGTATGTCTAGGTTTTTTGCTGTGTTTTGTTAAATTACCACAGCACTATAATTTAGCATAAGTAGCTGAAATTACAATTAAAATTAAAAATTACAGAAAAACGTTATGCATTATGCTTTTCATTGTTAACAACACTTACATTTATTGACTAATTTATTTTTTTGTTAGATTTAACTGGATTATTTTAATTGTCATGTTTATATTTGTGAATGCTTCTATCAATTTCAAATTGAAGTTTTTCACAACTTTATACTTACATCATAAGTTGATTAAATTTTGCTAAATATGTTTTTTTGACTGACATTTTTCATTGTTAGCCTTCGACCGTTTAGAGGGTGTTCTGATTTGTCATCTTTAAGACAGTTTAACAATATTTAATTTTTAATGACCTAGTTATTCCTTACTAAAATTTAATTCTATATTCTATAGTTTCTCAAACTGTTATATTAGTAGCAGGCTATTTTAATTTTTCAACTTTGATAAAATCGTTTCAACATTTCTAGCAAATTTTATAGATATTACTACTGACGAAGATAACTGTAAGCGTTATCGAAACGTTTAGATTGTATAATTTAACAAACACCATTAAAAAACCAAAAAAGATAAGTATTTTATTACATTTATATCATTATTCAGGCTAATGGCTGAATTTGCAAATATATACATATTTGTAAAATTAGAGAAGAAAGTGATGTTTTTTCAACATGAGTTCAGAGGTTGTCACACGAGCGCAATGAGTGTGCGAATTGAGCGAGAGTTGAAAAAATACTTTCTTCTTTTGTAAAGTTGCATCTAATTTAAAAAGAAACGTTCAAAAAGTGAAGGTACGTAACTCTGTAGCTAAATCGGTTAGTGGACTTGTGTATAAAAAATCATACGTAACGGTTCTAGGTTATTTTATGTGAATCAATAGCAACTAATAATAGATATTTATGTATTAAGGGCATAATCAGAAGATTATGGCTCGAGGGAATGTTAAAAGCCCGACGCGAAGCCATAATCTACAATTATGCCCGTGGTACATACAATGTTTTATTTTATTTTGCACCATGAAACTGGAACAAAATTTTAAAAAGATTCAATATTTTCGACAAGTTTTTAAATGCAAATGCAGTGAAATAAAGTCGACAGTAGGCTAATTTGTTGTTACTCAGATACTGTGGTATTGCTAAATTGTTGCTAAGGTACTGTTTGTTTGTAAATAATTTGCATTCTAAAATGGAAGGTGAAAACGCAAAACTTATTCACGAGAAATTTTAGATGAATTTGAGGCCGCCAGGCAAAAATAATTCAAGTAGATCGAAATATTTATACATAAAAGAGTACGAAAAGTTTTGCGCGTGGGGAGCACAAAAAATCTGTCCACAAAATGTGATGAAAAAGTTGTGATGGCATACTTGTCTCAAATGGTAAGGGATTGTATATATACATTAGTCAATTATCTCTATTCAATAAATATCTATTTTTGCAGTCAAAGATCTATAAGCCGTCGTCACTGTGGTGTTTATATTATATTGAAAAAGATGTTCAAGTTGCAGGAAGATGTTGATATATCTTTTATATTTTTGGAGCATGTGTTCGCGAAGAACTGCACGATTTGGCTGTACAGGACGTAACAACTGAGGGATCAGTGCTATTAGTGAAGATCAAAAAAACCAAAACTTATACTTCGAGGCAATTTACAATTGTACCAAGCGATGGATTGGTTGATTACGTCTCTTTGTACCTAAAGTATGCAGCATTACGACCGGAACATACTAAAATTGACAGCTTGTTTTTGTCGTATCATAATGGCAAATGTAGTGCTCAGACTGTTGGGAAAACACCTTAGGCAAAATACCGAGGATAATAGCAGAGTTCCTCAATCTACCGGATGCCCAAAAGTACACACGGCACTGCTTTCGCAGGAGTGCGCCGACGATCTTTGCAGAAAGCGGCGGTGATACAAGGGCACTGAAGCAGCTTGGTGGATGGCGATCGGATAAAGTAGCCGAATCATATGTAGAGAATTCTCTGCAAAATAAAATTAAAATTGCTCAGAACATTACTGGTACAGCAGCTATAAGTATACCACAAAACGGCGAAGGAACTGTCAGATTTGGTGTTGGCTCATCTGGAGTTACAATTTCAAATCCATCCAACTGTATTTTCAATTTTTATAAAGAATAAGTTTCATTACTATTATTATTATTAATAAAGGTTGTATAGTAAGGTTGTTGTTTCAATAATTCTTTCAACTTACGTGACATATCATGTCATGTGTTTGCTGTCAATCATGCTGCTTAGCAACAATGACATTTCCGTGCTATAAAGACCACATTACGCCCGCATTTGGGGGCGTATAATAGATATTTATGTATTAAGGGCATAATCAGAAGATTATGGCTCGAGGAATGTTAAAAGCCGGACGCGAAGCGGGGCTTTATATTCCTGAGCCATAATCTAATTATGCCGTGGTACTACTAATGTTTTATTTTATTTTGCACCATGAAACTGGAACAAAATATTAAAAGATTCAGTATTTTCGGAAAGTTTTAAATGCAAATGCAGTGAAATAAGGTCGACAGTAGGCTAATTTGTTGTTACTAAGATACTGTTATATTGCTATTATATATAATGTCATGTGTTTGCTGTCAATCATGCTGCTTAGCATCAATGACATTTCCGTGCTACAAAGACCACATTACGCCCGCATTTGGGGCCGTATAAAGAACATTATGGTGGCAAAATAAAATAATAGATATTTATGTATTAAGGGCATAATCAGAAGATTATGGCTTGAGGGAATGTTAAAAGCCCGACGCGAAGCGCAGGGCTTTTATATTCCTGAGAGCCATAATCTACAATTATGCCCGTGGTACATACAATGTTTTATTTTATTTTGCACCATGAAACTGGAACAAAATTTTAAAAAGATTCAGTATTTTCGGCAAGTTTTTAAATGCAAATGCAGTGAAATAAAGTCGACAGTGGGCTAATTTGTTGTTACTAAAATACTGTGATATTGCTAAATTGTTGCTAAGGTACTGTTTGTTTGTAAATAATTTGCATTCTAAAATGGAAGGTGAAAACGCAAAAACTATCATGTCATGTGTTTGCTGGCAGTCATGCTGCTTAGCAACAATGACATTTCCGTGCTATAAAGACCACATTATGCCCACATTTGGGGGCGTATAAAGAACATTATGGTGGCAAAATAAAATAAACAATTTTTATATTTAATTTTCTAATAATGTTTATAACGCAAACTCTTGAAAAAAAGTCACTAAAAATCGTTTAAGACTTGAGTTCATTTCAACTTCAAAATGCGTGCGAGAATTGTTCATTCTAATCCCGAAACAGAGAAAATAAATACTAGTTTCCAAAGTAGTTTAGAAAAAAAATTAGAAGGTTGAGGTAGTTACGTAAAACAAATAAAACTAGCGGGCTACTGTTCGTAATGTCAGGCCATGCGGCAATCAGAAAACGAGGCCTTCCGTATTTAGGTAGAAATGGAAAATTTAGTAGTTTTCATTAATACTTTACCTAATTTACATAAAGAAAATATTTTTGTATGAACTTCATCACTGAAATTTTTGTATGCATTCCCAATTACCAACCCACTTATTTATACTGCAATAAAACGATTAAATTCTAACATGATTGTTTGCCGGTAGTTTAAGTTTATGTAAATTGAATCTAAGCTGAAACTCATGGGACAATAGTCGGTTATTTATGTAAAAACCAATAAATATTAATTTTCAATTATGCTAAGATGTCTGAATTAATAAAGTAAGTGTTTATTTTTCTAAAAATTAATGATCTTTCTGAATGAAACCTTCTAAATAGTTGCTTCATTTACTAAAGGAGAATCAGAATATAAATAGATCTACTTTGCATACCTACTACGAGCAAATTAATATTCGGCACAAGCTCGCAAACATCCGTAGAACTGCTCGCATAATTTCAACATCCTAAAACTATAAAATTGATGAATCAATTTGGCAAATGATGTATAAAACTTTAAATTTTACCATTTAGAAAACAAGAAAAGAGCACATACTGTTTCATTAAAATTTTAGATGTTTATCAGTCTTACGATTAATATTAAAGTTTCACAAAAACTAATTATCGCCACACATTCAAATTTGATTAAAAAATGTAACTTGTGCTTAAATAGCGATAGAGATTTATTTCTCTCGTATATTAACTCCATAGGATTAAAATTTTAACATACTTAATTTTTATAAACATTCTAGTATATTATTAAAGTATATTTGCAGTACAAAAATTATGTTTAATTTGCTATCAAATTTTTTACGCTCTCACAAGTATTTATTGACTTTTAATGTATGCATTCCTTTTGTAATGCTAAAAGACTATTGGAATTAGTTGCCTGAAAAAATCTTCTAATTGGGTTTGATATAATATACAGATTCTATCTTTTAATTATTAGACGTTAGTAATTTAGCATTTTTTGTTAAATTTTAATTAAGTAACGGATCTTTATAGTGCATAGGTAAACAGAAATTTGTGTGTTTTTTTTATGATAGTGGTCCTGAACAGACTTAAATTTGGCCTATAGTGCTAAAGCACTCAGGAAAACTTAGGAGGATGGATAGAGGGATAATGAATTACCAATAGATGCCTATGAAAAGCTACCTTAAATTTTCTCATATCATAAGTGAGAGGAAAACAGGAACTAGGGAGAACATTCCAGAGTTTAGAAGCCGTGTAGAAAAATGTGGATTGCGCCCGTTTGATACGACAAGTGGAGATTTGTACTGCATACTGATGATGTCAATGAGCGAACCGAGATGGTATCAAAGAATATAATTCAGCAGCACAATAGCCGTTGTAATAACGATAATACAAAGAAAGAACTGAAACCATCCTTCTATGCTCAAGGGACTGTATGTGAGAAGTTAAGGACGGGTCATTTATAAGCCTAGTCCCTCTCTTTTGCATACGATCAACGATATCGAGAGCGTATTGGGGAGCACTAACCCAGAGGTGAGAATTATATTCCAGATGAGGACGAATTTGGGCCTTATACAGCAGAAGGAGTTGTCGAGAAGTAAAGTACTACTTAGATCTGTACAAAAAGCCTATTTTACGAGCAGCTGTTTTGGTAGCTGACAGAAGATGGTCAACCCATGAGAGATTTGAAGATACAGTCATACCTAATAGAGTAATAGAGTCTGAAAACTTAAGAACTGAGCCATTCATACTTACAACAGGAAATGATCGATCTTTTTTGGCGGACACAAGGCAACACTGAGTTTTGTTAGCATTAAATTTAACTAGATTATTACTTCCCCATTCGAGAATACGTTGAATGTCTTTGTTGATTGAATTTGCCATTTCAGCTTCAATTTCTTGATTTGACATAGAAGGTGGATTATCACTATGCGTAGACTGAGATGAGCTCAGTGAAGAATGCTATCGTCAGCAAAGCAATAGATTGGGTTGGTTGTTGAAGACATACGGTCATTTATGTACAGCAGAAAATGTGTAGGCGCTATAAGGGATCCCTGTGGTACGCCCGCGTTAATGCTAACTTCTTTTGAAAAAAAAGCCATCAACTACGGCACGTATTCGTCTTTTATCAAGGAAACTGGAAACCCAGTTGATGAGCGTATCATTTAACCCAAACGAGGTGAGTTTGGCAAGTAAACACTTATGCCAAACTTAGTCAAATGCCTTTGAGATATCTAAAGCGACTACAACTGTTTTACCGGACTGCTCTACTGTAGTGTTCCAAACTTGGGGTACATATGAAAGAAGATCACCTGTTGAACGACTTTGCCTAAACCCATATTGGTGGTCACTATGGAGTTTCAAGGAACGTGAACAGTTGCTGATTGATGGCTTTTTCCATGATTTTAGACAAAATGAAAGTGATGGCAATTGGTCTGTAGTTTGAGGGATCGGTCTTATCGCCTTTTTTGGGAATAGGTTGAACATTTGCTAACTTCCATGATGAAGGAAATTCCCCAGAAGATATAGAGAT
>JARFJB010001412.1:2775000-2900000 GCA_036346205.1 Vesta saturnalis
GAGCTTGATTTCTTATTTTGTACTTCTAAAGAGGTAAGGCTGGTTAGACAATGCGAAACGGTGTATTGATCCTAACCAGACGCGAAGTATACTTGATTATGGATTCCTAGAACAATTAGCACAGATTTAAGTATAATACTACTAGATATGTCTGGCTACAAGCATTTTTAAGACAGAACTCTACAATAATTATTAGGAGAGCAGAAGGTGTCTCTCTAGCAAGAAGGCAAGGTGTGGACCAAGAGGTAGTAGAGAACGATTAGGCTTATAAATGACCCGTCCTTAACTTCTCACATTCAGTCCTTGAGCATAGAAGAATGGTTTCAGTTCTTTCTTTGTATTATCGTTATTACAACGGCTATTGTGCTGCTGAATTATATTCTTTTATACCATCTCGGGCTATCTTTGCGAGAAACACTCGGTTCGCTCATTCACATCATCAGTATGCAGTACAAATCTTCACTTGTCGTACCAAACGGGCGCAATCCACATTTTTCTACACGGCTCCTAAACTCTGGAATGATCTCCCTTATGATATGAGAAAATTTAAGGTGGCTGTTCATAGGCATCTATTGGCAATTCATTATCCCTCTATCCATCCTCCTAAGTGTTCCTGAGTGCTTTAGCACGATAGGCCTAATTTGGCCTGTTCAGGGCACAATTATAAAAAAAAAGTAAAAAAATATTTTGATTTGTTGTAAAATGTCTTAGAGGAAAATCGGTTGTTGGACCAACGCATACGGGTGAATCGACCGTCAGCTAAGCGGTCCTCCTAATTCATTTCTAGCTAAGTATTTGCTCAATGAGCTCTACTGAGAAAGGTGAAACAAATGGTAGTGGCCTGCTGCAACGCGAAAGGAACATTCTTGTCACTTGGGATCATTATGAAGGGAAGAATATTAAAAGAGAACTTGAAGGTAATTTACCTCTCGGAAGTAAACTTTTTATGTCATCCAAGTCGGCATACAAGAAGGACCACTTCATTCTTAGAAAAGCTGATGGAAGACGCTTCTCCTACTTCGTACGGACACTTCTCATTTCACTTCCAACAAGATACTGGAATATGCTAATGACAATAACATCATTTTATTATATTTTCCTAGCCATTGTACACATTTCTTACAACCCTTAGATATGGCTGTTTTAAAATCCATTAAATATACATTTTATTCTAACTATAGTTTTTGGCATGGTACAATTAACAGTTTAGAGAATCGATACCTGGGGAAATCTGGAAATATTAATAATGGTATTAGTATAGAAGTACGGGTGTCTTCTCATACAATCAGGATGTCGTACCTGATTAGGCCTTTACTATAGCAGACGCTCAAGTTAGGACTCTATATGTAACCGGTATTCGGGATAGAACTCCAGAAAATATTGGTGGTAACCAAATCTTCGAGGCGCCCTCATCAAATGATAATATACAATTTGAAAATGATTCAGGCGATACCTTGACAGAGAGTACTATTCCACAAATGGAGTTTTCCTATAATTTGGAAAAAGAACAAACACCTAGTGCTAAAATACTGTTTTAATTAAAGGTTTCCACAGTAAGAAAACGTGCCGAATGAATTGCCACCATATTGACCTGTTGTACGTCAAATATTCAATCCTTTCGTCAGAAGCTTGAAAAGAAAATATAGGTGGAAACAAAAAACCCTTAGAAAATGAAAATTGATAGAAGTTTTTCAGATTCTGATACAAGTACGCATGCCTTAAAGTACATGCGTGCACACACTCACACAAAAAAAACACACGCACACGCACACACACAACACACATACCCACACCCACCCACCCACCCACCCATACTTGCATGGAGGCAACAGAACAACGTCAAGGAATCGACTAACGTTACAAAATACAGGGTGTTCCATATGAAAAAAAAAAGAGAATATGTGACTTACCCTGTACCCAAGATAATCATTTTAACAAAATACAAGAAACTATTACCACGGAATAAAAAATTTAAAAATATTAAATTACCTAACCATGTGTTAATATATCGGTTCTAGTCATAAAAAAGGTTACATAAGCACTCACTATAATTTAAATTACAATACAATTACAAATACAATTTTAGTGTCTCCTGTATTGACGTAACAAAATCTTGAAGCATTCCTAAAACCAAACAATAAAACTATTCCGAATAAGCAAAGTGTAACAGTCGCTTTACACGCCTCATCAGATTGCATATGAGCGTTACGTCGTCTTGCAACTAGCTTTGTTAAAATTGTAGTACCAAAGAATATGTAATTACATATTTTTTGATAGTTTAACAAACATGAATTTTGGGTGCTCATTTTTAAATAACCGGAGTTTAAAGTACAGTTCTTAATAATTCAGCTTGCTGGTCTGTGGTCTGATCTAGCAATTAATAAATTAATAATGTTTATATTAGTGACATCCTATTGACAATTTTAGACAATAATTCTTGGTTTTAAAGAAATAACAATCAGATACAATCAACCTACACTAACTACACAAAATATGCGTAGATAACAGTAAACGTGTGCTTTTAAGCAATGTTAACTCATCATGTTTGCCGATAGTTCTAATTTACATTACGTAATTTAAATTCATAACTATCATTAACTATTGTTTTAATCCAAGACGTATTGCTTTTCCTAAATTGATGTTTTTAATATTTTATTGAAACCAGTACTGTACGTGCATTTAATATTATAGATCATCTTGATTTTCTTTACAAAACGAAAAAATTTATCTATTGAAGTTAAACCATAAACAATTATTTTCTAAGAATCACAACTGCTTACTTCTGTAGACTTCTAATTACAGAATTTATGCTTAAAGCCTAAAAGTACTTTAACGCGTACTAATGTTTGTTCCGCAATGTTACTTATGCTACGCTGGTCGTAAACATTAAAAAAAAAGGTACATAAGCAATAACATCATTAATTCTTTTAATTTAATTTTACAGAAATTAATGCTCTTCGAAATAATAGATAAAATAGCTTTTTAATTGCTATGGAATTTACAAGGTGTAAGTGAATTTTTTATTGGTTAATGTTCTGTTTTAATATGACTTTATGAACATTAATATAATATTAATTAAATAAAATAATCCTGCTTTAGTGATTTTAAATAATAATTAAACAAAATGTAACAGTATTTATATAATAAACAAAAAATAGATAAAATTAAAAGTTTTTTTAAGATTAGAGAGACCGAATAGTTTATTGCATGTCATACGCACTAATAACAATAATTTGTATGTTTTAGTTATATTAATTATATTAGAATTCAACAGACGCAAACTTCACTTCACTGATTATCCGAATAGTTGCATATTCTCGTATTTTCTTTATTACATAAACAAGCCTTGATTTTTAATCTTTACTTTTTACAAATATCATCGATTTTAACAGCCAATCATATTAGTGATTTAAGTGTATATACAGGGTCCGCCTTTGGGAGCTGATCCTATGAGTATCTACTAAACCAAATTTACTATAATTTTGAAAATTTGGTGACAGGGTAATGATGTTAGGGCTAACTCATCTAAAATATTTTCACGTTCGTACCACTTCCGGTTATACTGGAAATCGGTACTTAGTCGCTTATTTTAAATGGAACACCCCGTATATTAATACATTTTTGGATTCTATGTCGAATTTTAAGGTAAGTTTGTTAAATAAACTAGATACAAAATTTCAGTCGTTTTAAAAAAAAACATTTTTCTAAAAAAATTGACAGATGCGGTCGTAGTAATAACTCGTTAATTGTTCTGTTCCTGTCAAACAATTTGAATAAAACTTTGAGGTGCTGTAGGCAAAGGTTTATTGCAACAGTCTGCAAAAAATGACATTTGTATTTTAATAAAAATAAAATTAAGAATGTCTAAACTTGACTATCAAAAAATGCTAGTTACTCAAAAAAATCAAATGGAAACCCCTATTTTTTATTACTCAGATCGATTTAACGTCAAAAATTAAGATAAGTTTGTTTAAAACTTTATTTGCCTAAACGTAACAGTTTCATACTTATTATCAAAAAAGTCCCACTTTTAAAATTTGTGATAAAAATGAGCTACATACTTAAATCTCGTATTCCTTGTTCGTGGTCACCATGGAAACCAAATAATTGAGAATTGAAATAAAGAAATATATTTGAATAAGTTACTGCAAAAATTTATAAAAATTGAAAATTTTGTGATTCAAAAGTCATTTTTTTCAAATTCGATATACAACATAAGTGTAAAAATTTAATACTTTATGAGTAAATCGAAAGAAACTACTTTTTACTGCGGTGGTAGTAACTACATACTTATCAGTGCATTCTTACACGATAAAGTCGCTTATTTAGTATTTATTGCTCGTGATCAAATGTAAATTAATGTACAACAAATGTTCAAAATGTGGCCCGTTAGACGCAAGACATTGTTGAACCCGTCTTATAACGGCTTCATTTGTAGCCCTTTGAATTTCTTGTGGAGAAAGAGAATTAAAGGCATTTTGCACTCTTGCAATGCAATCTTCTTTAGTCGTTAGTGGTGTAGCATAAACAATATTTTTAATTCGACCCCAAAGATAAAAATCCATTGGCGTAAGATCAGGGACCTAGGTGGCCATGGAAAGGGACCATTATAGGCAAACCAACGATCTTCAAAAATTTCATAAAGTTTTATGGAAACAGCGTTGGTGTTGTGAGGGGGCGCACCGTCTTGTTGGTACCATAAATTTTTCATTTCTAGATTTAATCGGGGTTGAATTCGAGTGTTTAATATCTCAAGATAATTTTCTCCTAGAAATTAAATTTGTAATCATAAATCGCAATAATCAACTTTTTTAAACCTCTCAAATTTTCGTTGTAAAAATACACGTCAAAGATTTCGTTATTCCGAATAGCACAAAATACGTTAAAATTCCAAATTTCCTGAAAATGGCATTGGCGAATTGGATTGCTATTTTCCTGATTCCAGTAATGGGAGTTTCGGCGATTAAATATGCCATTTTTCGTAAATTTAGATTCGTCCGTCCATATGATATTAGTAAAAAAAATTAGGAATTTCTTGTATTTTGAGCAAAATTGTTTCACAAAATTCGATACGTTTCAAAAAATCCGCTTCTTTCAAATGTTGAACTAATTGTAAACAGTATGGTCTAAACTTATGTGTCTTATAAATTCTTCTGATAGTTGTTGGTGTTAAGCCAATATCTGTTTTCGCGTCGTTTATGGAATTACAAGGGTAGGCACGGAAATATCCTAAAGTTATAACGTCATTCTGTTTGTTATCAATAGCAGTTTTTTTGCGAGGCGTAGAGTGTTTAAATGTGCCAAACTGCTCCAAATTTTGAACCACACGTCTTATGGTATCTGCTGATGGTCGGGGGCCCTCAGGATAGCGTTCGATAAATGTTCTTACTGTTCGTTTTACAACTCTATGACATTTTCCGTGAATTAAAATTAAATTCAAATAATCTGTATTAGAATATTCAAGTCGAGCCATTTTATCAAGAAAAACACAAACTGTCAACAATTTTATTAAATTATAGACTACAAAAGAAAAACAAAATAAATAAGCATCTTTATCGGGTAATGATGCGCTGATAAGTATCTATTACCTCCGCAGTGAAAAGTAGTTTTTTTCGATTTACTCATAAAGTATTAAATTTTTACACTTATGTTGTATATCGAATTTGAAAAAAATGACTTAGAAAATTTCTATTTGGCAAAAATGACTTTTGAATCACAGAATTATCAATTTTTATAATTTTTTGCAGTAACTTATTCAAATATTTTTCCTTATTTGAATTCCCAATTATTTGGTTTCCATGGTAACCACAAACAAGGAATACTAGATTTAAGTATGTAGCTCATTTTTATCACAAATTTTAAAAATGGGACTTTTTTGATAATAAGTATGAAACTGTTACGTTTAGGCAAATAACGTTTTAAACAAACTTACCTTAATTTTTGACGTTAAATCGATCAGAGTAATAAAAAATAGGGGTTTCCGTTTGATTTTTTTGAGTAACTTGCATTTTTTGATAGTCAAGTTTAGACATTCATAATTTTATTTTTATGAGAAATACAAATGTCATTTTTTGCAGACTGTTGCAATAAACCTTTGCCTACAACACCTCAAAGTTTTAATCAAATTGTTTAACAGGAACAGAACAATTAACGAGTTATTACTAAGACCGCATCTGTCATTTTTTTTTAGAAAAATGTTTTTTTTTTTAAAACGACTGAAATTTCGTATCTAGTCTATTTAACAAACTTACCTTAAAATTCGACATCGAATCCAAAAATGTATTAATATACGGGGTGTTCCATTTAAAATAAGCGACTAAGTACCGACTTCCGGTATATACATATATATATATATATATATATATATATATATATATATATATATATATATATATATGTATATGTCTTTAAGTATGTATAGGGTATTAGGCAGGTGCTTCTGTCCTGGGTGGCTTTTATTGTACGACGTGTTGCTCTATATTACCCATGCATAATCTCATTTTCATTGAATATCGTTTTACTTTCAGTCAGGCTCTAATCAATTCAAACCAATCAGAATTTTCAAAAATGAACCAATGAGGTGTTGGTTACACAATTTGACTAAACGATAAAAAAGTTGTTGCACTTCCCAATAAGTGATAAAACAATGACTGTCATAATAACAGTGTTCCAATTCCAAACTAAAGTTTCCCAAGTAAACGTAAGCGTTTAATATGACATCGGTTAAGGATCATGTATGATGGAAGCTTTTATTTGAAGTATACCTGTATACCTGCAGCAGAACTTTTTTTACAAAACTGTTTTTATTAACTGCCAAATATACTGATTATTAGATCACAGTCGTTTTATATTCAAGTATGACAGTTCTTGCAATTTTATGAATTATTACACATAATTAAAATACTTATCTTTTGGGTTTTTTATTTATATTTTATATAAATCCATACGTTTCGATAACAATTATAGCTATCATCCTCAGTAAAGCCACTATGGAATCAAATTTTAGTTAAGGATAGCTAGAACCTTAATAAATTAAATATTATTAAACAGTAATTCTTAAAGATATTACCATTTACTGGGAACGATAACTGCAATTGTTATCGAAACGTATAAATTTATATAAAATAGACATACGAGAACCCAAAGGTTAAGTATTTTAATTTAGTTCTGGCAAATGTTTAATTTAATTTATTTAATTAAGTCCATTAATACGTGACGTCTAATATGGATAGGTTTGTTACCGAAACTCTTGATAAAATCAAGAATATTGGTTTTCATTTAGATGTTTATGATGTATTACGGTGTGTACCTATTAATCTTTCTAAAATACATGCATGGTGATTATTTTGATTAGAAAAATGCATTATTAATATTACACAAATTTTTGTCATTTGCACAATTCACTTTCGAACCAAGCGATTGAATAGTAATGACAAAAATATTTCGTCCTCAAAATGCATTTATCCCATAAAAACCACCGATTGCCATTTTCCTCCGACTAGATTCTGACTGATGTCAATACTAAAATGAAATTCATTCAACATGAGATTATAATACAGATAATTTAGAGGAATACGTCCTCTCATATAAAGCCATCCAGGACAAAAAACATACTGAACACTCAATATTTGGAATTGTTTTATAATACACTTTTTTTTAATATTTGCTGAAAAAGATGCATTCCCTTAATTTAATGGAAACACTTGAGGAAAGCTTACAATAAAATGATGTAGTTTATTATACGTGTAATTGCACTGTGACTGTTTAGTATGAAGTTCCCAAAATTTAGGAAACAACGTACCATTGCATTCTATCATCTTTTTATATATTTACGACAGACACAGCCACTACTCTTGACCTAATGAAATAAAAAAAAATGTATAAATTTATGAATGCAAATTTTTGAATGTGTAATTGAAAAAAAATATTTATAAATACTGAAAAATTAAATATTTTAATTTTATTACTCAATATTAGGTACAATATCGTCGTAAACTTACTTTTGCAAGAACAAGAATTTCAATCATTTTTAGTGTTTTGAAGAAAAGATTTTAGGTATTCCGTAAAAATTACAGAATTAATTAATTTTTTATCTTTGTCATATATCAGAATATACCTAACGATGCTAAAAGCTAGTTACTTATTTATACAGAAACATTCAAATACAAATGTATTAAATTTTGTACTTGTATTAATATTTGAAGTGGAAGAATTGATATCTTGTCCACTGTATAATTCAGGAGCGTAAGACTTTATTGTCCAAGTATTAGATTTTGATTAGAATTAGATTTTTGTGCATACACTTCTTCAAATTTTGCACTTTAATTGTGAACAATGGAACGTTGACGAATTTTTATCACTTCATTCATCTTTTATAATACTAGTGATTTGATTAACTGAAACTGTCTTGCGTACATTATAGGCATTTAGATATTATGCCAATTAGTTTCAAATTAGGCTATCATATCCACCGGAAGTTTAAAGAAAATAAGGCGAAAGGAAAGGTAGCTTACCTTGGCAAGGACGTATGCAGGTGCATCAAATAAGATACGTCGATTTACGTTTTCATTAAGTTCTACACTCTCTTATATTTTAAACACCCACTGTTTGACACTAAGATCAATATATTTCGTCATCACATATTTTTTAATCAACCAGTAAAAATCTCATATTTTTAAAAACAACTGAAAATCATTCTCAGCGAACACGTCCATTTTATTTGTAATTTTGTTGTATTAATTTGTAGAACAGCGTGATCGCGATCTCCGATCGCGATATCTTAGTGTGAAGTAGTACAGCCTTGATAGACCGGAACCCGTAGTCTGAAAGTAACTGCAAAGTCTCGAAGTTCTTAAGGTGAGAGAGCAGTGGAAGCCCCGGTGAAATGGTGTGAGACGCCCCAAGTGCTACCAACAGGGCGAGTAGCACTATGGACTACGATGACCGCTACTTCCCCTCCATAAGCATTGCAAGTTCATTACCAATGTTAAATATGTAGTTAAATAAATTACAAAAAAAAATACAATTTCAACTTTTGAACTACTGAATTCGTAAACCGTAATTAAAAAAACACAAGTTTTTCATGTATTAATTTATTTACATAATTAATATTTTGTTCGTGTAAACAATATCAGATAACATGTCATATTAATTTGTAATTTAATTTCTGTTGTTCATTTTGTTTAAAGAAACATTTCAATTACTGTCACTAGCAATATAATTCCACCGTAATTTACCTAACATAAAGATTTTGTAATTGAGTTGAAATAGCCGGTTACGGTCTATTAGTTTGCATTCATTAATCTATTTTTTTATATTTCCGATATTTAAATGTTTCCAATACTTTCTATCCTACTTTTGTTTTTATAACCATACATACCACATTGTAAACCATGAATTCTTATGTTTACCTCAAACGATCGTAACTTCGAACGCTAAATACATATGTTAAAAAAAGAAGGAATTTACTTGTTGTACAAGACTTTTGTTCTATTTTTACGTAAATTAACTTCTTTTAACTAGATGAAAATAACTACAAAAATTACTATTTAGCATATAATATTTTACGCGCATATCCGCATCTGATTTCACGTATCACCTGTCTACCGTACGAACTTATTTTTTGTTTCTATCAGGTAATATGCTCATCTCTGTTTTTTTGTCTTTATTTAACAGTACAGAATATAAATTTAGCTACAAATTTGCATTTCCTGTATTAATATTTTACTTATAGGATTGTACATAATAATCAGCATTTCTTAATTTACCTATTTAAGAATATTGTTAGATACAGAGTAGGTACAGAGTCGTCCACCAAAGATGATCCTGTATCTTATCTCGAAATCTGTGGCAGTTACAGAAAAAAGTTAAATACAAAAGTTAAATGGGAAGTAATGAATTTTTTGTTTTTGTAATTTTTGTGTATACAGGGTGTTCAGTTTTGCTTGGATTAAAACCAACTGTTTTATTTTAAATGTAATACCTTATACAGGGTGTGGCGCGAAGGGTTTTGATTAAAAGTAATGGCGGATACAGTTATGTTAAAAATCTGAAATTACGAAGCTGTAGGTTTTGGATGACGCTGAGTTCAAATATAATATTGTCCTGAATGTGGCACTTGGTTATACCGAAGTAGACGTCAACTTTGGTTTTAAATGGAACCTAATATTTTTATTTTATTTTCGAATTCTACATAAAACTCTAGAAAAATTTGTACAATGTTATACCAAAATGAAGTATTTTCGAGACATTTCGATTTTTTTTAAATTTTAAAAAAATCCTAGTCCACATTGAATAACGATATCTCCATTAATAACGAAGCTAGTGACGTGAAATTGTAACCAATAAACAACAAGCGCTTGACCGTTAACTCCATATATCCATCTCATTGATATTTCATACAGGGTGTTTTAAACTTAGCCGCCAACATTCACATTTATAAGTTGATTACTTTAAATAGAACATCCTGTATTTTATTACATTTTTCGCTGTGTTTTTTTAAGCCAATTCGTTTGGTATCAGTATTCCCTATACCTAAATCCAACCACTTTTGAGATATTTCATTATCTTAGTTAAAACATAACAACACTTAATTATTTCAACATTAGTAAAGGGTAGGCCATGGCTGTCAAAGATGTGATAGTTAGAACGTTAATTGTTTATGTTGTTTTGACAGTTTTCTTTACCAGTTTGTATTTCATGGTAAATAATGGCAAATGTAGGATTTACTAATGATGATTTTTTAAATCTTATTATTATTTACGGCGAGTGTAATAGAATTGTTGAACGGACTTGCCGTGTTTTTGGTTCGTTATTAATGAAGATAGCGTTATTCAATGTGGACTAGGATTTTTTCAAAATTTAAAAAAATCGAAATATCTCGAAAATATTTCATTTTGGTATAGGAGATTGTGCACAAATTTTATCTAGAATTTCATGTAGAATTCGAAAATAAAATAAAAAATATTAGGTTCCATTTAAAATAACAAAGTTGACGTCTACTTCGGGTATAACCGGAAGTGCCACATTCAGTACAATATTATATTTGAACTCAGCGTCATCCAAAACCTACAGCTTCGTAATTTCAGATTTTTATCATAACTGTATCCGCCATTACTTTTAATCAAAACTCTTCGCGCCACACCCTGTATACTATAGCATATTCGGATTTTTTTTTCTGTGCTAAATTTGGTATATTTTTTATTAACATATGTATATCAACATTCCTTATAGTCTTTCAGTATTTATTGTTTACACTTTTTTTGTGAAAATTCAGTATTAAAAAAAAAACTAATTTACATTGTTGAAGATGAATTGAATGTGAAATAATTTTACATATCAATCAATGGATAGTTGTACTAATACTTTTTAGTAAATTTATTGCTTAATAATCTACAGGGTGTTGTTAATAAAATGCCAAAAATGTCAATTTTCAAACATGAATATCTGGTTTATTTTAAATAGAACACCCTATATATTTTATTTTGTTATGATTCTGCATGCGAGTGTTTCTCATTTAATGTGTGTGTGTCATATTTCGAAAATGTGTAGTTTTGAAGTTATTGACAATTTTCTAGCTTACTTACGAGTAAATGTAATATTGAAATAGTAAAATTCAAAGTTAGCTGCATTTATCAAATGCGAATCTAGCATTGTTGATGTTGATACTTGCAGGTGTATCTCAAAGAGACGCTTCTAGAGATATCCCAAATATTAGTAAAACAAGCATCCAGAGAACATTAGCAATTAATAGTTATGATCCTTATAAATTTACTCCCATGCAACTATCAGCAGCAGATTTTGAAAGTAGATTCAGTTTTTGCAACAGTATGGTGGATAATCAGTCTGAAAATGATATTTTCAAGAAAATCCTCAGGACCGACGAGGCGATCTTTAATACTGCTGCTATATTCAATAGAAAAAATTCACATTATTGTACTACAAGCAACAAGCACAGATTAAAAACAATTCAACACCAGGGACACCAAGGTGCGTATGTATGGTGTGGGATTATTTGTAAATGTGTGATTGGGCCTATATTTTAGAACAGAACTCGTAATGTATACAGATTTTATGATTTATTGGTGAATGAAATACAATCGATGGATTACCAAATCACATAAGAGAAAATATTGTTTACCAGCAGGATAAAGCAGTTGTCCAATACTTAAATAATAATTTTGATACTACTACTAGTATAAGGAAAAACGGCACTATACTGTTGGCTTTCTCGAAGTCCAGACCTAATACCTTGTAATAATTTTTTGTGTGGGTATATAAAGGAGCAAGTTCATTATTTCCCTTTTAACTTTTGTATTTAACTTTTTTCTGTAACTGCCACAGGTTTCGAGATAAGGTGCAGAGTCATTTTGGGTGGACCACCCTGTACATTCAATTAAACAAAACACAATCTTTACGTAAATTGAAATAGAAATTGATTCCTTCCAATCCATCTTTTCCAAAGTAAGTAGGTATATTTTATTAAATGTGTTTAACTAATCCTTCAAAATAAGATTTAAATAAATACTAGTATTATCTGTGCCAACTGTTTCTCGATATCGGTCATGCATGATATGGTTTTTTTCAAATAATTATGTTTTTAAAAAGTTTTCAAACGTGTGGCAAATTTTTAACCGTTTTACATTTTCTGTAAAAGCACAGAAAAAAGAAAATGGAATAATCACTCTCTAGAGGTACCTATGAACTTTATGAGTACTACACCAATAAACTACAAATTCATCATAAATTGGACCATAGTATATATAAAGGATGAGTATTTAGTGCGGGATTAGACGATTACTCCGTTATGATAGAATACATCAAAAAAGGTTATTTACAAAAATTGTAGACAAAGATAAGCTCGTTATTTGGAAAATATTCTCTACAAGATAATGCATAACTACGTGGTAACATACAATTTGTTTAATTGGACACCCTGTATATTTCCTCATATTTCGATTACTCTTATAATCCCTATTCTTACAATATGATGTTGTACATAACCATACAGAGTATTTAAAGAGTTATGAGCATCTTTATATTGAAATCGCTGTGAAATAAACACTATGTATATGGAGAAGTAATAAGTAAATAATTGTTTAGTGTACATAATAACGTAAACAATATGTTCTAGTATTAAAACCAACAATAACAAAAATTATCGACCAATATGCATACAGGGTGAGCCAAAAAACGAAATTAGGATTTTCTCAAGTTTTTTAATTGCACCTCCCCATATTTTATTTTCTCAAAATATTGTATTTGTTATACCCTTCCATGTTTATGAAGCATTTCCTATACCTAAACTTTCCCAGAATCGTACTGGATCGGTCGTATATGACAAACATGAAAGGAATGAAAATATTATATGATTATCCTCACAAATTAGTTTTTGGTCAATGGGCTCAGCAGCAAATCCGTGCTGACCGATTTTTTTTCGATTTGGTGCAATCCTTACTGCAGTAATATTCACAGTGAAATTAGGTCGTTTATAAACGTTTGTGGTGGTATTGTTGGGGACTATGTAATTGGCCCACATTTTTTGACGGCCGTGTGACTGGTGGTGTATATCTAGATTTTCTCAATAATCATTTGCCATTGTTACTTCAACATGTTCCACTGAATATTCGACAAAGAATATAGTTTTTACACGATGGTGCTTCATCACACTGCCGCAATTCACAACCATCTAAATAATCACTTTCTTGCAAGGTGGGTAGGCAAAGGAGGACCAACTGAATGGCCAGTTCGATCACCGGAGTTGTCAAAAATTGATTTCTTCGTGTGGGGTTACATAAAAACCGGGTGTACCAAAAGTCTCTAACAAGACCAGATGACATGAAAAATAGAATAAGACAAGCTTTCAATAGTAATGATGTACAGATGTAAAGAAATGTAGCCTACCTACTCATTTGAAAATCAAATACGAACTTGTATAGACGTTGTAGGTGGACTTTTTGAACATTTACTTTATACTTATTTTGTGATACGAAATATTCTGGTTAAATCACCTTCATTGCATATTGTTATGGTTTATGTTATGTTTTAATTGTTTATTGTATAAAAATAATTTCGTTACATTATTATCCAAGATTAAATTATTTTTAGTCACACAAATTTTACGTATTCCTAAACTTTGAAGAAAATTGAAAATACCTCGGAAAGTAATAAATCTAGGTATAGGGAATGCTTCATAAAAATGAAAGGATATAACAAATACAATATTTTGAGAAAATTTGGGAAAATCGTAATTTTCGTTTTTGGTTCCCCCTGTATACAGATATTCATCGATCGTTTTTGTTACCGTTAAGTTTAATATTAGAACATACTGTTTACCTTATATAAAATAAACAATTATTTATTTATTACTGCTCCATATACATAGTGTTTATTACATAGCGATTTCGATATAAAACTGGTCATAACTTTTTACATAGTCTGTATGGTTCGCTACAACCTAGATTTCGCATTTCATCTTCCTTAAAAGTCCTATTGTGTCCCGCTGTATGCCTCTTTACTTCACTCCACACCATTTCGATTGGACTTAATTCGCGGTGGTAGGGTGGGAGCCTTAGAATCTTCACTTCCTTTCGCTTTGCAATTTCTTTTATTTTGTACCCATTATATATGTTTTTAATGTATTCACCACTTGAAGCAACTCAACTTTTAGATAGTCTTCTTCATAAAATATCTTTCAACCAAAGCTATCCTTGAATCTCCTCTTTTCTTGAAGAGTTGTTGGGAATCTTTTCTAATTTTGTGCTGTGGTAAGGCATTGTGCATTAACACAACCGTTTTTCCTAGTAGACTCGTACATAAGTCCTTTTCGAACCACTCTTCAAACAAAGGCCCGTCCATTTCATCGTGGTAGTCCTGGCTATTTTTTTTCGGCAAAAAGATCTCTGCTCCTGAAACCAATCCTTTTGTAAATCCTGCATTCATCGAGATAGACAATATTATAGCCTTCTTCACGCTATTTACTAATAGCGCGTAAATACCGATGACGCCATGAGATGATTTCGTCTTTCGTGATTAAAATTGATTTCCTTCCGCGTTTTCAACCACAAAATTCATATCACGCAGCAAACGTTACAGTGTTATTCGTGATATATCGGGAAATTGCCGTCGTCATTTATTTTTGCTCATATTGCATTTACAGTTGGTCGCGTGTTGTCTCGAAAAAACTTGTGCACTATTGTACGAATATAGCCCTTAAATCTTTGAAGTTTTGCGCTTCTTAGGCCTTTCCTTTGGAGGTTGGAGTCCAGCGGGTGAATTGTACTCATCAGGTACGCTGTACGCTGTAGAGGGTTTGACGTATGCTCCATTCTTATTCATATTACCACGATAATCATCTACCCATAATTGGCAAATTTATTTACATTCAATTATATACCTTTGAATAACCTGTTCAAGTTCAATTTAGAAAGTAGCAAGAGTTAGAATATTACAAATTCCGTACCCTCATAATCACGCTAATTAGAAAATAATTTCAAAGATGTACTACCAAATTAAAACTGCTGTAATGTATGCTGACGTAGGTAAGTAACATAATACAAAAAAAAAACAATAATCTAAGTCAAACAGACGTTTAAAACTTCATGACAGACAGAGTTAATAGACATCTAACTTAAATTAAAACAAGGATAAGTATGCAACCTCTTCTTTATACGTTCATAACGAAAACAGGCAACATTATAAAAACAAAAACAATAATCTATGTTAACGTCATATCAAAAATTTGCGTAGAACATAATTAATCGATATGTTTAAGGTCTATATCCAGGTATTTTTATATATTTATATTTATATATTATGCAGCTGTTTTAGAACCAAAAACTGCCCCTAAGAAACCCCTACTCTCCGCCGCTGGATTTTTCGCAAAATCTAATCAGCTCTAAGCTTAAATACAAAATTTTGAGTACGTAGGTGTTTTCGTTCTGGAGTTATCGGGGATACTAACATACATCCACACAGACATACAGACAGACACACACACACACCACGCACGCACTCACTCACCCACTCATCCACCAACCCACTCAACCAACCAACCCACACAGACTACTATTATTTGTTCCATTTTAATAAGCAGAGAAGTTACTATTATATATCACTGTAAGACTAAAATATTACATAAAACTGATATAAAATGTAAAATCCGTATGTAATACATATTACAATTTGTCTAATTTTAATCTATTTGCAGTTAAATATCAACAAAGTAAGTGGATTTTTATTTCTTAAGAATAACATTAATAACAGGTCTGCCGTTACAGGTAATTAACTTCATAGAAGCTGTTACTAACTATATTCACACTGTCATAATTTCCGTCGACGTAAAAATCATATTCTGTCGAAATAGTAATAGCATTCTTAAGTAGAAGTGCAGAATCAGCATTGCGACATATCCAGATTAAAATATCTAAATTGTAGTGGCCCAAAGTACCCTATCCTTAAAGGTGTAGTTTGAAATTACTCTCTATAATTAAAAAACTATAAAAACTTTAAGACCGTAATATTGATCTTATTCGAAATAATGCAAATTCAAGAAAAAATCGCTAAGGGATGTATCTCGACTTTACTGATACTCTTACTCAAATCATTTGCTTCCCTTATCTTGACTTTCCTTACAATAATTGAAACATTCGAATTTATGTACAAGTCTAATATTGAATTACTGGAGAAACCCAAATGCGCTAGAAGAATTAGCCGTCTAGTGGTAGGTTACGCTGTGTTATGTGGATGAGGTTAAGTGTTGCAACATAGTGGAGCAGGTAAACAATGAAACTAGTAAAATTAGAATTAACGAGCTTTGCGCAATGATGGTTTAACCCGTTAATTTGCGAAACTGAGAAAAATCTACCAAGAAGACGTAGTTTATTAATAAATAAGTAACTCCACAACTACTATACATTAATAAATCAAAGAACAAGAAAAACACAGAAAAGATTCAATATGCAAATTTAACAAATACCGTTAAATCCGGATAAGTGCGTACAAAATTATAAAATTAAGTAACAGAAAAAATGGTAGGCAGTTTAACTACACATTAATACAATAAAAAAACAAACAGTGAAATCACACCCACAATTGTGTCATAAATAAATCAGAATAAAAATTGTGATGCATATAAGTTAACAATAAAGTAAATAGGAAAATAGTAATGCAGAATAAGTTACACATAAAATACAAAAACAGTAAAATTAAACCGGTAGCAATAAGGGAACTGAAATGCATTTTAACCACACTTAGGCAAGGGCAAAAAAATAGGCTTGAAATTTACACGTATACAATTGTATCGTGAATAAAAGCACAAAAATACATTCGTGCAATTACAATAAATTACATACGTAAGAAAGTCACAAGATCTGGTTTCAACAAGACAGATGTCCTGCACATTTTGGTTTGGATGTTAGAATTTTTTTTAATGATTCGTTTCCAAATCGTAGGATAGGTAGAGGTGGTGCTATAAATTGGCCTATCAAATTTTCTGATTTAACCCCTTCTGATTTCTTCGTGTGGGGCAAAGCAAAATTTATAAAATGCGCTACCCAGATATCAATTCTTTGAGGGAGGCAATAGAAAACGAGTGCCGGTTAATTACCGAAAGACAATTGGCTAACGTTAGACAAGGTTTTTATTATAGATTGGATTATTGTTTGTTTCAAAACGGGGATTTGTTTGAATATTTATTGTAATTTCATTATTCTTTGTCTTTCTTTAGATTTTACAATAAAGTTTTAAAACTCTAATTTTATAATTTAGTATTTTAAACTACATAATTGCGTCTTTTGTCTTAATTAATTAATTAATTGGAAATTCAGGCACATTATATTTAACAAACGTTAATTACTATATTCGCGTTTGAGACCGGACACCCGTTATATAAAAGCAATGAGAACGGGTTAGTTTAACAGTGAAGATAGAATTGGAGGTGGTTTTAATTGCATCTGGACCCGTTTCTGCAAACCCCGGTTTATAACAACAGTTAACTGTGCTTTATCATGTCACGTTTGTCCATGTATCAATTCCTCTACGCGGGCGAAAACATTAGTAAACAGTCAACCATGCCAACTCATTCCAGCAATGAAGAGGGCACTATACTGTCTGACAAGGTGTCATTTTCAACCGAATAAGCGTGAATGGCGTATTGGCAGTTAACTTACTACCCTTTGTTATCAAGGGACAATTCTGTACGATTTTATATCTCGTGATAAACAGTAACTTCTTGCCAGGCAATGACCGATTTTAAATAGGCTACATCAGCTTGTTAAATTGCTTGCTGCGAGCTTTCATCTACATTCAAATACCTACTTACGGTTGAATATAATCCTTTAATTAATCACTTAATCACCAACATTTAACGGGTTAAGCGGCTTAAACTCAAGACGTTGACGATTATTTATAGATATATTATTTACACGCCCGCTTTGCGGATTAAAACCCAAACGATATAATTATTTATTGATTCGTCTATTACCCGACCTCTTTAATCTTGTGAAAAACTTACATTAAAGCCAACCCAAAAAAAACGACAAATTCGGGTTTTAGTTTTTACTAAAACGGAAACGATACTGTGTTTATAGTCACCATGTTTAATAATTATAAATTGTAATCAAACAGCAAAAACGTTACGATTAAATCGAACTCCCAACTACAACTAGCTGCTTTACTTCAAAATCCACCCCAATTTTTAAAAGCTTAAAAAAAACAAGAACTACTACCTGGGAATATTTTCATATTTATTATTAAAAGAAGTATTGATTTTTAAAAAATGCACTCGTCTGTAGCAAACCCTATAGGTCTCAAATTTCAACGTTCGCAAACTAAGCCGTATTTTGATTTTTCCGTTTGTGCCAATGTAATTAATTACCAACCCGCAACATTTTACCCAATTCCGAGCGTATAAAATGCTAACCGATTTGTTACGCTTGTTTTCGTTTACAGTTACGAATCACATGGAAGAACACCTGTGTTTCTACCCCAAGATGTGTTTTGTTTTTCTCTTCAACCCTTAATTACATACACTCAAATATGAGTTACATAAAATACCTAAAATAAAACATAGCGAAAAACAGTATCAAATTACGACTTATTGACAACCAATTAATTATCTTTTCTTTCCCGATTTAAAAATTTTTTATTTCAGCAATAAAATTTTCTCGGCCCGCTACATAGAGGATAGTGTATCTTAATATTTTTTTGTCTATTTGATACCGTATCTAAATACGTTTGAAGCACGTCAACAATAGGTTTATTTGGAGGGATCAAATATGAAGCATCAACCGAACCATTGCAAATGGTGGAAGCTGTTGAATTAAGCACCAAACGATATACTAAGCTAAGAATATCAACTAATTAGAATAGTCCGTGGGCCGTGTGATTTATAAACCTTCTCATGTGATTAAACTAGTGAAAATTAGTACACTTGTGTAATGCAGATTATTCGCAAAAAACTTTACACTAACCAATTTCCATTACGCAAGTCTACCAGGTTTGAGAAAGCACACCGCCCGCGGGGCGTTTTTTTACGGTGTACCAATACACTTGTGTAATGGATAGTGGTTATTGTAAAGTTTTTTGTTACGGATAATTTTTGTTTTAGCCATCCCCTCCAGTGACGTGTATTGAATATAAGTTAGGGAAGCACACTTTCGCTTACAGTGTTATAATGTCTATTTTAAAGGTACGCAACTTTAATTTTAAACATATGACAAGCAATTTGAAATACTACACTGCTTTTTCGAAAAAAAATTGTATTAGTGAAATATGTTTATGATCAACTTTTGACGACCACCCGATATAACGACCAGTTAGTTTACACCACGCAGTAATATGCTGTCGTTTTCCAACACACTAGCATTGTATATGTATTATAAGTAGACAAACGGTGGTTTGCTTTTGGTCCACGACTCACAGAAGGTTTGAATTCTTGGGTGCTTTTACGCCATTTTAAAGTTTATAAATTGTCTGTAACACTAAAATATACACATATATGTCCCGCAACTGCAATATTTTATATAATCAGAGGTGCAGTGTTGTTTAAAAGTGGGTATTGTACCTTCAAATGCACTCACCTTATGTACGACACGGTCCAGAAGTAACGCAACGTTATCCTACTTATAATATATGTCCTCAGTGCTTTTTGTACGTGTTGTGAGATTTCACATTAATTTACTTCTAACTTTCCTTATTCCTTTAGTAAATGCTTGGAATTTATTATTTCAATACTATTATGTGCGGGTGTGTACGCGCGCGCATGCGTGCCTGCGTGGGTGTGTGTGGATGTGTAAGTATCTACGATAAGTCCAGAACGAAAACACCTACGTACTTTTTGTATTTAAGCCTGTTTTTATTTTGCTTGCAGCTGGTTAGATTTTGGGAGTAATCCAGCGGCGGAGAGAGGGGACGCAGTTTTTGGTTTTTATCAAGTATTTCTAAAATAGGTTCATATTTCAAAGATATAAAAATTCTAGATATGGACCTTAAACATGTCGATTAATTATGTTCTATGCAATTTTTTGATAACGGAAGGTAAGTCTAAAATTTAATACGAATGACAATAGTTAAACTGTATTATCGATATCTAATAGAAGCGGGCGGTTTTGGAATTTTTTTAAATTCACATGTATTTATGTCTATTAATCTCTATCTAACATGAAGTTTTCAACATGTGTTTGACATATATTATTGTTTTTGTTTTTACAATGTTGCCTGTTTTCGTTATGAATGTATAAAATAGTTATTTTCGTAACTTGTGCGCTATTTACACATTTCTTGGTGCGAGGCCGTGGCGGTATATTGCATTTGGAAAAGCTTGCGCCGGATTGTTGTAATAGTAATTTTTAAAATTCTGCGGCCTGGCAGCGACGACGATTTCTTTAGCATTTGTTTACGATGTTGAAGAAAACTTTTAACGTTGATTAATTAGTGAGAAATTTAGCTGCTTGTTCTTTTTTGCTTTTTTTTGCTAAGATTAAGATTTTTGGAAATCGAATTTCATTGATAACATTAACGTAAAGTAAAAGTGAAGCAAATAAGGTTGATGATCTTTACAATTGGGGTTGCAGCACAATATTTTATTTTGATTGCATGCGAATATTTTGAAGCTCTTACGGAAGGTATGCAAGTTTTTGTTTGTTTTGAACATTTGTGTGAAGTATTGGCGTTTATTTGTGTGCTAATTAAACCCCTATTATTGATTTTAAACAATTTGGAATCCTTTGATTTATGACTTTCCTTATTTGATTTATGTTCACTCCACCACGCAAACAACGCCATATCCGCACCCGACCACTGAGCTATCGGCACTCACCCACTTATTTGTCACACCAGATTCTACTGCCATTTTCACCCGTAATAGACAGAAATGTCAAAGGCATAATCGGAAAATATGTCCGGATTAATCAAGGCATTGCGGACCTACCAGAATAATCGGGCAAACCATCCCGTTTGTTAACATCTAATGAATTTTTCTAAAATGTTGGTAGTTGAAAACGGTGTACGCTTCACTCCTTTTAAAATAATTATCCTTGAACAACAGTAAATCGATCGAAATTTTCACCGTGATTTTTACACTATCATTAATGAATGAGTCTTCTATCAGTTGTTTTCGAACAATCTCTCCTTTAGAGCCATTTCACCTCGGTTCTATTTACGACAATTAATCTTCCCAGGAGCGGAAGTTTATTTACTCACTGTGACAGTATGCTATTACACCAGTTTGGCAGTACGGAGGTGTACCAATATGCTAAAATTACGTTAGGGTATGTTAATAGGTCAGTATATCAGTATGACAATTTGTCATTACGGCAGCACATCAGTACGTCAGTAGCAGTATTAATTAATAACATAATTACAGGTTTATCCTCCACTTCGTAGAGGGGCACCATCCGCCATCTTGTTTTTTTTGTGACGTCACCATTGGGGCACCTTTGGTCGCAATTTTTTTTATATCTATGCCCACGTGGGGATCGTATTTTTTGACCTGAGAATAAAAAGATGTTATTTAATCTGTTATTAATACTTATTAGGGCCTTTTTATCAAAGGAGATTGCATAATTGTTATTATAATTATTATTATATTTCTTTTTTAATTCCTATCTACAGATTGTGACCTCATCTATTTATACGTTAAGGTTGTATTGTAGTAAGGGGTCCTAGTCTTGTAAGACGGGAATCTGTTCGCGGGATTCGCTCCTGTCATAAAAATTGTATTTTAATAATGGGGAAGAAGTAATAGATAAGACATGCAAAGATGATGATGATGATGACAAGAGTTTTCATAATAAAAATATGTTATTTAATGTGTGTTTATTATTATTAATATTTATTAGAGTTGTTTTGATTTTTATTGTATTTTAATAATGGGGAAGAAGTAATATATAAGACATGCAAAGATGATGATGATGATGATGATGACAAGAGTTTTCATAATAAAAAGATGTTATTTAATGTGTGTTTATTATTATTAATCTTTATTAGAGTTGTTTCGATTTTTATCAAGGATATAAAAACCTAGTCCTTAAACGATTATGTTCTATACAATCTTTAAGACTGCATTTAAGCGGTAGCATAATTGTTATTAAAATTATTGTTACATTTCTTTATGACCTATTTTACAATATACTTTATTTTGCCATGGAAAAGTCACCTTCAACATTATACACAATTAAAAATGAGTAATTAAGTCGCCTGTTTGCTTACAAAACAAAACACCCTTTAAACGATTTTCCACCTTAAGAAAAGTCACCTTCAACTGGTCTTGAAGTTAGTCATGGACTGGACCTTGAAGTTAGCCTTGTGTATTTTCAGTGGTTTAATTTGATCTTGGCAAAAGCAAAATACATTAAGGACTAAAATTAAATGTCAGGTAAAATAATAGCGTTAGCTCAAATTTTTTTCACTATCTGAATAACGACATCGAAATTGTAACCTTCAACATATACATATAAATGAGTAATTCAGTTGCCTGTTTGCTTACAAAACACGCTTTAAACGATTTGACCTTGCGAGAAAAGTCACATTCAACTGGTTTTGAAGGCTCGACCTAGACTAAATTACGTAAAATTGATTATTGATATGGGATGTCATGCTTTCTTTAAAACACAGTAAAATATATCCATAGCCATAAAGCTTATGATACCTGTTAAAAGTAACTACTCTTTATTTATATAGATCAGGGTCGCAAAAAGGTGCTACGTCTAACAGCATATTATCGAAAACATCCTCAAATCTAGGTAATCCATAATCTCCTATGTTAAATATTAGTGTGAAGACATTTTCGGCAGTCAAGACTTTTGGGATGGGCGCACTTCCCCTTATCGGTAAAAATTAAGGGCAGTGTAATTTACTTATTTGGATCTTCATAGAGAACATCACTACCAGCATCAACTTCACCGTTTTCATCTTGAGCAATTATGTTGTAATAGTTTATTAACAACTGCAAAACATCTAATATCCCTAATGCTGGCTCATAATAATAATGCTCATTCGGGAGTAATTATACTTTAAATACATGCATGCATTATATAGATGTGAGATTATTCTTAAATTAGCTGTTTTAGCACGACCCTGGAAATTCTACACACGCTTTTAAACCTTCTTCCTCGGTTCTCAGAAGCTGTACCGTATTCATCTTCTTGAATTTATCTTTACCCGATTTCGAGTCAGTAGTACGTTTTCTATTTTATCTTGAGATATTTCCTATTGTTACTGATTTAGCGAACCACTAATATTAGCACATATATAAATTACAATGTATTTGAAATGATCCTGTATTATTGATATTTTATAGAAACGGTCGATCCTGAAATTTTTAAATGTTAATCAAATAAGACAGATATAGGAACTTGCTCTCGGCCTTCGCTTCCTTGCCATGGCCCCCATGGCTGGCTGGCTGGGAATAGTATTATAATAAGGGGCCCTAATTCTATCCCATAAGGCAAGTATAGTAACTTGTGTTAGGGTCTGTAACCCTTGTCGCGGCCCCCTTAACGATAAATAGTATTCTAATAAGGGATCCTCTAGAATTCTTCTCAAGGAAACGTAAATGGTAACCTAGCGGGGGTCGTCCAAAGGAATCAAAATATTCCCCGTTACCATTCTCGTCAATCTAGATACCAGTCAAATGCTGACCTGGTTTCTTTGCAGGATTCGTGTTCACAATAATTGCACAAGGTCTAGATACGTGCCTCGGTAGCTGATTAGAAATACATACAAGTCAAAACGCGTTCTTGTGGCTAGGGATCGATTTCAGGCAGACATTTCAACACTTCCACCGCATACATCTTTGGAGTTGGAATGCACCCAGTTTTGCAATAGAAATGCGTTTTCCAGAGCATACATAGGCTCCTCGATGTCATGGTTTAAATAACTATACGCCTCTACTTCCTTTTTCGATTTTTTAATCGACGGACAACCAATCTCATCCAAGTTTAGTATTGATTTGTTAAGAATCTCAAACACTGCTGTTTTTCACTACCCTTAACGTGAATTTTGTTAAAAGTCAGCAGCGTTCCTATCAGCTCTTCTTGAAAATCGTTGTAGACTACATAACCCGGCCACCATTTCAGTCCATGATATTTCTTTTCTTCCCTAAATACCTTATCTGACTTGACAAGGGCTTTATTATAAAATAATTTTGAGGTGGCTTTATCAGTATCAACAATAAAGCCCCATGATCTGTAACCACGGCAATTTCTTTCGGTATGAATTTGTTATTAACACCTCTAAACCCTTGTACGTCCGAGTATGCGTCTATCTTCTTCTTTCAACCATTGTTGTACACTGAAGCTTGTGATCTAGAGTTGTCCCTTTTAACAGGCGAAATCGACGACCACATTCCTACGACCAAAAATTTGAGCTAACGCTATTATTTTATCTGACATTTAATTTTAGTCCTTAATGCATTATGCTTTTGCCAAGATCAAATTAAACCACTGAAAATTCACAAGGCTAACTTTAAAGTCCATCCAGTCCATGACTAACTTCAAGACCAGTTGAAGGTGACTTTTCTTAAGGTGGAAAATCGTTAAAAGCGTGCTTTGTTTTGTAAGCAAACAGGCGTCTTAATTACTCATTTTTAATTATGTATAATTATGTATAATGATGAAGGTGACTTTTCCATGGCAAAATAAAGTATATTGTAAAATAGGCCGTAAAAAATGTAATAATAATTTTAATAACAATTATGCAGTCTCCTTTATAATAAACCCTATTACGAAAACACATTGTAAAACAGTTATCTAGATCAGAATGATATTTAAACCTCATATAGAAATTAATTAATACCCATAAATACAATATGCTAACCTCAGATACTGAAAAAAAAATTTGAGCTAGCGTTTGATTCATTAACTTCAGGACAGATGTAAATAACCTGAGTAACATTTATAAACATCTAATTGATTTTAAAAACATTAGAAAAAGGAAAAAGAATTTAATCTACTACATTATTATTGGATTGTCCAGTATTTGGATAGAATTTTACAACACTAATTGCTAGTAACAATTTATAAATAAAAAGTTAAATTTTATAAAAAAATTTTTAGATAAATTTAATTCAGTCTAAAACGTGCTGGTGTAGATTAGATTTATTTCGGCCTTGTTATTTACTCATTTTAAATTGAAACCAACGAGAAAAACATCGTGTAAAAATGTTGTATTCAAAATAAATTTAAATTTAAACACGATTTAGTAATTATGCGTTCTTCATTAAGATAATACACTAAACTAATTAGATAACCAGCTAAAGAGGTATGAATGCTCATTACACAATTAAGTGATAATATTAACACTCCTAATGTTTCTTCCAGCCTGATGAAGTTTAATTAATTAAACGAAACGTAGCTTGAAAATCGTATTTTTTCACTAAAAGTCCTAACCCAGTAATTCTGAAGAGTGAAGTAATTAATTAAGGACTGTAAATAACAAATCCAACTAAATTAAATGCAGTTTTAAAGATTGTATAGAACATAATCGTTTAAGACTAGGTTTTTATATCCTTGAACAACCCTAATAAATATTAATAATAATAAGCACAGATTAAATAACATCTTTTTATTATGAAAACGCTTGTCATCATCATCATCTTTCATGTCTTATCTATTAATTCTTCCCAATTATTAGAATACAATTTTTATGACAGATGCCGGTCTTACAAGACTAGAACCCTCTATTACAATACAGTCCCAATGGATAAATAAATTAGGTCACAATCTGTAGATAGGAATTAAAAAGAAATGTAATAATAATTTTAATAACAATTATGCAATCTCCTTTGATAAAAAGGAGCCCTAATAAATATTAATCATAGATTAAATAACATTATTTTATTCTCAAGTGAAAAAAATACGATCCTCACGTGGGAATGTATAAAAAAAATGGCGGATGGTGCCCCTATACTACTACTACGTAAATGCCTAAGTGCGCAGGGGTGACATTACTATTTATTAGCATTATTTTTAATGTTTAGGTCGCACTGTCAAGATCTCGTGGCAATAATATGGAATTGAAGGAAACCATAGTTATCAAAACTCGAATCTAAACGTCATCTAAATATCATCCTTAAACAGTATCACCAGATCTGGATTTAGTTTTCATCATGTTACCAAGAATATAAATATCGGGTTATTCTTCGTTGAATGCCTCAGGTAGTTCCGAACCGATCAAAAACGACGGTTGCTTTAGAAAGTCTTAAAACCATGAACTTGCAGTTATAATTTATGACCGTGCAACCATTATTGTACATATATAAATGCAGTGGTGCAACTTCAATGTGTTTAGTCCAATGTGACAGTTACTAAAAGGCAGCCGGTTCAATACGAATGCTGAATTACAGTTATCATACAAGCAGAATCAACAGAGATTTTTTAGTACAATTTAATGTATAATTGTGATTAATGTGTCAGTGATCGTCGAGATGGCTTTTAATTTGACTGAATTCTTTGATTACAGTCAAATTCTAATATAAGTAGATATATGAATGTGCAAAATTTAGATAAGTAAAATTCTTTTAAGTCGTTTTGTGGTTATTAGTGCTAGGAATTCCACTTATAAACGAATTTTATCTTATCTGAGAAATTTGGCTATCAACGTTAATAACTTTGGGTGTATGGAGTTTCTACTTTTACAAAAAACAATAATCATGGATGAGATAACATTCCGAATGTTATAATTTATGCTAATCACTGAAGATTAGTTACCCAATTTAAATAATTTAGATAATACGTTGTTCAATAAAATTCATTGTATTTGTGCATCATTGAGACCGTAAAATTTGTTGTTAACTTTATTGAAAATTTTTTGTAAAATAAACCTATGTACTTTATACCATCGACTAAAAGGTAAATAAGTTATACTCAAATATTTACAGTGACTTTCTTGCACAATCTTGTTTTTTAGAAACATAAAGAGTTATGTCTATTGCCGATGCACCAATTCCTTCTATGGAAATAATTTTTTATATATATTTGTTATATAATGGGCTCTTTTTAGTTAACAAATGAATAAAACTGTTGAACTTTCACATTGGGTGTAATTTACTGTTACGTTAACAAAATGAAGACATATACTCGTATATTTAAGGTAGATAATATTTAGCTTACAACCTGGAATAACAGGTTACGAATATACTAGCTAAAAAATTAACCTTGTTCAGGAAATGTCCTAAACAGCAGCTGCCATGCAAGTGATCATATGGTTCTGTGTACTTTTTAATGTATAAACACTACCTAAAAAATACTTCGTTCATTAATATAGCAGCTAGTTTTTTTATTCTTAACCGGTCCCAAACCGTTTAATACATTCATATTCATGTATGGTATGCTTTCACTGAGTTTAATAAGCAATAAGTTTATCTTAAAACATTTATATACACACCCACATACACACGCGTGCACACACTCACGCAGACGTCAAGTCGAAAATGAAACACAGTGCGTGCGTAACGTAGCGCATAAATTGAATTAAAATTTGAATGGGAGTTTAGGAAGAAAACAATCGGGCCCGTTGATTTTTATTTTCAATTCAGAATTTTTTTACATAAAAGTCAAACATACAGGGTGTGTCAAGAAAATGATATGACGTCATCGACATTTTTTTTAAATGTCAACCATCTTTTTTATTGCAGAATTAGAAAGGCTACATCTTTTTACGTTCGACAAGGTAAATATGGATGATAGTTACTTAAGGAAATATTGAATAAAAATTATCGTACATTAAAAATAAGAAAATTCCATTGTCAATGTAAGAAAACGTTAAATTGTACATTTTGTTAAAATTATTTTAATTATTTGCACGTTTTGTGTTTAGTTGTTTGATAGGCGACAGCATTGTTATCGTGAGTTTAGCTATAGTGGGAGTTACACCGAGAATGCAGTGAGGCGGGGTATAGGCAATGTATTTGTAATGGGAGGCCGGCACACTGTGTTGCCGGTTGTCCGATGGCTGTGACAGTGTCGGCTCTGAAGTTATTATACAGTGCCGCCAAAAAGTTGGACACAAATGAAAAACTTTTTTATTTTTTGCGAACGATACGTAAGAGTAAAACTGCCCTTATTTTTGAAAAAATCGGAAAATTTTAGTTGAAAAAATCACTCAAAATTCTCAAATATGAATTTTCAAGACGATCAAAATATCGTTAAACAATTGTATTAATGAGAAAGTTACTTACAATGCATTTACGTTATTTCAAACCAAGCTTATGCGGGAAGATATCTTAATGAGTTTTTAATGTAACTGAAGAAATAAGAAATTCAAACGCGGACAAATGCTCCATGCGAGTGCGAAAATTATAATTTTCAATATCATTTGTGATTTAGTGAATGATGAAAAATTGAGTTTGACTGCAGCGGTGAGTCGTGCTTCCAAAATGAGTGGGGTCAGTGAAAAAACAATTTTTACCATCAAGAAAGAGGAAGAGCAAAACAATGGTGAATTAAAATCTCCTGCAGTAAGAAAACAGCGGGTAAGTCAGTCAAATTCTCGCGAATATGCATACGATGAGAGTTTTAAGAGCTTATTAAGAAGAATTGTGCACAATGACTTTTTTTTTTAAACATTCCTCCAACTTTGAAAGCTGTATATAATGTTATTCGTGGGAATGAGAATTCTCCATCGCTCTCTTTAAGTACCCTAGGTAGATTGATTAAAGATATTGGTTTTGAATATATGAAGCGTGGTCGTAAAAGCATAATGCTAGAGCGAAACGACATCATTAATTGGAGGTACAGATATTTAAGACCCATCAAAAACTATCGCCAAGAAAATTGCAACATTATCTACTCAGATGAGACTTGGGCCAACGTGGGTCAAACGGTGAACTATGCATAGTGCGATAATACCATAACAAATCGTAGAGATGCTTTTATAAAGGGTTTAACCACAGGCCTCAAAGCACCTACACAAAGAGGTCCACGTTTCGTTATTCTTCATGCAGGATATGAAGGTGGATTTTTATTTGACGCCGCACGTGTTTTCTTGGCAAAGAAAAACGATGGCGATTATCACGACGAAATGAACGCCGACTATTTTGAGCAATGGTTTGAAGAGTCGCTGATTCCTGCCTTACTCAAAAACGGACGGAAAAACGTTGTTGTTATGGATAACGCTTCGACTACTTCATGGAACAAACCCCAAATTAAAGATTGGCTGCTCGAAAGAAACATTTTCTTTGACGATTCCTATTTAAAATCTGAGCTGCTTGAAGTTGTCAACGCATAGAGAGACCAATACGACAAGTATAAAATGAAGAAATAGTTGCCAAATACGACGTAACTGTTTTGCGTTTACCACCATACCATTGTGAGCTTAACCCGATTGAGATCGTGTGGAATCAGATTAAGCACTATATTGCAACAAAGAACTCCGATTTCAAGACAGAGCACGTCCGTTTATTGATAAATGAAGCATTTGGACATGTCACTGCACAAAATTGGAGTAACTGCGTTGCACATGTCAGAGAAAAAACGGAAAAAGAAATGTGGGCTGCTGATAACCTCCATGACAACGTGGATGAACCCATAATAAGTGTAAATTTTAGCGACAATTGTGAGAATGAGATTTCAGACCTCGATGATGACTCTGTCGACGACGTGCAAGTGTAAATAGTGTAAAAAGTATCTCTTATTATAAGTTTTTGTTATGAACGTATAAGTTCAAAAGTAAATATGTAATTAATTAATTAATTAGTTCTACATACATAAAGACAAAATTTACATCGATTGGGGCTTGAACCTTGGTGGCGCAGTTGGTTAGCACGGTACTCTAGCAAAGTACAGGTCGTAGGTTCGAATCCTACTCAAGGTAAACTTTTTATTTATGTATTTAATAAAATTAATAATAATTTTTAATTAATTCTCTGTTTATTTTTTAACTTTGCCTGAAATATTTCTTTTGTAATTTTGAAATTTATTGTTTATTATTATTAATTATTAAAAACATTTAAACAAAGGCGAAGGTATAAACATTATCAAACTTCCAACAAGTTTTTAGCGAATCTGTGAGAGCGGCGAAATTTGCCTGAGACCGGACTTGAGGTTTAAACGATCCCAGCATAACGGCAACTGGCAACGGTGTGCTCCATAAGACTCCACACTGCATTCTCAGTGTGACTTTCACTATAGTAACTACTATACCGCTATTTTGTGAAATATGAGGAAATTAAGCGAACGTGAAAGAATTAAAATCCTGTGCATGCTTGGTTTCGGAGATAGGTCGCGCACTCAAACAGAAGCGGTTGCGTTGTTTAATGCAACTCACCCTGATCGGCCGTACATTAGCCAAAGCATGGTAAGTAGAGTAGGGCCGAAATTTCGGGAATTTGGACATGTTCGGTATTTGAGAAAATCTGGTCGAAAGTTGATAAGTGAAGAAGATCAGTTGAACATTATGTTAGCAGTACAAGATAATTCTAATACCACCATTACGGACATGGCTAATAATATTAGTGTCGCGCGGTCTACTGTGCATAAAGTATTCCATCCCCGCAAGATATGCTTACTTCACGAGCTGTCGGAAGATGATTTTAATCGGTGAAATGAATTTTGTGGACAAATGTAACAATTATGTTATAGTAACGCCAATTTTGTAAAAAGAATAGTTTTTACCGACGGCCATGTGAACAGATCCCCGCACAAACCGATAGACAACGGCACCCGTCCAGAAGAGTGAACCATCGACCGACAACCTGAAAGAGGCTAGTGGTTGCCGATCATTTATACTTTCCGTTATTTGTGTTTATTTTAACTGAAATATTTCTTTTTATATGTTTTGTATGTGAGGTGAATTAGTATTAAGTGTAAATATTTAGCTTTATAACAAAATAGAAATAATATACTTCTAAAACCCTTACAAGTGTGTTAGTGATCAACCCCAGTAGACGAATCCCTTCCCATTTTATATAATTAAAAACCCCGGTTGAGCTAGAACGAGACACATTAAAGTAAACTGTAATAAAAGTAAGCGAAAGCAGCTTACAGCCTGAAAGAAAATCAACAAAATACATTGAAACATTTAAATGCAAATAACTCAGAAACCGATAAAGTTAGGCGACCTAAACAGGAGCACCTTTTTTATGTAGAATTGAACATTCTTTTAGTTTTTAACTTTTTTCAAACATAGCTCAACAGATAAAATAGATATATTTTGATTTACTTAAATAATACGGTGAAACTAGCGCAACGTCAAAATAAGCTTCAAATTCGTAATTTTCACACCAAAAAACCCAATACTACCAATTTTAAGATTAATATTATTAAAACTTTCACCATTACTGAGAAATTTCAGAATAAACTTTAAACCTGCAATACTTTGTATCTCTTAAACCAGCTACATTGCTATAAGGGAACGATTATCTTCAACATATTTTTTTTTGTCTAGTATATCCAGATTACTGTTGACTAATTATTTATGACACATCCTGTATATTGTAACGTAATCTTTGTAAATAGCGCCATCCATTATGAAGAATTAACACAGTAATTCGTTTTTTCTTGCTGTTCAGTATTCAACATATGCGCATCATAAAAAAAAGAAGTAAATAAAAATTTAATAAAAGATCAAATTGTACTGCCGTACCTATTTATTTTTAAACGTAATGCCTAAGGGTAATGCGCCTAAAATTGAAGCATGTACTTTTCAATACGGATCCCGACCCATTTTTGACTCGTTAAGTAAACATCAGTAAGAATTCTATATTGTTCATAAAATCTTTGAGTTATGGTTCATAGACGGTAGCGCTCACGAAAGGTGCATCGTGCACATTTTTTGTAGAAATCTTGGTTCTTGGTTCCCAGTTTAATACTAAAACAAATGGTAAATTTCGAAACGTTAATAAACCTTAAATGGCATTAATTTTAAAGTGGATTGATGAATTCATGATGTTATGCATTTAAAATTTCTTGGATAATTTAAATCTATATGATAATAACAACTTTCTGGGGGCCCTTGGAAAGCTGGGGCCCAGGGCTATAGCCCGCCATTAATCCAGGGCTGACAGAGCGACTGACCTTGAACTGAGCCAGAACCGGCTCTATATGACCATATATCCAAATAAATTTCTATTTAATATACTCTACTGTAAATATCAGTTGAAATTTTCACCATTCGACATATTAAATAACACTATTTGCGATTAAATAAATAGATATTCACGCCATTTTTCCCAAATAGTGTTATTTTATACTGTAAATATTCCATATATTCAAATAAATTTCTATTTACTACTATCTAAAATGGAGAACCCAAACTACCATTATAAACGGTGAAGCACTCGAAGTATAGAATTGGAGCTATTACTAAATGCAAACAAAACTTAAGATATGTTTTTCTAAAGAACGTAATTTTAAAAATAATCCCGTGTTTGTGAATTTCCTGTACAAATTGATCTCAATCTTTCATGGAATCAACATTGTAATTATGTAGCTAATACGCTTTCTGTGAGCACGTATGTTTTAAAATCGTTATCCAATTCTGCATCTACGGTAGTACCCAAAACAGTGGCGGCGGTAACGGGCCCGCAGGCCCTGCGGCGCGAGGGGGCCCCGGCCGTTTAGGGGCCCCCGGCCGGCAGTGGTAATTTTGTTTATTTTCCATGATTTTTTAATCATTTAAATAGTTTTTGAATAGTGAATATGGAAACAAAACAAATGAATTTGATATATTAATTGTATTCTAAGTAATAATAACAGAATTAATATTTCAGTTTCTTAGTTTTTCGTTTTTGACACACTACTCTGCTCTGCCTTGCGTAGTGAGCGAGTGACAGACTTGCTTGTATCTTATTGAACTATTGCGCGCCAGCGAAGGCGCTGTCACCGGATCCACTATGAAATTGTAATATTGTAATAAACATGTGTTTAAATACTTTGAACGTATTTAAATATTGTGAAAATATTTAAATAATTTCCAAAAGTATTAAATACCAACCTTAAATATTAAATGCTTAAAAGTATTTATGACTTCAATTACTGAGCTGCTTTGTTAGATAGGTACATACAAATATTATTTACCAAGAGAATACCAGAATTATGGGCAAATGGGCCACTTACTGAAAATAAATTTCAAACGTCTTGCGTACGCTATTTTTAATAAATGGCTTATGTTGTGAATGAAAACAGAATCAAACTTAAAAATACAGTATTACTTTGGAACGTTATTATGTTTTCAACTTTTTCAACTACAGAGTTGAGTTTAATGGGAATCGTTTTAGTGGAAAATCCCGCAATTGAAACAATGATAATGTATTTTAGTTATTAATTGAGGTACGTACAGATGGCGAGTTTAAATATAAATGCGTTATCCACGTCTAGGAACTCCTGGAAACGGAAAGCTGCCGTACTTACACCACTTTACGATCGTCAAGGGAATGTCGCAACTAGCAACCGCACGTTGTTCGATTCCACCTACTGCACCCAACGTACAGAATAGCCTTTTTCTTCATTTGTACAATTTAATAGCGTTTACACTTTGTGCTAAGATACTTTGGAAAACCTTAATTTAACTTTCCTACCATTAACTTATTAACTTATTCTAGCAAATTTTAAAAATGAGATGATTGACGTTAATAAACATTTTTGAATTTTATATTTGTAACTACATATAAATGCTACAGCAGCAGTTTTGAAATGTGTTTAACCCTCTTGTTCTTAGGAAAAATTCAAATAAATTGCATTACTACTAACTACTACTACCTACTACAGACTTAACTTACTTAATACGTTCATATTCTGTGTTGGTTATCATTCTACTAATGAAAATATATAGGCTTATAAGATATATCGATACCTCGGTGGAGGATGCAAAGGAAATAATAAAAAACAAATATCCATTTGAGAGTGGGAAATACACAATCATATAATTCATAATACCAAACATTATAATAGGATTAAAGGTATGAGAAGTGTGAGGATCAGCGCTATATTCAGCAAGGACAGCGGCATCGGAATCCGATTATCCGAATTGGACGCCATTCCACGTTTCGTTTCATCAACGGAAGCGGTAATGAGGGACCCTCATGAGGCGCATGGCCGGTAGGCGGCAGCCGCGCTGCCCCTACCCGCTTATACGCACTCTGCCCGCTTCCGGCCGGCTGATGGGCCCCATCAGGGGGTACAATAGGTGTCTGCGTAGTTAGTTTTCAGACTCAGAGTTGCAAGTATCACTGTAAATTGTCTCGCTCTCGCACTCAGTACAGTGTCGCGCTGTCGTCAAGTGTCTATAATAATGTGTTGCGTTGCTTATTGAATATTTACTCAATTTTTAACTGACTATTATTATACTGATATTTTATAAGTACATGGGTATATTGTTTTCAAACCTTGAATGTAGAACCATTAAGTGTAAAAAATTTAAACGAAGTGTTTGTGCATTTACCTTTACTATCATAGATGGTTCCAGGTTTGGTGTGGGGGGTGGCAAAGGGGGGCCCCAAAACGAATCACGCAGGGGGGCCTCCGTTTGCTTACCGCCGCCACTGTATTTTGCTTTGTCATTCAGCTATCAGTTATGGTATTATAGTATGGGGCAAGTCTATTCAATGTGACAGAATTTTTCGTTTGCAACGTACAACTGTACGAGTAATTGCAGGGATAGTTTAAACAGAAACCTGTAAACACTATTTTAAAAATTTAGTATTTCGTCTCTGTACGTTTTGTACGCTAAATGCAACAAAATTTGAACCTTACAACTATTAGGCTCTGTGAATCAGAAAGTAGTTCTAGTGTCATGTTAGTAGGATGTTTCTGTTTCCTTATCTGGTTACATAATATACGGCGTGTTCGTTATTTCAGGGTGCTTTATGTGTGTTTCACGCAGTTTAGAGCTCTTACAACCTGGACTTGGATGGTCATAATAAATCTTTCCATTTCAGGAAATAGTGGCCCAATCCACAGTCATGCGTTAGACCGCTGTGTCGTTTACAGAACTACATAACAATGATCTAAGTCGTCTGGGTGTCTTCCATGGAGCGGTTTACTGCTCCACTCCTCCACCTAATCTGGTGTACTCCTCACGCTTTTATTTTTTCATTAGCTAGGTTGATACACACACGTACATGCGCACGCGGATGCAGAACACACCCCCGTAATTAGCACGGCATAGTATACTAAATTGTAGATGAAACATTATTAGGTGACACCGAGTCGATAAAATTATTGGCGAAAGCAATTTAAAAAAAATTTCCGGTAATTAATATAATGCGTAATGTACAAAAGGATTTTAAATATCCATTATATTTAAAATAAAAATATAAATATCAATTTTTATCACGTTTATCATTGTGATCCACTTCTTTTATGACAAGTTTCAAACATATTCTCTATTCTATTCAATCTATATAAATAGATAAAAGGAAATATGCCGTAAATAAAATTAGCTTCACAGGAACATAATTAAAATTGGTTAATAATATCTCGAAAGAAAAGAGAAACCCGTAATAATAATGTTTAAAATGACACCATAGCTGTATATGATTATCTCACGAGACATCCAAAATCGTCGATTAAGAAAATTGTTTCTTATTTCAACATGAGTAAGTCTAAATTTTATAAAATGATATAAGCACTCAAATTCAAACTCTTCAAAAATTGAACGATAGGGACTTCAAAAAGCGTGTTTTTATGTGTCAAACATTAACTCGTGTTTCACGAGTTTCAGGAATATGAAAGAGATTCATCGAAGATAAATTGTCGAAATTTTAAGCAACACCCTGTAGATAGTTTGGTCCTTCTCGTTTTTTTTTTCGAATTTCGAAGTTAAAAACTATACAATATTTTTAAAATACTTATCTTTTTTGGGATTTTTAATGGTGTATTTAAATTATACAATCTAAACGTTTCGATAACACTTACAGTTATCTTCGTCAGTAGTAATATTTGTAAGAATTGTTAAAGATGTTTTAATTTTTCAACTTTGACAAAATTGTTTACAACATCTTTAACAATTCTTACAAATATTACTGACGAAGATAACTGTCTATCGAAACGTTTAGATGTATATTAAATACACATTAAATCCCAAAAAAAATAAGTATTTTATTATGGGTGTTAATGGTGAAAGTTTACATTTTCATATACAATATTTTGTTTCGTATTGACGAGTGAAATTGGTTATAATTGCTATGGTTAAGATATTTTCAGGTATTTAAAATTAAATACAAAAGGGCATACATTTTGGAAACATTTTTCCACATTTTTACGTATTTGAGGAGAGCTGGTTTTTGTTGAAAATTAACATTTAGTACTCTAATTTTAGGGCGATCAGATAGGTGTTTTTCATTCGGTTTCATTGCCTTAATAAATTGAAGTTTTTGAATTATATTCCTGGTTATTTTAAGTATTGTTAAATATAGAATTATACATCTTTAGGTTAACAAGCTTTTGTTTTTTTTTATGTGAACCCATTTGTTATAGAACGCCTATTAAGTCTTTGTTTAAATCAGATCATTAAATTAACGTCAATAAGTTGCTTATTTGTTGAAGCAAAGTAATTACGTTCAATAGCGTTGCAAGGGATTATTTATTTCTAACGTAATATTTAAAGATTGAATTGTCAATGCATTGTATTTTGAAGAATTTGAGCCGATTTTATAACGGTGGGGATTGATATAATACCATCTGCTTGGAGATTGAAGTAAAGCGATTAATTTAGCTTTTTTTCTTAATATAATTTCAAATGGTTGTAAATAAAAGTAAAATTGCATTGAAGTTCAGATTTATTAAGTAGATTTATAAAGTAACGTAATTATGATGTAATTCGATCGTTGACCGACTAGCTGTTTGTTCTTGCATACGCGGGTTTTGCGAGAAGTCAAATATTTTTAACTTTTTATAGGTATCGATCTACCGATAGCAGACATTACTGATTTTGCTGACAGGTAAAGCGATCTTGATTATTTGTTATGGCGAAGCTGTGCACTTTTCCCGGATTTAGTAATTTTCAATACCGATATCGACGTTTTGTAAATTTTAGGATTTTATAAATTTTCAATCGCGTTTAGTTTTGTTGTATAGTGACGTGTTTCTGTGTTTTAAATTGAAGGATTAATTATCGTATTTTCATTTATTATTGGTTATTTGAGATAATCATTTTCGCGTTGAGGTTTGGCGAGATGTCAGGGAGTTTGGGGTTTATTTTCGCAATTTTGCGGCTGTTTTTAGTATTGTAGTAGTTTATTGTTGAGTGAACGTTTTGGTTTTCGGTTAGGCCAATCTAAAATCTGTTTATGACTTTTTCCCGCTATAAATGTTTTTAACAGGTGGCGCCTTTTTGACAATTTTTTTACCCGAATTTGACGTTTTTGGAGTTGTAACGAGTGTCCTGTAACGGAATTTAGTAAGAACCCCGCCCACACCACTGAGATATGCCGTGGCACAAATTGCCTTTACGGGAAACGTATTTTCAACAAGAGGGGATATACGCTCATTTTTCCTTAATTACTAGAAACTCCGTTTCTAATAAATTTGGTGACAACTTGTAACATTAAAAGCGGCTGCTAAAGCATAAACACTAAAACTGGACCAACTTATAATAATTGGTCGAATAATTTTAATTAATAAAAATAATTACCAAATATCAATCGCTACTGCCGTCGGCTCATCGGTAGATTGAAATAGGGGAGAGTTCAAATATACGGAGTTTAATTAACGTACCTGAAATACTGCATGCTTTTCATCAGCTTAATTATTTTCACTTATACTTAATTAATAAGAAAAATATGTAATATAAAAACAATAAAATGATACCTCGGACGCCAAGCTATTTTTAAATATATGTTACGTTATTGGAACAGCTAAACCAAGTTTATTAATAATAATACAACAATACTCAAAATGAAAATAAAATTACAAAACACACTAAAGTTTATTTAATATCCAAGACGAAATAATTATAGCATCATTGAAGTGCAATCTCCAGATCTAAGGTTACCAGCCACACCCCAATGGAATTATCTTGATAATTTATTCTTAATAATTTGAATTCATAATAATCAATGCATTACTTTGACGTTTTTAGTATGTAAAAAATTGCGACTTATGATGTAAACCAAGTAAAATAAGGTAGTTAAAAAATGGTACTTTAAAAGTAAAAATTAATTCCATTACATAAGTAAGTGAGTAAAAAGTAAAAAAGCAATAAAAACAAAGTGCCTAATTAAAAGTGCCAAATAAGTGCCTAAAAAAAAGCAAAGGCTTTAGTTTTAACTATAATGAGAAAAAAAATAACTTACCATCTATGATGGCACTTTACACAAATATTTAGGGAAAATTCCCCACAACTACATGCTGCATGCTATTACATTAGCAACAAGTGAATTGAAAAAAACTTTCAGCATAACTCAAATGAGTATTTCCCCCTAAAAGTTTTCTTGCGTTGCGCGGATACCATAATATGAATCCAATTTTTTAAGAAAGGGAACAATAATTCTTTACGAAATATTACACCCAAAAGATTTGTTCTAGGAAATGCCAATTAAATTGCCATTCTCAATTCTACATATTAATAATTAAAAACTTTTCTAATATTGCGCCAAATAAATGAACGATTCTTAAATTAATGTACTTTTTAATACAACCACAAAAAAAGGTTGTTACACACCCCCTCCAAAAAATTTGGACTCGGAGATCACCAAAGCGGAGATTCCAAATACTAAGCTAATAAAGGAAATTATTAAAATTTAAAAAATACAAAATGTTAAGCTAATTAAAATATAAGCAATATTGAAAAAATAACAAGAAAATGTACGAAGAAGTACGGAAAATGTGGTGATGTCGGTCAGGAAAGACCCCTCGCAACACCAAAAAAGCTAATGACGCGCTACCACCCGCACACGCCACTAGTCGAGAATCAAGGACCCGAAACCTTAAATAAAGTAAAAAACTTTAACTGGTGGGGTTAGTGAAGCAAACCACCATCAGGAAAGCAAAATGAGTATCCGGTAAAAAAATTGGAATCTAAGGAAAAAAAACGAACGGAAACTGAAACCTACCATGACCTGAAGGGACAGTGGGCAGAGAACCCGGAAACGGTCATCGTGCAACTTTATAAAAAATTAAGGCTAAACGCCACCCTACTCGATAGTATAAAAATAGAAAAAAATCCTTCCGGACTAACAATAAATAATCGCGAGACTTGAGGTCGAGAGAGAGCGGTTCAATTACCCTACCCCGGTGGTCTCAAACCAAGCCTCCTAGGTACATAACACAACTACCACTGTCACGTTCGATAAGTGAGTCAAAATCAGTAAATCCAAGATACGACTATTTCCTTGGCAAATTAGCTCAGGATGCTTCGTCGTGGAGAACAAGAGAGGCCAATCTACCCTTCACGAGATTCAGGTTTCATGTTGTTTCACAGTCGTCGTCCAAGACTCAACATACCCTAATTAACACGCACATTTTATAAATAAATCGAAATCTAGGTGAGATAGCAAAGAGAAAGATGATGCACTCTTACGAACACAACAACCCCCTCATAAAACTACCAAAACGTCATAATCAGGAAGTGAACTAATCGAGGTTGACACGATGCGAACCGAAGTCCTCAAGCACCGTCCAAGAATAGTAACACTACACAAATCAGGAAAAAAACAAAATAACTAAATCAATCAAAAAATAAAAATGTATAGAAGCATTACTAGTTTTCTTATCAATGGTTATGAGTTTACACGTCAAATTAACGATCAGAGGTAAACTCAAAATAGTTATCTTCAATTTTACTATTGTAACAATAGCAAATTGTAAATCCAATAAAGGAAGATAATCTGCCTGAGAACTAATGTCCCACAAAGTCGGCAATTCAATCGCACAATGGGATCTAAATATCAACCATCGTGCTAAACAAATGTAGCAAAAATCATGCTAACAAATGTAAAAAAAAAATAAGTGGTTTGCAAAGCCACAACAATATAAAATAAAATAATGTGCGAAATAAGCACAAAATAAAATTATTTTGAAAAATTATCAAAATAATTAAAAAATATAAATAAGAAAACCAGAATGTAAAAATACTAAAATCGAAAAATGATTAAAAAGAATACGAAAAAATAAGAACTAATGTGGTTTTAAATCCTTAACATGAAAAACACCTAAGGGTTTATTATCAATAGGGGTGGCCAATCGGTACGTAGTTGGACCTACCACCTCAATAACTTTCGCTTCAATAAATTTTGGAGCTAACTTTTGACTATAATTTTTAGTCGCATCAGATAAAGCAAAATTCTTTTTCCAAACCAAATCGCCAACATTTAATTTCAACGGACGACGTCGCAAATTGCAAGATTTTGAATTTCTTTCGTAAGCTGCATGTAAATTTTGTTTAACATGTTTAAAAATGGGTGAAAGTTCATTTAAATCTTGAACTAATTGTTCACGGTTAGTAATAAATAAATCATCCTCTTTGAAATCCTTTAGTCGACCATTAAAATCTCCAGAAATAGGAACTGTCCGACCAAACGCCAAAAAGGAAGGTGAAAATTTCGTAGACTCATGAACAGCGTTACGAATTCAATTAAAAACAATTCAACATAGAAGAAGTACAATCTAGTACAATCTAAGAAAATAAAAAAATGGAATTTACACACAAATAACACAAAATATGTTAAACTTTCGTATCTAAACTGCTACCATTAAATTTTAAATTTTACAAAAATAAACAGAACTCTTAAAAATTTGTAAATATTCCAATTAATTTGGAAAAAATCTTAAGCAGGAATACTAACTGAAGTATTAATATTGTCATTATGTGACATAAAAATATTATAATCTAAATTTGTAATTCATTATTCATTTCAAAGTTTTCGTTAAATGGATTTAATAAATTCTAATGAATCGTTCCATAAACTCAACAATTGATCATGTAAATATAAAAATTCACTATCAAAAGTAATGTAATTCAAGCGTTTCAAAATTTAAATAAATGCATTAACAATTGAATGTTATGAAGTATATCAATAACAAAACTTAAATATGATAATTGAGGTTTATAAAATTCACATTTATCTAAATTAATATTTAACTTGGCATCATTTAGCCTTTTAAAAACTTCTTTTAAATAAAACGTGTTCCTTGAAAGTACTTGAAAAAATAATAATAACGTCTAAATAAACAACAACTGGTTGAGACAAATCATGTCCTAAAATGGAATCCATAAATCGTTGTAATGTATCATTGTAATGCATTTTTTAATAATTCCCGTTACATAAAATGTAATCAAAGCAATTTCTCAATTTATTTTACGTCTCTCATCTAATGTCAACCCTTCTGTTTCATTTACATTTTAAAAAAATTTTTAATTCTACTAATAACTCATCAATATATAAAACATCAACTAAATAATTACAGTTGACATCGTAAAAAAATATTATATAACACAATCAATAAATTTCATTATATAAACACATAAAAGTACCAAGCGTAACACTAAATGTTAACACTCCTTAAAATTCTGACAACTCTTAACATAAAATCAAAATAAACAAACACAAGTGAGAATAACCAGTATTGAAACAACAGCATATCCCTTTTCCTGGCCCCAAATTGCATTAACACAAATGTAAATAAAATATCAAATACAAAGCAATAAATTTCAAACAATAAATTTCAAATAATATAAATCAAAGTTCCTGCTCGCCCGCGCCAAATTGTAATAACAATTAATAGCTTCAAACGGAAGATGTAATAGGGGGAATTCTAATATACGGAGTTTAATTAACGTACCTGAAATACTGCATGCTTTTCATCAGCTTAATTATTTTCACTTATACTTAATTAATAAGAAAAATATGTAATATAAAAACAATAAAATGATACCTCGGACGCCAAGCTGTTTTTAAATATATGTTACGTTATTGGAACAGCTAAACCAAGTTTATTAATAATAATACAACAATACTCAAAATGAAAATAAAATTACAAAACACACTAAAATTTATTTAATATCCAATTGTAATGGAAAAGTCTTAAATCTATTCTTTAAAAAAATCATACCTTTAAACAGTTCTGTATATGTATTAATTACCACTGGTGACACATGAAACGGAACGGTCAACTAGACGAAATAGTTATAGCATCATTGAAGTGCAATCTCCAGATCTAAGGTTACCATAATTTGAATCCATAATAATCAATGCATTACTTTGACGTTTTTAGTATGTAAAAAATTGCGACTTATGATGTAAAGCAAGTAAAATAAGGTAGTTAAAAAATGGTACTTTAAAAGTAAAAATTAAAAATTAATTCCATTACATAAGTAAGTGAGTAAAAAGTAAAAAAGCAAAAAAAACAAAGTGCCTAATTAAAAGTGCCTAAAAAAAAGCAAAGGCTTTAGTTTTAACTATAATGAGAAAAAAAATAACTTACCATCTATGATGGCACTTTACACAAATATTTAGGGAAAATTCCCCACAACTACATGCTGCATGCTATTACATTAGCAACAAGTGAATTGAAAAAAAAACTTTCAGAATAACTCAAATGAGTATTTCCTCCTAAAAGTTTTCTTGCGTTGCGCGGATACCATAATATGAATCCAATTTTTTAAGAAAGGGAACAATAATTCTTTACGAAATATTACACCCAAAAGATTTGTTCTAGGAAATGCCAATTAAATTGCCATTCTCAATTCTACATATTAATAATTAAAAACTTTTCTAATATTACGCCAAATAAATGAGCGATTCTTAAATTAATGTACTTTTTAATACAACCACAAAAAAAGGTTGTTACAAACTGGATTGGTAGAAGTGGCCCAGTAGAATGGGCTCCTAATTCACCTGACTTAACATTTTTTTTGTATCCGATACGCAAAATCTCTAGCTTATAATCCTCCACCACAAAATTTGGAAGAATTGAGGAATAATATTCGTCACGCATTTAACTGCATTACCGAAGACATGCTGTGCAAGGCCTTTACAAATTTATGTCTACGTTGGAAAAACTGTATTCATCAGGAAAAATGACACATTGAAAGTTTAATTATTAGCACTTGCACTTTTTGTTTGTGTATTGTTTTGTGTAAAATTAAGTTGATGTTCTCTTATGTGATTTTATGTAACTTTGCATTGCTGAATAGGTGAATGTCACTTCTTTCAAACTACGAAAACATATACTGGGTATTCCATTAAAAATGTCAACCAAAAGATTGTCAAAAATCTGCCATTTTGGTTGTGACGTAATCGAAATCGATAGAAAAAATTTAATCCATTCAAGGAAAACTTATACTAAAACGAAACATTTTTGTGAAAACCACATATTTCTATCCTTAGTAATAGTTTAGAAGTTATAGGCAGCTAAAACAGGGGAAAATATAAGTGGACATCCCGTATATAAAAGTGTTGCGTACGAAACTAAATCACATTGAAAATTAATTTCATTCATTTTAAAATTTGATGTGAGCGGCATATGATTGTCTGACAAATTAATAATTGAAACAAAACATTGAATTTGATTTATACATTACAAACCCTCAACTATTCCCACTAAAAGATGGACCATTTCAATAGTGAATTAGATTATCAACAATTTTGTATTTATTACATTTTATGAGGTACATTGCAGTATATCTTTGAAATACGTTAACACTGCAAGGAAATAATCAAAACATTTTGTATTTGCATTAATTTTTTTTGTAATTCAAGTTTTAAAATAGTCACAGCCTTATATTAGATTAGCTATTAGTGTATTTATCAATATTATTAATTTGATCGTTTCGTAGGCATCTTGTTTATATACTATGCAAAATGAGCTAATTTATGGTTTTTGTATTGTTTAAATTAAACTATTAAATAATTGTTTAGTGTATGATGTGAATGTACAGAATACGTTTCAAATGAACGGAAGCACTTCTTTCACTTGAAGAGTCATGAACATCTTAGTTACCATTCATCCTCGAGAAAAAACCGGCGAATTTCCATACGTTACACAATATAGATTATTAATTACAAGACAAATTACATTACCACAAAGAAAAACTTTCCATATAAATGCATTAAAAAAAAGTTACTATGTTTCTGTATAATATTAAGTGATATCATCAATTAACAATTTTCACATCCTCATTTCAGTATTGTTTACTTATTTGATTTTCTGTTGAAAATGAAATGAATTCAATTTACATACATTTTACATTTTTTTTAAATAGGAAATGTTTTTGGATTGCACATAATGTGCAGATATTTAAAATTAATCCAAATGTTATGACGTAATAGATACAACAAAACGATTAAGATATTTGAGTATTACTACTAAAGTCTGTCCAAACCAAATGCAGTACGGGTTCTTATGCAGTCACTCTCTTTTTTACTATCTTTAGTCATTTCTAAATAACGGTATCCTTGTTCTTCACAGCGATGTTGTCAAACGTAAAATGTAATTTAATAACAAATCAATATCAACTCCGTGTACTGTCAAATTTATTGCTTACTTCTTCTACGATATTTATCGAATTAAGCTAACTCTATTTATTAAAAATCGCTCTTTTCAGAACGTCTACATCTCATTCACGCGTCTTATAAGGTAATGATGAATAATTGTATGATTGAGGTTATTTTGTAGAATTTTGTATCATATGGCGATGGAAGCTCAATGTCATCCTGCAAACATAAAACGACATAGTGGTAAACGCTTCATCCGTAAGGAGAAATGCCTCATTATGAATGTACTTAATTATTGTGCATTTGTCCAGACTACTACAACTTAATTGAAAATTTAAAATTGAAGTTTGTTCAATCTACTTCTACATCTGAAGAAACTCAAATTTTGAGTCTTGTGCATCAATCCTGGTCAAAACAAAAATAATAACTGAATGCGTTGCTGCAACGGTGCACTTCCTCACTCCAATAGTATTCATATCTTACTACAATCCACCCGGGCACAATACACTTTCCGATGACCTGTTAGTTTATGCCTCTAGCCTCCAAAATGCAGGCATCCTAGGTGACTTTAATACCCGCCACATTCAATTCGGTGACACCGCAACAAATGGAAACGGCAACAGACTATCATCTGCTCTGTTGCAGTTGCCTATGTTGAGGATCGCCAATATACAACCTACGTATTTCGACCACTTAGGAGCCTGAATAATAGATCACATAGTAGTTTCCGAATCAATAGCACACTACTTCGATCGTGAGCGCTTTCTAGGCACCACGATCACCCCCTCAAAACACAATCATTAAAGATTTTTCGAATGCAGACTGGAATGTGTTCGCCGAATACATCTCAACGACTTTCCTACACCCGATCTTCAAACCACCCAAGATCTCGAGAGAGCCATTAGAGACCTAACTTCCGTAATTACGGAAGCGGTCGACACCTCAGTCCCGCTTAAAAACATCGACATTTCCGAAAAACCGCTCCCACGACACATAGTGAACTGGATCAAAGAGAAGAGACGAATCTATCGTCAATTATTGAGATCCAGGGATCCGTCTCTCAAGACGGAATACAATCGCCTTAACGCCTTAATCAAGCGGGAAGCCAATAAACACACAGAAGACTCCTGGGCTAGAGCCACTTCTCAGTTGGATTATCGAGACGGTAAACGCTTCTGGTAACGGTTTGACAGACTGACCAGAAGAAAAGTTGACACCAAATCCCATCTAACCGACCTTCAGGGCAACCTAATCTCCTCCAACAAAGGAAAGGCCGATTTCTTTGGTCACCGCCTCCAATCCATATTCCAATCCCCCAATGATCCCCAATTCGATCCTGTTATCAAGGGATTTCTCGAGAACCGCCTCGAGGAATTCCGAAACCTTAACCTTCCCGAACCCCAACTCGATAACGAGAATCCTTTCTATGCCCCAATTACGCCCGACCAGGTCCATGCCTATTTTAAAAAAGAGAAAAACTCAGCCCCAGGCCTCAACGGCCTTAATAGAAAAATTCTACGTCACCTACCCGACCCATGCCTCCAACTACTCGCAAACATTTACAATAACCCTCTCTTACTTCCCGACGGATAGGAAATCGGCCTCCACCGTCATGATACCAAAACCCTACGCAGACCTAACCTCACCTAATTTCTACAGGCCCATATCCCTCCTGAGTTGCCTCGGAAAATGCTTCGATCAAATTCTAGCCAGGCGGCTCAGGGAACACCCAGAGTTTAACGACCTTCAACAGTCAATTCGGCTTCCGCCCAAACCGAACGTGTCACGATCCTTTGTTGAAGCTGCTTACCGAGACCACCAGAGCATTCAACCACAAGCAATCCAATCTGGCTGTGTTCTTAGATATTAAGCAAACATTTGACAGGGTCTGGCACGCCGATCTCCTACAAAAAATCCGAAACATTAACATTCCCGACCCCTTCTCCAACTCCTGCTTTCGTACCTGAACAATCGATCGGTCAGGGTGAAAGTAGGGAAAAACCTCTCAGATCCTTTGCTACCCTCAGCAGGCGTTCCGCAAGGTTCTGCCTTAGCCCCCATCCTTTACACCATCTTTGCTTCAGATATCCCTCAAGTCACACAACCCGGAGTAGTTGTTGCGCAGATTGCAGATGACACCGCTTTCTGGTCGATTAATCGGAACAGCGAAACGGCCTCCAACCGCATATCCAAAACCCTTCGGAACTTTTCCAACTGGGCCAACCGGTGGAGAGTCTCCATTAACCCCTCCAAAACCCAAGCAATCATTTTCCGCCACCCTAGTTACGCCGAAGACAAATTCCCAAACTTATCCCCCAGAAACGTCTGCCTCACCATTAACCAAGAGAGAATCCCCCTTCAAGACCAAATCACATACCTAGGTATCCTATTCACCAGAACACTTAATTGGCTCCCCGATATTAGAAAAACACTTAACAGAATTAGAAACCGTGCAAACCTACTGGGCGCCCTCCGGGGTCGAATGAGAGGTTGCTACCCCAAAACACTCCAGCACACATATAAAACTTACATCCGCCCTGTTATGGATTTCCGAGCACTAACTCAAACATTAACCCTAACCACCTTTCCTCTATAGCATCCTGTGAACGCCGGATATTTAGACGTATACACGGGCTACCCTTCAGGTACCCCAGCAACCTCACAACACAACACGGAAACATACCACCAATCACAAACAGAATCCGAACACTTCAGAAAAACTTTGCACACAAAAGGATTTTCGGCGATACCATCCCAACCAAAGAAATCATCACAACTTCCTATACCTACCAACCTCCCAAATTCCCACGGAAAAAAGCACACTTAAATTTAAACACCCTCTCGTGATCTTAACCCAATTATTAGACGATATTCCAGAGGAGATAGAAGAGACCCTTGATAATATCCTATATGCACTCCGCATCCCACCGTCTACTGGATAACGACCACGCAAGGATACCGGCTAACGAATCGATCAACACCCTAACACCTCTCACCACACTCAACCACACGCACACTTAAATCTAAATATTCACAACTGAAATAAATCAAACCTTTTTTTCTTTAACACCAAATAACAAACCCTCAACAAATTGTCTTTTTTTCTTTTTTTTTACACCAAAAATAATAAACTCATGATTGTAAACGACACAATTACAAAAAAGATCGCAACACCAACAATAATGGAATGACCAGGGCTAAAGAGGAGGAATCCTGAACAGTCTACGAATAAGCATATAAGCATAAGATATAAGCATACAAAAAAAAAAAGGAGACACTCAGGCTCAAAGTTATACCTAAGATGGTGGTCGCTCGCGACTATTTTGTAACGACCCGTGCTGAGTTTTTATTTCTAAATAATTAGTGCTTCAGTATATATTAGCAAAAACCCATTTTGGGGATGAAATACTTAAACGTTTGCAAATTAAGTAATTAATGTGAATTTGAAATTGATATTAAGCTTGTCCACTATTTAAGAAGTGTTTAAACATGCTTGTAATAAACAGCAATCATTGTATTAAGAGAAAGTATTGTGTATTTAACCCTAGCGATCGAAAAGAAGCCTTAAGCGATCCTTTGTGTAACTAAATAACGGTGTGTTAAGGCCCGTTATCAGTGACGAGTGTACATACCTACTCAAGGTAAATTAAAGCAAATCGATCCCATTGGATAGGACATTGCACTGGATAAGCGACTAAGGAATTTATGTAAGAATAATTTTAGATATTTGAATGGTGGAAGTTTGATTATTTTTAGAGATGTCATTATTTATATTGCAAATGTCACTCAGGCATTAAGGATAATCAATCTCTATTACATGTTATTGTATGTTTAGATTATAAGATTTAGGAACCTTAATCTATAAGAATTACTTTTTGTATGTGTTGCTTATGGAAGCAGCCAAGCATTTTTTTGCCAAATTGGTTAATAGAGTTCGATTAGTTAACTTATTCTTTTGTTTGAATTGTGATGGGCCTTCTTTACAGTTTAAAGTCACCAATCTTGTATTGTGAAGCTACATAAAGGATGGCACCGTTTAAAAATACTAAAACTTTTGACATTTAATTATTTTTCATTCATTAAAAGTCATTGTGTTCACAATACTGGTCACGACTCTTTCATTAAGTAGAAATTTTAGATTTAAATCACAGAGATTCATTCATACGCAAACGTTTAAATGCATTCTAAAGATAAAGGATTCCAAATAGTATTTGAAAAATTCATGATTCATAAAGTCTCACTGATCGTTACGTTTTTCAATTTTTAAGACACGAATTAATGTTTTTGTGGTTAAAAATTAATAGAGCGAATTATTACTTTTCCAAATTGGGTGATATTTATATATTTCAGACTTTTTATGACAGTTGTAAGTACCAGTTTGTGTGTATACGAGAGTAAATTAGAAAGTGTCCAGATAACATCTTATTACTTTGATTTTACGAATATGATCAATAAGTTTACGATAAGGTATATGTTTCAACATTTTTTTAAGCTTTGCGTTATATTTATTTTTAATGTTAATTGAAATTGAAGATTTTCAAAATTGAATGGACGTGTATGTGTTTGTTGTTTTGGGATTAACATAGATTTATTAAGATTACAGTGACTAAATTTATCATAATCTTTTAAAGTGACAGGGGGGTGTGTGTGAACTTGAATGATATGTGATTTTGCAGAGTAGGCTACACTTTTATCTTCCCCAGTAAAGTATTGTTAACAACTCGCGCAGGAATACTTAGTTTAATTTAATATTAATTTAACATTTGTATATTAGGTATGCAGTTTTAGTCATAAAGTGTTTATATACTGTGTACATAAAATATGTAAACATCGCTTTCCCTAAATATATTCTGTATAACAAGCTAAACTGTTGTAATACTGTGGAAGAATTTGAGTTATTTATAAATTAATATTTCATACCACAAAACACCATTTTAGGATGGAACATATACAGTTTATTGTTATAAATAGAGCTCGGGAAATGTGCAAAATGCATATAAAGTGCTTATAAGCATATTTTGACAAAATTTTATAAATGCATATGTATTTATTAATAGTGCATATTTTGAGCGATTTATTTATTTATTTTATTTTTTAAATTTACGCTTATAAAGTTTCTTTCTGTTGTATGCGGTAAAATTATTTTTAGCGTTTTAAGTGTTAAGTTAAGTGTAAGCATGTGTAAGTGTTAAGTTAACATTCACTATATGAATGAACAGAAATCGGGACACGTGCGCAGCAAAAAACTGTAATAATAAACGTTGCAATATCAATAAAAGCTTTTTTAGCTTTCCTAGTGATCCTATTAGGTAAGCACAATAATTCTCAACTGAAAAAGTTACGCTTACTAGCTTTAATACATAAATAATATTTTTATAGAGCAAGAAAGTGGGCGATGAGTAGCAGCAGAGAAGATCTATTGGAGAAATTACATTTCATATATAAAATCCATAGACTACGTGGAGATCACTTCGAGACCAAAATGTTTATAAATACACTTTTTAAACGTCTCAAATACAATGCGGTACCCACTATATTTCCTTTGCTGTAGGGATCTTCGATAGATGTGCTCTTAGAGCATTCCTATTCCCGTACCCAATCTTTTAAATTTAGAACAGCCTCCTTCGAAGAACATACGCATTTTACAAGATGTCACTCTAGTCCCAGGCAATCTTTTTTTTAGAACACATAAAAAATAACTTTAGGGTATGTATCTATAATTCTATTGTGTATACCCATCTTCTAATTTTGCATATTTTCTTGTAGGATTTGAAATAAACGATCACACAGAAAACTCTTTGCCAAAAACTCAGGAACTGGAACCACTAAATGTGCTAGGTATGCTTCAAATTAAGTAAAATGACATATAAAAATGAATAATATTTTTTTTCAGGTGTCAATTTGGACAATGAAACTGAAAGCAATAGCACTTTATCCCCAGCATAAAATCCTGCAAGGAAAAATTGAAAAGTTGGAGCAGAAAGTAAAAAATATTTCTTAAAAAAAACCTATGGAGTACTATCAATGCTTTACCTATAAAAATTTTGCAACTCTGTAGAAACTGCTAATTTTATAAATGTAGTAGTTTCTCAGGCTCAAAAACAAGCAAAAGGTCGACGATACTCTAAAGAATTTAAAAATGAATGTTTAGCAATCTATTTTACGGGTCCCAAAGTATATAAACAAGTTTTAATGAAAAAATTAATCTTCCTGGACCCAAAACGCTATTAAATGATATACGAGGGTTTCAATAGATGCAGGGCTAGACAATCCTCAATTCTTTAAGATGCGGGAAATGAAAGTAGATTGCTTCCAAGAGCAAAATAAGCATTGCGTTTTGTGTATAGACGAGATGAGCATCAAAGTCATTTATTTTATAACCGTGCCAGTGATAGTGTGGTTGGATTGGCAGAAAATTGAAAGCACCAAAAAGCGTTTAAGCCTGCTTTAACAGTCTGTGTCTTAATGTTGAGAGATATATAGTGGAAACAGCCTTTGGCATACTATTTTTGTCATACATCCTGTCCCAGCTAAATCATTAATGGTAATTCTTTCGGAGACAGTGCAAAAGTTAAACTGCCTTGGCTTAAAAATTTGTGCCTTAACGACTGATATGGGATCTAATAACTTAAAATTGACTGATTTATTGAGTGTTACTGAATATCGTCTTTATTTTAGTATAGGTAATCAAAAAATAGTGCACATTTTGATGTTCATCATATTATAAAAGTTTTGAGAAATATGTTAATAAAATATGATTTTTATATTGAAAATCAGCTGATATCATGTTATCAAAATGTTTTATGAGCATGATAAAAAATATCCAGTAAGAGCAGCATCAAAATTATACGATTCTCATACTCTACCTACAAATTTCGAAAAAATGAAAGTGAAATTTGCGGCTCAAATTTTTAGTGGCAGTGTATCTTCCAGCATGAACTTATATATTAGATTTGGGTACCTTCCGTCAGAAGCTATCAATACTTCGAAATTTTTAGAAAGAGTCGATAAGTTACAGGATATTTTAAATTCGTTGCAAACATCAGCATCTAAAAAATATGATGCAGCATTTAAAGGGGTTGATTATCAAGTGGGTTTTTTAAAAGATTGTCTAGATTTTTTTCAAAAAGAAACGGTATAAATATAAAAAACAAAAAATTTCCATTAACAGCATATTATGTCTATGGAATCACTTAACACTGCTGTTCTCCTCAATAAGACTATACGCTTGTGCTCCTTCGGGTCATAATGACCCGAACTCCTGAAATATGAATTAAAACCAAAATAACAACAATTTTTATGCATTTATTAATTTTATTTCTCTAATGCAATGTTTTTTATATGAAACGTGAAACTTAAAATAAATTCAACCAAATTTAAATAAAAAAAAAAAACGGAATAAAAAATGTCTAATAATTGATATGATCCACTACTTCTTACAGTCGGGACAATAATAGGTCACGTGTTCTTTACACAAATATTTTTTACACTTAACGCAAGTCACATTTAGAAGGGCAAAATTTGCAGCGTGCTCGTTTGTTTTTGTTGCTAGTTCCAGGAAGAGGTGAGAGAGAATTTTCCACCAATGGTTGTTGAATAGCTGTTACAATTGCAGCTGCTTGTTCATTACGGGGAAGATGTTTTCTGGACAAAATGTGAAGATTTACCAATTGCTGGCCCAGTTGTTCCAAAAACAGTCTTCTTTTGGACAAAACATTTTTATTCCAGTCTGGATTTATTTCGCACCATAAGACGAAAGCATTATAGGCACTGGTATCTAAAATGTTGTAAAATAAGATTATGGGCCATCGATTTGTTTTTCGTTTGCATGTGTATGTACCGATTAGCTAATCTAATGTATCAACTGCTCGCTTTGTAGAATTATAATTAAGTATAATTTGTGGTTTTTTGTCTTCTCTGTCGCTTATTTGTTTCTGGTTATGAAACGTACTCATTAGAATGACCTTCTTGTATTTTTTTGGAATATAAGACACAACTGTGGTATCTTTAGTAAAATAAAAGTTGGAACTATGCACAACGTGATTTACTTCCATGATAGGTAGCTCAGGCTTGCTTTTCCTGACAGTCCCTAACATAGTAAGATTTCTTTCGAGAAGCATTTGACCCAATTTGTACGACGTAAATAAATTGTTACAAGTTACATTCTGATCTCTTAGTCCATAAGTAGGGTCTAAAACTACTCTTAGCTCCTGATCCTTCTCAGGTTTTCCCCCAGGTGGTTTTCCCGTATATACTTGAACTTCTAAAGCATAAGAACTTGCACTATCACAAAGCGTCTATATTTCGATGCCATATTTTGCTGGCTTGCTTGGTATATACTGCTTGAATGGACGACTTCTAAATGCAACCAGCTGCTTGTCCACAGTTACGTTTTGCCCAGGATTGTACAATTTTTAGTATTTTAGCCCATTTGTCCCAAAATTCTCTAATAGGCACCAACTTATCCCGTAGAATTCTTTCTTGATGATCTTATTTATTATCAAACCGTAACACGCGTGATATATAATAAAATCGTTTCAACGACATTTTTGTGCGAAAAAGAGGTCTGCTTGTTTCTCAATTCCACAAACTTCTGGTAGATTCATCATGCAATCTGTAAACTCCTCCTAACAGTAACAAACCTATGTACGCCTGCAACGTAATGCCATCTAATTCTTGTCACTTGTCACCGTACATTCTACGACCTTCGATGTTAGTCATTTTCAAAATTATATTTTCCAGAAAACTATTGAAAAATAGCTGAAATGTAGATTTTACATCCTGGACTCGTGCATTGCTGTATCTAGTTGGACCTGGAGCGACTTTTATGATATTTGCACTAGTTGCACGCCCTGATTGAGGAAATGGATCTAACATCCAAGTTATGGCATTATCTTTAGATTGAACCGATTGAGCAGGTGGCATCGATTGCGTCGGGTTTGCCCGTCCAGCATCGTCGAAAAAATCATCGTTTGACTGTACTTAATCACTATCTTCACTGATATGATCTTCCTCTTCAGAAGCTTCATCGTCACTAATGTCACTCAAATTTTCAAGTCTTCACCAGTAAGATATTTTTTTGCCATTATTGTTATTTCAGCACTTTAGAAGAACTAGTAGTACGTACAACAAACCGCACTTTACTCTGCAACGTAACAAACAAAACTGTCGGTTGCATACTGCGATATGATATTTATACCTGCTGCAAGTTGCAAGTCTGTTCCTGTTTCGACTTGCACACGCGGCTACAGACCTGCCGAAAATGCTGTAGTAACTCGCATAGAGGTACATTTGAACAAGCATGTGATGATATGCATATTATCTATCCTCAAATTTCAATATAAAATAATTGGAAATACAAATTTATACGTCCTACTAATGTATTACAGCCTGGGGTCCTAATGATCCGAGGAACATCAATGTAACAATCATGTTTAAAAAAATAAGGAAAAAAATGTATTAAAACAAACAAGCCACCTCATTCTTCAATGGATTAGAAACAAAGTCATTAACTACGAAGTTTAGATATTAATAAACAAAAAAGTTATCTAAAAGTTAACAATTTGATTTCGGATCATATAGACCCGAAGGTAACAGCAGGGTTAAAAAGTGCTAATCTAATTATGATTACCTTTTTATAAGAAGGTTAAACCAAGACGTTTTAGAAAACCACTTCGGTAACATACGCCAACAAAATGGAAATTGCATTAATCCAACGCCAATTCAATTCAGACGATCTTTTGGAAAATTGCAATGTGTACATTTATTACATTCGGGGACAGAAAATTGTGAGGCAGATTCTCAATCAATGTTGATAAAATTAAATAAAGTACCACGTACAGAGCAAGCAGTAATTATCAAAGAACCGCAAAATACAAACCAACAAATTAATTTTCATTATCACAAGCATGACACTTTGGAGAAAAACTTTATTAGGTACATATGTGGTTATTTACTGAAAAAATCTCTTCAAATTCATAGCTGTGACATATGCATTCAATATTCAAATGCTCATGTTGAGCTAGATGACTCTTCCCTTTTTTGCTTTTTTAAGGCGTACAAGAATGCACAAGGCGATATTTTTGGAAATTTAAAAATGTCCCCACAATGACTTCGTTAAGTTAATTACAAAATGTGAAATTATATTTCAAAAACATTTTGAATCTTTCATTGTTAAGACTAACATTTGTAGCAGTATTTTAGATCATTGCAATTTATTACCGTATAGCCATCCTTGTCCAAAATTCCCAAAAACATTTGTTATGACTAATTATGTGTAAGAGTTAGAATTTATTACACATTAAAAACAATAAATAAAAATTTTAAATGTATTAATAAGAATAAATTAATTATATGGCGTAATCAGTAACCAATAATATTCATTTTGTACAAAAACCAAAGTATTTGTATTGTAACTTTTATTCTTAAAATGTATTAAATACGTATGTATTTTTACGATAAATACAACTTTTTTTGTAGTTCGTCTTTTATTTGTATAAAAATTATAGAAAAAACTAGTTCTAGAAAACTTTTAAAATACGGCCATGCTAAAACTAAGTTTAAGCAATATTATTTGAAATCAGGACCTGTGTTCTACCCTGTAATGACGTTGCCAAGGTCATCTCTCACAACTAGAAAAGAACACAGGCGTCGCCGAAAGAAAAAAAGGAAATGGCCACGTATTTCATTCCCTCCTCAAGGGGGAGGGCGGGTTGCTCGAGCTTTCCGAGCTCCTTCAGCTACAATCATGGATTCCCAGCATACATACATACATTACGTATATATGCATGGTGGGATTAAGGATGGGTGTGGTCAGGATAGGATCGGAAGGAACGGAGTTAGGGTTCTGACGGGGAAATACTATCCCAGCATTTCGAAGAAAAACCTTGCATTTACTTTATTTAATTTTATTCCAATTTCCTTCACTGGAGTGTTTATGAGAAGTACCAAAACAAAGTGCCAATAAATCTGTCCTTCTCAAGAAGTGGATTAATAATAAAACCGATTTCAAAATCATTGATGACACCCATATTTTTTACACAGTTTGCAACAAAGAGGTAAGTCTTATTAAGTCTAATTGTTTTACTTTTCAAAAATATGTTTTAAATTCCCATATTTTCAATCAAAAAATTAAACTATTTAATAAAAAGTGAAATTAAAATTTTTATAATAAAATCTTGCAATCCAAACTTTTTAAAGTTCTAAACTTCAAAATTGTTTTTTTTTAAATAACCAAATAATTAATAAATTAACTATTGAGATATAGGAATTTTAATATGTACCTACATATTCAATGTTATTATTGAAAGTAGTAAGCTTTTTAATTTTTTTTCAACATTCTGTAAACTTGGAGTCTTGGACTTGGAGTTGGTCTTGGACCTGGAGTTGGTCTTACAAGAACCCCCTTTTTAGAAATACAACGTATAAATAAATTTCTCGTATAGGTAAAAGATCATCCGAACGTACACAATAGCATATGACCATTTTAAAAAACAATAGGATCGATAATTTTAATAATAATATCTTATTAGGGTAATTATGCAATTTCCAACATTGTATGCGTGTGTGTTTGCCTAACCTCCAGGGGTACTGCTCTTAATACTACCAAAAGGACCTTAATTAGACTCCAGGTCCAAGACCACCCCAAGTCCAAGACCAAACCCTAGACCTGCATATGCTCCTCACGTGAGCAAGTACAAAATTACTGTCAAAAGACACGAATTAGGGTTGACCCTCGAAAAGAAACCATAGGGGTAGAAAAACGCGTCCTACACGTGGGCGGCCATAAAATAGGGGTGAAAAAACATGTCCTACACGTGAGCGAGTAAAAACAAAAATAATTAGGGATGAAAAGGGCCTCCGAAAAGAAACCATAGGGGTGGAAAATACGATCTCACACGTGGGTGTGTAAAAAAATTAGGGGTTGAAAAAGGCCTCCGAAAAGAAACCATAAGGGTGGAAAATATGGTCTCCCACGTGGGCATATAAAAAAGTGAAAGGTGGGTTTTCCCCAGAAAATCCAAGATGGCGGAAGGTGCCTGTCTACTACTAGCAACTCATCACTACAAACCAAACCAAGGTTTTAGGCCAAGAAAATTTCAATCAGAATTTATGCAGTTTGCTGGTGGGTTGCGATATCCTAATTGCAAAATTGGATAATCCATTATTTCAACAATTTTTAACAAAGTATTGCAAAGAAGATGTTCTTCTGCTACAACCGGACGAAAAAAATGTGTTGACTCCAGCTATCAATCTACTGCTGAAGCGATTAAAATTGCCATTGGGAATAATCCGATATGGGTATCTGTAGACGAGACGACCGATGTTAAAGGACGGTACATTGTAAATTTGATTACTGGAAGTTGAAATGATAGTGATTGTAGCACCGGATATTTAGTATCTGTTAAGGAGTTGCAAAAAACCAATAGTTTAACTATATCTAGATTTGTAAACGAATCTCTAACTAATTGGTTTTACCTGAACCGATAGCAACAGAAAATTTTTTATGAATGTTTAGCGATGCTGCGCCATATATGATACGAGCAGGACAACATTTAAAAATATTTTTTCCAAACCTAATACACGTAACTTGTTTGGCATATGGTTTAAATCGAGTGGCTGAACTTGTAAGGACAGAATTCCCAATTGTAAATACTCTTGTATTAAACATAAAAAGTATTCTTAAAGCCCCTGTTAGAGTGTATAAGGTTACCTAATGTGCCTTTACCACCTGAACCTGTGAATACTACATGGGGAACATGGTTAAATTGTGTCGATTTCATTACAAATAATTTTGAGGGAATTAAAGATGTAATTTGCAGTTTCGACGTAGATACTCCCATTGCTATAAAAAAATGTGTAAATGTTTTCAAGAATCCATTATTAAAATGCCACTTGGCACATATCCAAACAAATTTTATTCATATTGCTTCATCAATTACTAAATTAGAAGAACGTAATATTTAACTGGACCAAAGCATTAACTCACTTGACAATAAAATTAAACATCTTGGAAAAAATAATAAAATATACGAAAAATTTTGCAGCGTGTTAAAAAAAAATGAAGGTTATCAAAAACTTGCACATATAAATAGTGTTATTAAACGGAATTTTGGCGGTGATGAAAAATTTAATTTACAGTTAGAACCCTCTTTAATAAATAAATTTAAATTTGCTCCATTGACATCTTGTGAAGTCGAACGCACTTTTTACGCCTACAAATTAGTGTTAACAGACGGCAAAGTTTTACTTTAGAAAACTTAGAAAAACGCTTAATAGTATATTGCTTTAACAGACATAAATAAAGGTAATATAATAAAGGTTATAATTTAAAATATAGTAATTATTATTTATTAATAAATAAATAAAATAATTTATTATACTTAAAATTATTATTAATTTTATTAAATACATAAATAAAAAGTTCACCTCGAGTAGGATTTGAACCTATGACCTGTACTTCGCTAGAGTACCGCGTTAACCTTCTGCGCCATAATTAATTTATTGTACTTATTTTTTGTGTATTTTTTGCATATGTAGTTCTTACAATAAATAATATATAAATATAAGGTAAAATGGGTATTTATTTCGTTATATTATTATGTATAGTAAAATGCATAAAAGCATATTTTAGTGTTTATTTTGACTGTTTTTGGTGCATATTTGGATGCATATTTTAGGGTTTTTTCAGTGCATACTTCTCGAGCTTTAGTTATAAATTATGGAATTTTTGAATTAAGGCATAATTACATTGTAATTAGGTACATTTTTGTTCATTTTTACATAAATAGATGACACATATTTTAACTTCACTGATAACGTATTTGTCTAAATGTAATTAAAATACGTAAATATCGCTTTCCCTAAATATAATTTGATATCTACTGTAATTGTTTTAATACTGCAGGAAACGTTGTATTTATAACGAACTATTTTATCTTTATTTCGAACGTTACATTATAATTCTATTGCACTCTCTCTTTATATCTGCAAAAGTTGTGGTTGTTTTAAATCAGAGATTCTAACTGCAGGTAAACATACCTAGTAAGACAGGGTACGAATGTCTATTTTACCTTCTGTACTTGTTGTAGGCGGATAATCCTATATCCATCATCTAAGAATAGACAGACTTTAGGAACTATTCTACTTTAAAAAAGGTCTTATATCAGCTGTTAAGGTCTTGTTCTCATTACTCTTTGATATAATAAAGTTTTATGTTGTTCTGTATCTTAAAATATACAGACAAATGCACGTACCTTCAAGTATTCATGTTTCAGTTCTTCAAAAATTGCTAAACAAGTCTCTAGTATAGTGTGACCAAGTTACTGAGGAAAAATTGCTGTGGGAAATTTGCCTTTTTTTGGCAGTAACTGCAGATCGCATTCTAGTGTCTTTTTTTCAATTCTGGGTCGTAATTTCTCTAGCAAATTATTGAACAATTCATTATCCATTCGCAGGTAGTTTTTTAAATCCATGGGTTCGTTTATTTCAAGCTCTCGTAACAATTTAGTATTTCCAAATGTATTTCTGTTAAGTAGCCATGTTTTACACAACTTTCTTTTGGTTTTGTTTTTCTTAGTTATATTCGGCATTAGTGCTACTCCAATAGCAACTAAATCTTCAATTAGCAAATCAGGCAAATCCATGATATGTACATGTACAGGTTGTCCCATTTTCGTATGTTTTACGGGGCATCTCGCTTATTTTTTAGGTTAGAACCTTGCGGTTTTCGCGACACCGTGCTATTTTTTAAGGAAACCAAAGATGCACTAATCAAATTTGCCATATCCATCTTAGTTTGTGTGCTACAGGGTGATTTTGAAAAAATTGCGTTTTCAGTCATCCCCTGTAACTCTATTATTGTCAGACATATTAAAAAAGTAAAAACTGATATTTGTAGATTTTTTTACGTAGAATACAGTAGCGTACTCAGATTTTCTTTAGACGTCACAGTTTTTGAGATATTGACATAACCTTTTTTTTTATGGGGCACCCTGTATGTTTTTTTAAAATCTCTTTCCTCTTGCCAAAAGCTTTTCAAAAATATAGCAAACTCTAAATTTATTTTTATAAATAACGTGACAAAATGATTTTTTTGTATAATTTACATTGATAATAGTGGATAGCCGTGGGTAACCATGGTATCGCAAAAAACAAAATAATTAACGTTCTGCCATTACTTAGGTATTTGATTTTTTAAGTTTTTGCTTCTCTCAAATTATTCCTGGTTACATTTTCCCAAATTCAGTGCTGATATTTATTGTTATTCGTTGTTTTTGTTTATTGTTTTTTAATATGGCTCGAAACCAAAAATTTAAAAAGTTTGAGAAGTATCATATTATCTAATGAAAACGCAGACCAGGCCTTAGAGCTCTATCTGAACAGGTTAATTAATCTTTACCTTAGAATTTGTATTTATTTTATATACCTATTTTGTCATATAGATATCCCGAAAGAAGAAAACCCGACAGAAGAATATTTTAAAATTAAAATTTAATCTTTGCCAACATGGATGTTTTGACAAACCTCGACCCCGAGTTTACAACAAAGAGAACTAGGAATCAGAGATCAACGTTTTAGCAGTTGTTCAAGCCACTGCTGAAACCTCGTGCAGGAAAATAGATGAAAAAACTTAAATTCAAACCCTACAAGTATAAACTTGTTCATCATCTGCACCCTGGTGATGCTGAACATAGATTGGAGTTCTGCAATTGGTTTATAAATGTGAAAACAATAATTCTGAAAAAAAAATAATTTGGTCAGACGAGGCACATTTACAAGTTCGGGAATTCTTAATAGACACAACTCGCGGTTTTGGAGTCAAGAAAACACCCACGTGGTTTTTCCTAGAGAGCGTCAAGGCAGGTTCGGATTTAATGTCTCCTGCTTTATTTTTAACCGAAAAATAGTTTACAAGATTTATGAAGAAAACCTAATGGGTACTTACAAATTCTACAAGAAAAAACTATGAACATTTTAGAAGACATTCCACTGGCTCAACTGAACGATATATTCTTCCAGCAAGATGGGGCTCCAGCCCACAATGCTAGGATAATACAAAACTGGCTAAATGAACGTTTTCCTAGGAGATGGATTGGAACAAATGGACCTGTTCGATGGCCACCACGATCACCGGATCACTCGGTTTTGGATTTTTTTTGTGGGGGTATTTAAAGAATAAAATTTATTCAAGGCAATATGCCAACATGCAACAATTAAAAATTGCAACGGAAAATGCTTTTGCAGAATTACAATCATTTATTTTGGAAAATGCTATTAAAAGAATTTATAAACTTTGTCAAACTTGTAGGAGACATAATGGTCTGCAATTTGAACAATATTTGTGATTAATTAATTATTTTGTTTTTTATCAATGTAAATTATAGAAAAAAATCATTTTGTCACGTTATTTATAAAAATAAATATAGACTATGCTATATTTTTGAAAAGCTCTTGGCAAGGGAAAAATGATTTTAACAAGGATATAGGGTGTCCCATTAAAAAAAAGTAGGTTATGTCAATATCTCAAAAACTGTGACCTCTAAAGAAAATCTGAGTATCGCCACTGGATTATACGTTAAAAAACCTACAAATATCAGTTTTTACTTTTTTAATATGTCTGACAATAACAGAGTTACAGGGGATGACTGAAAATGCAATTTTTCCAAAATCACCCTGTAGCACAAAAACTAAGATGGCTATGGCAAATTTGATTAGTGCATCTTTGGTTTCATTAAAAAGTAGCACGGTGTCGCGAAAACCGCAAGGTTCTAACCTAAAAAATAAGCGAGATACCCCGTAAAACATACGAAAATGGGACAACCTGTACACTATTGTACACAGTCAAAACTACAATACGCGTATCACTAATTGTATCACTGCATGTGACCGTCTGATGCCTTCATGCACGTTTCATGAAACGCATGTATAGATAGAAGTACCGCCACATGGAACTGTGTGTATGGCCCGTTTAACAAAGTTTAACTCTTATAAACTATTAACCGATATTTATACAAATGTTGTAATAAGTGTACATTTGTATGCGTTTCATTTTGTGGCCGTTTGATCATTTTGTGTGGTTGGTTTGTTTGGGTACTGTTTGTAATTAACAAGCGAATTAACTTAATTATTTAACACTAAGGATTATTAAATATATAGAAATTATTTCACGAATTTTAAAGGAATTATTAAACAATTTGTATATTGAGAACTTTTGGAACGCAAACATGTCTCTTATTTTTAACATTTTTGAATTTAAACCTTCTCGACAGTCTACAAAACCACATAATTATTAGAATATGAATTATTAATGAATACGAAACATTGATTAGGCATCGAAATTATTGATAACGATTTTGTCAAATTTATTTTTTGATTGTGGCATTTTTATTATTAAAGTTTGCCCGTAAGGGTTGTTCTAGAATATCATACTTAAGCCGGTTTAATATTTAATCTATTAAAGATTTCCCTATTCATTGTTATTAAAGTAAAATAATAATAATGTTTATAGAAGGCCTATTCTTTGTGTTGTCATATTTTATACATTTGTTTGATACCTTAATCAATGTTTTAAAAATATCATTCTTTACTGATAACGATAACTGTAATTGGTTTATAACTTGTATTATAATGTACGATTCAAGAACCTAAACGATAAGTATTCATAATTATCTTATGAATTTGTATAATGAAAGGTTACATTTATATGTCGAATATCCAGATCCAGTAATTATTTGCTGAACAAGAAATGAAAGGATTCTTTTGATAAAATTTTGAATGTGACCTATTTTAATGTTGAAGGAAAACGATTTAGCTATTCAAGGGTTTTGAATTAAGTGGCCACAGAAAACAGCGCAGAACAAAAAATGTATTCCCACTTCTGAACAAGAATCTGAACAAATCAAAGAGGTACGTCTTCACTATTGAATTGGAGAATTGAAGGTAAGCTTATATTATTATTGGTTGCATGCACCTAATGTAGATGATTATCTCACGACATTCACAGTGAAATAATAAATTAGCCAATTATGCAGTAAAAATAATGACGTTCATAGAACAAGATATTTTTCATAAATAGCAGCATCAGGCAAACACATACATACATAATATAATGATATCATGTACGAGTCTCTTATTTTAATTTAGCAGTAAATAAAGCTTAGTTTATATAATCACTATATGTACTTTTCTTTTATTGTGTATATTCTACCAAAGATAGGTAATATTTCAAAGTTAAGTAGCGAAATTTTTTAGGGTTTGGAAACATTACAACTTAGGTTACTTACGTTTTACACAACTATGATTTAGTTTGTCGAATTTGCTCCTATGCAGGATACTTTAAGGGTTGATTGAAGAATCGTTTTTTTAGTCAATGCTTTAAGGTATCATACAAATTTGTTTAACACATTGCGTGCCACGCAAGTATTTGGAAAATTTCCCATTGGGCCAACATGTGATTTTGAGTGATTTTTGTTGAAAATTGATAAAATTTATCTTTTTTGGGTTCTTAATCGTATTTTTTCCTTTTCAGTCCTTTTCCGCCATTTTTATTGTGTCTGGCATATAAGACAGACACATTTTTTTTTTGTTGTAAGCCAGTTATTGATACTGATTATTGTTTTTTTGCAGGTAAATAAGTGCTGAAAGTGAACTAAAAAAGAACAGTGGATAATAGTGAAAGTGATAAGTGAAAAAAATGAGTAAACGCAAGGCCTTGACAGACTTGGAACTTGAACTTTGAGCAAATGAGACTAGTATTGGCCCAGAGGATTTTAGTTCGGATGATTCAGTTGCAGATCCACTATATAATACTGAAACCACCTCCGACCATGACAACTCATTTGAAGAAAGCGTGGATGAATTAATACAAAGAGACAGAGAGGAAGAAGAAGCAGAATGGGAAGATGAAGAAGCGGAAGCCGAAGCAGAAGCCGAAGCTAACGGAAATTATGTTGCAGAGCATTCTCCTACTTGGACGGATTATGTTGGTCGACAAAAGTATTTTGCATTTACTGGAAGGTCTGGAGTGCAAAAAGATATTCCAAGAGGCATCGCCCCTTTCGAAGTGTTCAAGCTTTTGGTTGACGAAGATGTTATAAGTCTAATTGTAGAGGAAAGTAACCGTTTTGCAGAGCAATCTTTGTCGTCCAGAAAAGGGAAATTTTCCAGGTTTAAAAAATGGACTAAAACCAATCCCGAGGAGATTCAAAAATTTTTTGGGCTCATAATTTGGATGGGACTGGTCAAGATTTCGTCTCTTCCCGATTACTGGGCATGTGATGGAATTTATAAGCAGCACATTCCTCCATCCATTATGTCTAGAAATCGGTTTCAAATGTTGCTCAGTATGTTGCATTTTAGAAATAACGAAACTATCCAAAGAGGGATAGATTAGCTAAAATTCAACCTCTTCTCACCATATTGGAAAGAAATTTCCAGTAATTATATTACCCTGATCAAGACATCGTCATCGATGAGACACTCGTTCCTTGGAGGGGACGACTTATCTTCAGGCAATATATTCCCAATAAGTGTCATCGTTATGGTGTTAAACTTTTCAAACTGTGTTCAACAGATGGGTATACATGGGTTATGAAAATTTATGCCGGAAAATCACAAGATGGTCAGCGAGAAGTCGGCTTGGCAACAAACATCTGCATGGAATTGAGTAGACCATTACTAAACGATGGTAGAACTTTGTTTATTGATAATTTTTATACCAGCTACGAGCTTGCCAAGTTGATGTTGAAAAACGGTACTCATGTAGTTGGTACATTACAAAAAACATTTTCCAAAAGAAGTTATGTTGGCAAAATTGAAACGAGGTGATATAGTTTTCAGAGAAGATGAAAATGGGATAGTGGTACTAAAATGGCGAGGCACCAGAGACGTCAGAATGATATCTACCAAGCATGCACCCATTATAATTGACGTAGTACCAAAGTCTAAACCAATGTTGAGAACTGCAGACACTGATGAGCCACAACCTTCGACCAGCAGAGATTTGTGTTCATCACCAAAGCCTTCGACCAGCAGAGATTTGGCAAGACCTCAACTATCGACGAGCCGAGCCGATAATACTAGTCAGGTTTCTTCTCCTATCCAAAATTCAAACACTACTACGTCAGCAGGAAATGAACACCAGCAAATTGATGTTCCAGGGATTAGTGCCAAAAATAATACTCGCAAGAAACGTAAAGTTACGACCAAACCTTTGGCAATTCTTGCGTATAATAAGGGGAAAGAGGGCATAGACTTGTCGGACCAGATGACATCATATGTATCCAGTCTACGTAAAGGAATAAAATGGTACCGAAAGTTAGCCATGGAGCTTCTACTAGGTATAGCTTGGATAATTTATAAAAAAGTTTGCGAAAAAAAATCTCAATTCGCACTTTTCGCGAAAAATTAGTAGAACAGTTACTAGGAATAGAAGGTAGAAAACGCAGAAAAGTAGAAAAGAAGTCTGGAAATGCTCACCTTTTGAAAACAAGACTGAATGACCAAGGAAAAAAAATTAGAATGTGTTGCAGTGTTCGTTATGCCAAACTCAAGGTTTCTAAGGGTACAAAGGTTGCTAAAAATCAAGCAAAAATGATCTATACCTATTGTGACAAATGCCCAGATGAACCTCAACTATGCTTGGACTGTTTTAATTCGAATCATCAGTAGTTTTATGCTTTAAATTTTCTATAAAGTAGTTTTGTTTAGTTTTGTTATTATACGTGTAACTATTTTTACAGGTTTTATTTTCAGCTTGTATTATTTTTTTTTCGCCTAAATGTCTTAGTACATTTTTTTTGTTTATATTATAAATATTTGACATTTTGTTTTTATGTTGTAACTAAAAAATAAATATTTTTGAATAATTATAATAATTTATTGAAATTATCGAAACAAATAGCAAATATTCGAATCTGCTAAAACCAAGTATACCTAACGGTTCGTGGGAAGCCACCGAATAAAATCTCATAAGAAAAAGCGTGTAGCGTCTGGCATATTTGCAAGACGCGGTCTGATAGTGGCAATTGTCCGTCTGGCATATATGCCAGACGTGGCCCCTTAAGAAACACTGCTGTCTGGTATATATGCCAGACGTGGCATGCAATGTGTTAAAAACGTTCAATTGGCTGCAACTGAGAAACGTTTGTAACTTTTTGTGAAGAGAAACTAAATTTGTAACAGATCATATACGGCATTAAAATTGGCTACATATCTGCCCAAAATACAAAGTTTTCATATGTAAAGACAAACGTTTCATGTCGAAGCGAAGAAACCTCGACGTTTCTTAATTCACTTTTTGGTGCGGGGTATATATCACAGGGAAATGATGAAATTGGAGATTGATCAAATCCCTAAGGAAATGATCAAATCACGGAAAATAAAATGAAAATAAAAAGGAAATTTGAATCTGCGTAACCTAGGTTGCCGTAGATTTTAATTTTCATTTTTATTTCCATACATTTTCCGAGGTTTGATCATTTTCCTTGGGGATTTGATCACATCCCCGAATTCATCATTTCCCTGCGACATACAGCATGTCCCAGGATTAATGTTACAAGAGGTGTGATGGACTAAAAATTTTTTAATTTTATTTTAAGACTGTGGGAAGCCCTGCTTGGTTTGAGAATAATTTTAACAATATTTGCAGTTTTTGAAAACAAGTCGGCCTTGACAGTGAAGCGAAAACTATTTTTTTTTTAAGGTAAAGTACCATTTTTGTTCATAATGCGGCAAAATTTTACTAAATTTTACATAATCAGTAATTATGGCCTTGTACAAAATTTCAGGAAGATCTACCTACTTTGAACTGCTATATTTAGATTAAACAAAATAAATTGTATTTCTTAAAAATTCTATTTGAAGAACATTTAACGAAACAAATAGTATTTACAACACATTTAACTTACGAAAAGTGATAATAATATTGATCTACAATAAATTATTTATTCAACATAATCGCCACCACTTTCTGCACACATTTTTATGCGATGTCTGAATTATTTGAAACTGTTCCGAATTTCCTCGATGTGTACGTGGTGTACTCCATATCTTATCCTGTCTTTTAGTATTTCTCTATTGTTGGGTATTGGTTGAGAGTAAACCAGTTGTTTGAGGCGACCACATGAAAAAATCTAATATCGTCAGGTCGGGCGACCTTGGAGGCCACGCAATCGGACCATTTCTAGCTATCCACTTTTCTCGAAACACCAAATTTATCCATTCAGCTATGCGTGCTGTCGATGTGAAAGGCATCCGCCTTGTTGGAAATAAATTGCTTGTCTTTCTGTCAGCGGTAAGTCATGTAAGTACTTTTCCCTGAATCTATCAAGTAGCTGTAGAGACTCATTCTGATTTAACCGTCCCTCTATGAAGAAAGGTCCAAAACGATATGAAACGGCACACCACACATTCACTTTTTGGTAATACTGTCTTCTACAATTGACCCGAAGGTTTGGATTTTCTGTAGACCAGTAGCGACAATTTTGAGACGAAATAACGCCGTTTGTAGTAAAAGTTGCTTCATCTGAAATACGGTGTTTTTATAAAAATCTCGTTCCACCTAACATTTCTCCCCGATGGTAAGACAAAATAATAATCTACGACCTGCATCACCTTCTTTGGTAGTGTGTACCAATTTTGATGAATGGCTTTACCTTGTTGGATTTATAAATTCTTTGCAATTCCGATTTATTAACATTAAGATTACGCGAACGTTCCCTCAATGATAATCTGGGATGTTCTTCCACGAAATCAATAGCAACAATAGTTGCCGCATCGTTTTCATCAGATTACTTTCTTAACGTCAAGAATGCTCCCAGTTGCAAGAAATTTCTTAACTATTCGCATGGAAGTCATACGTGTAAGCATGGTGTTGGGAAATCTCTCGTTAAACTGTCGCACCACCTCTCGTATTGCAATTTCTCCGAGTCCATAACACTGAACGACGTAAATTCTTTGCTGTAACATAACATAATCTAGGAGTAATTGAAACTTGAACAAAAGGATACTTCAAATCTTTAGTACTTCAGATTAGTCAATTGTCATTTCATGGCCCTTTTAAAACATACAATTTATTTTGTTTAATCTAAAAAATAGCGGTTTAATCAAAGTAGATAGATCTTCTGGAAATTTTGTATAAGACCATAATTACTGATTATGGACAACTTTTCTTTGTAAAATGTTGCCGCATCATGAACAAAAAGGGTTCTTTACCTTAAAAGAAAATAGTTTTCGCTTCACTGTAAACCCCGATTTGTTTTTCAAAACCTGAAAATATTCTTAAAATTTTTTTCAAACCAAGCAGGGCTTAATTCCACAGTCTTAAAATAAAATTCAAAAATTTTTACTCCATCACACTTCTTGTAACATCAATCCTGGGACACGCTGGCCGCCATAAATAAATGAACACACAGTAAACGCTGATGTATTTTAATGAAATTTTCAGAAAACGTGTATTTTATTCCTATTAATAAATGATGAAAAGTTTAGCAAGATATAAATATTGTTAACATTAATAATGCGTCGACCCTCCTCTGTTTCTCACACATTCAGCTAGCCGATTAGGCGTAGTTGAAATGAGTGTATCTGTGCTAACCTGAGGTATACTATCCCACGCTTCTAAAATCTGTTGTTGAAGGGCATCTATATTGTTTGGGAGTGGCTGTAGATCATTTATTCTCCGTCCTACCATATCCCACAAATGTTCGATTGGTGATAAGCTTGGCGAAGGAGAAGGCCATAGAAGCTGATCAACATTAGCAGTATTGTTGAAAAATTGGATTTTATATTTCTTGCAGATATAGCAATAATACTGGTTCAAGAAGGTTGTTAATGTACCGATTTGCATTTAGTGTCCCTCAATAACTACTTGGTTCCACGGCAGATAGCCCCCCATACCATCACACCTTTAGTGAAAGCAAGATGCCGTTGTACAGAAAACTGCCAATTGCGCCTTTCTCCTGGACGTCTTCTAACCAATCTGCGACCATCATGAGCCCATAAACAAAATCGTCACTAAAGATGACTTGATTCCATTGCACATTCCAACGCAACTTCTCGTTACACCATTGCTGCCGTGCAGTACATGGCGTGCAGTTAGAGGTAAACAAAGCAATGGTCGATATGATCTGAGCCCAAACGATCGAATTCTTCGAGACGTCCATCGTAAGGATATTTCACGATCAGTTAATCTTCTTCATCTATCACCAATTTCCCTTGTTGATGAAAAACGATCCCGAAGAGTTACAGGCTGAAGAGCACGTTCTTCACCATCAGTGGTTTGTCTAGGACGTCCGGGACGCAATCATCCTCGTTCCTCATTATTTTTTGACCATCTTCGCCAACATAAGGAATTTGTGGCGATATTGTGTCCCACGCGAGCGGCAACATCATGAATTGATAATCCGGCTTCTCGTAGACCGACTATTATGCCATGTTCAAACTCGGTTAACTGATGGAAATTTGCACGATGTTGTATAGGAGGCATTATTTCAAGTTCGTATTTACTTATTAAGCTTACAAATATGCTTAACATTAACACTTACGTAACTATAATGTCAATTGAAAAGAAAGAGATTTGTCTCATTGTCGATTATTGCTTGATTAATATTTATTGTATCTTGCTGAAATTTTCGTCGTTTCTTAATAGGAATAAAATACACGTTTTCTGAAAATTTCATTAAAATACATCAGCGTTTACTGAGTGTTCATTTATTTATGGCGGCCAGTATATTTCACTTTAGACTCTACTTCCAGTATATTTCACTTTAGACTCTACTTCCTTTTATAATAAAAATATGAATATGAATGGCGGTATCATTACCGTCAAACAAAATGTACTTTTAACTATCAAAATGAATAATTTTGTTCCATTTCATGGAGAAATTTTGATGCATTTTGCTTTTCTGGATATTTGGTAACTGGTTTTCGTGTTGGAAGTGTCACTTTATACTATTAGGGAAATTTGAAAGTTGAAACGAAGCTCGACCTATCGCGTTCGTCACGATTGCGGTTACAACTTACAAAATATTCAAACTAAACTAAAATATTTGCAGACTTAAGACCTCCGTTAAGTAGATTAATAATTTGAAAACTCAATTAACATGAACTGCTAAGGAAGAAGGTTCATGCCGTATAGGGTATTGTTGAAAAGTTCTTGGCGAGCACTGGATAATTGGTTAACACGGTTTCTTGAAGGCATATACTAATAAGAATGTAACCACAGTATAACCCAATCAGTAATAGCAAATGATTGTCAGCACTTTGATATCATTAATGCATTTTTTCAATATGGCGGAGTGAGCAGACCTTTATCATAATAGCCAAAGATGGCATCAAAAAAATATGGCGAATACTTATAAATTATAACACGCACTATGTGTTTTACAAATTTACCATACACGCACGGACGCACCCACACCCTCACCCATACCCTCACCCACATACACACACATGGAAACACACCCACATACGCACACACGTACACAAGCACGCACATGCGCTCTTATGCAAGTACGCATACACACACTGTAACATGTTAAATTAACTTGGGAATTTTTAGAGCCAGTTTGAAATTTTTATGCCGATTGTGTAGGCAATACACGTTGCGTCCATTAGAGGAAGTTTGGAATCATGGTGTGTGAGAATTGAATAGTAAATAAATTTAAAATTCCAGTTGGTCAAATAGGACCAGGTAACTTTTCTTTTTAGTTCTTCGTCTGAAAAAGAACGCCATTTTTGTGAAAAATTGCGTTGTTAGAAACTAGGTATGTGGGAGTTTTTTTTCTGTAATATTTTATAAAACTTTACTTAATAAAAGTTACATGCAGTATTGTAAGGTTACTTTGATGCATCTTGTATGTAAAGTGTTTTGAGTGTAGCTGAAGTTAGTTTGCATGAAAAGATTTTTTTTTGTGTATGCGTAATGTAAGTTGGTGTAATTGATACGCCACTGGAATGTAGTGAGACATTTGTTATCGTGTGAAAGAATATTTGAATCCTGTAGAAAGATTTTCGTGTTGAAAGCGTCAAAATTTGGTTGCGAAATAATGTTTTTAGCGCGAATTTATTGTGACGTATTGGCAATATGGCGGGCAGAAGGTATATAAGCGAGTGTCAAATTTGAGGGGGGGGAGTTTCTGATTACCTAACTGGTTAGAGGTTTTGAGTAAGAGTCGTGCACGCGTTATAACCATCAGAAAGGTTAGTGTTGGAGTTTATTTGTGAAAATTATAGTTTAGCAGGGCATGTATAGCGACTGCATTAACCCATTAGGAGATAAATCGTATAGACATTCACAACTAAATAATTTAATACAGTGAGTTGAAGAAAAATAGTGATTTTCTTCAAGAAATAAAAAGTTCCTAGGCAGATTAGAAGTTAAAACAGCAAATATTTTGGTATTGGTGTTCTATTGTGGGACTCGTGACGTAATATAATTATAAAGAGAACCGAAGGTAACCATTTATGCTACCGAAATAAAAGTTTGTAAAATTTAGTTAAGATACTGACGACCATCATTGACATTGAATGTGTACAATGGTTAGCAATACCAAATTGATTGTATGAAAACATATAAGAGCTTTAATGTGTATATGGAAGTAACCATTTTTTCATTGTGGTAAACGTTTTGAAGGGCAAACAGCACAGTATAAGGTGATGTGATGTTAGGCTACCCACTATACCAGGTACACGAGTGAACAAACCATAGACACTGAGTTAGTGAGTGCTACAGCCGAGTGCGTAGGGCGAATAACGGCTACCTCTTGTGTTTTGTGTACAGTGCATCTAAGAATTTAAAATGGATTAAGTACTGAAAGCAGATCATATGGACTACAATTACCGCACCGAAAAAGGATTAATTAATGTAATACGTAAGAATTAGATTTAAATTTTATTGAGCCAAAACAAGTACAATTATCTTTTAAGTACCTTTTTTTGTTATTGTTGCGTTAATTACACATACACACGTACACATGTACACACGTACACACGTACACACGTACACACGTACACGTACACACGTACACACGTACAGACGTACACACGTATACACTTACACACGTACACACGTACACACGTACACACCTACACATGTACACACGTAGACACGTACACACGTACACACGTACATACGTACACACGTACACACGTGTACGTACACACGTACACACATACAAACGTACACACATACACACGCGCACATGCGCATACACGCACACACACGCTCACTCGCGCGTACACACGCGCACATACGCGCATACACGCGCGCGCACACGTGCACTGACCTGCACACATTCGCACATACGTCCACACACACACACCCACACACGCACACACGCACGCTCGCACACACACACACACGCACAAACACGCACACGCTCCCACGCACGCACGCATGCACGCTCGCTCGCCCGCTCGCACGCACGCGCGCACACACGCACGCGCGATCGCACACACACACACACACACACACACACACACACACACAGACACAGTTCTAGCATCGTTGACTGTATCTATTGCTACTGATGTTTTACGTAAAATGGTACTTAAAGAAAACGAAATGATGCCTGAATAATGGTTAAAGGAAGAAGATTTCCAAGTACACTGTTAGGCATAACATAATCAATAAACATTTTACTAGATTATAAAAATGTATTAAGAGATGAATACGATACTAAAAAAATAACACTTGGAATTTGAATCTAAATGTATTTAAAGCTTTCTTTTTTAATTTTATTTCTAGATCTAATAGCAGATTGTTTTTATGTTTTCTTTTCAATTGCTCTGTTTATTAAGATTCCTTCATGTTCCTTCTTTTTACTTTTACTAAATTATTCTTTCTACGTTCATTCCAAGAACGAACACTTTTTGCATCATTATTTAGTGTAGTCTTTCAGTGCACCAACGCAATAAAAATTTTATTGCACGCTTGACATGCGTACTAACTTGATTTAACAACTGCAAATGTAGAAATGTCAAGAAAAATATGAATTGACGGCAGAACTAGACTTCCTCTGTATAGATGTTAACACATTGGGTTATTATGCTTGTTTCATGTTGTGAAGTAATATTGTTTAGACAGCTGAAAGGTAATTAGGCAATGGTATAATTAGTAAACAATTATAGTTAATTGAAAGCAATCAAATTTCATTTAAAATGTTTACAAAAAAATTACGATTTGTTACGATCTATTGTAGGAATGTTGTTTCATGCGCACTCTATCGCTATATTTTAGTATTTTTGTTATCAAAAGGGTAACAAATCTCATTAAAAGTTATTATGGTGTGTCGGTTAAATAAGTAAATGAAAAAAGTGCAAGTGTAAAAACAGTGTTACGTCTTAAAATGAGAAACATTATCGAAGATATGAACGACAGTAACGATTAATGCAGCAAATCGCCCTATAAATGGTAATCAATAAATTAAATGTGGAATTATTACATTATGGCCACTAAGTAAAACAATTTTTTTATCTAATGAACGTAGAAAATATAGTGTGTGTAACTCTAGCAAAGTGTTCATTACACCAGACGTGTTGTCTAGTTTGGCCTAAATACCTTACACTTTACTTCTTGCACTTGTTACATAAATAATTGTTTTTTTTTTCATAATAGCGTGCTTACAGAATCTGCAATGGTTTAAGCAAACATCGAGACATTGAGGCTATAAGTTTCGTAGGAATATATTTGTTTCAGCTTTGGTTTTCGGTTTTGGTATTTTTTTGTTGTATCTCTATTCAAATTTGGCCATAACTCTTAACACATCTTTAGGTTTTGTTGCAAATGATATTTTATTTATGGCTCTACGATATTGCCACGATGAGCAACCAAATGTAACTGTGCTGTGATTATAGATATACTTAAACGTTTAGGTTTACGTTTACGTTTAAGTTTACGTTTACGTTTACGTTTACGTTTACGTTTACGTTTACGTTTACGTTTACGTTTACGTTTACGCTTACGTTTACGTTTACGTTTACGTTTACGCTTACGTTTACGTTTACGTTTACGTTTACGTTTACGTTTACGTTTACGTTTACGTTTACGTTTACGTTTACGTTTACGTTTACGTTTACGTTTACGTTTACGTTTACGTTTGCGTTTACGTTTACGTTTACGTTTACGTTTACATTTACGTTTACGTTTACGTTTACTTCACGTTCACGTTCACGTTCACGTCCACGTCCACGTCCACGTTCACGTTCACGTTCACGTTCACGTTTACGTTCACGTTCACGTTCACGTTTACGTTTACGTTTACGTTTACGTTTACGTTTACGTTTACGTTTACGTTTACGTTTAAGTTTACGTTTACGTTTACGTTTACGTTTACGTTTACGTTTACGTTTACGTTTACGTTTACGTTTACGTTTACGTTTACGTTTACGTTTACGTTTACGTTTACGTTCACGTTTGCGTTTACGTTTACGTTTACGTTTACGTTTACGTTTACGTTTACGTTTACGTTTACGTTTACGTTTACGTTTACGTCAACGTCTACGTCTACGTCTATGTCTACGTCTAAGTGTACGTTTACGTTTACGTTTACGTTTACGTTTACGTTTACGTTTACGTTTACGTTTACGTTTACGTTTACGTTTACGTTTACGTTTACGTTTACGTTTACGTTTACGTTTACGTTTACGTTTCCGTTTACGTTTCCGTTTACGTTTACGTTTACGTTTACGTTTACGTTTACGTTTACGTTTACGTTTACGTAAACTTACATTTACGTTTACGTTTACGTTCACGTTCACGTTCACGTTCACGTTCACGTTCACGTTCACGTTCACGTTCACGTTCACGTTTACGTGCACATTAATTACTCGTTTTTGATAATGTTTAGGTTTAGGTTTACGTTTACATTTAAGTTTACGTTTACGTTTACGTTTACGTTTACGTTTACGTTTACGTTTACGTTTACGTTTACGTTTACGTTTACGTTTACGTTTACGTTTACGTTTACGTTTACGTTTACGTTTACGTTTACGTTTACGTTTACGTTTACGTTTACGTTTACGTTTACGTTTACGTTTACGTTTACGTTTACGTTTACGTTTACGTTTACGTTTACGTTTACGTTTACGTTTACGTTTACGTTTACGTTTACGTTTACGTTTACGTTTACGTTTACGTTTACGTTTACGTTTACGTAAACTTACGTTTACGTTTACGTTTACGTTCACGTTCACGTTCACGTTCACGTTCACGTTCACGTTTCACGTTTACGTCACTTAATTACGTTTACGTTTTTGATAATGTTTACGTTTACGTTTACGTTTACGTTTAAGTTTACGTTTACGTTTACGTTTACGTTTACGTTTACGTTTACGTTTACGTTTACGTTTACGTTTACGTTTACGTTTACGTTTACGTTTACGTTTACGTTTACGTTTACGTTTACGTTTACGTTTACGTTTACGTTTACGTTTACGTTTACGTTTACGTTTACGTTTACGTTTACGTTTACGTTTACGTTTACGTTTACGTTTACGTTTACGTTTACGTTTACGTTTACGTTTACGTTTACGTTTACGTTTGTTACGTTTACGTTTACGTTTACGTTTACGTTTACGTTTACGTTTACGTTTACGTTTACGTTTACGTTTACGTTTACGTTTACGTTTACGTTTACGTTTACGTTTACGTTTACGTTTACGTTTACGTTTACGTTTACGTTTACGTTCACGTTCACGTTTACGTTTACGTTTACGTCAACGTCTACGCCTACGTCTGCGTCTACGTCTACGTCCACGTCTAAGTCTACGTTTACGTTTACGTTGTCAGGTTGCGTTGACGCACCCTGTATTTAGGATGTTATAATGACGTGTATTATGTGTTTTGAGTACGGCTGTATTGAGTTTGAACGAAACAAAAAAAATTTTTTTTTGTGTATATGCATAATGTATGTGGGTGTATGATACGCCACTGGAAATGTAGGAGAAATATAATTCAGTATGTAGATACGTGTATTTGAATGTTATAGAGACTTTAGTGTTGGAATAATTAGATTCTGATGAATGTAAATGTGAAAAGAAATTTGTTGATGGGACGATAATGTTTGCTACTGTATTGCTACTGTTTTGCTACTGTTAGAAATGGAATGTTTGAGGATAAATGAGTGATCTTTGTCAGAAGACGTGAAGTATAAGTGTAGAATGTTTTAGAAAATATGTAGAGAAAGATTGGGTATGTTTAAGTGTTAATTATAGAAAGTTTTCGTAATGTTGTGCAATTGTTTTGAGAATATGTGTATGTATATGGGATTTGAGACCTTAGACGGTACTTATTTTTGCAAATGTTGCGGAAGCAGATCGAGCGCAGGTTGGAGATAAATGTTGAAAGTTGCGTAATGGTCCAGAGTGGCTACTGAATGAATGTAATGACGAAAATGATTTCTTCATGAAGTAATTGTAAAATTTGTAAGTAAGAACAAATATGGCGATGTATTGTAGTTATGAGCGTGGTTGTACAGATGGTAGTAGCTATCGGCACTATGAAATTTTGAGTGAATACTATTGGAGAATATAGCGCGGAAGGAAGACATGTTTAAAGATGGATGACTGAAGTTATAAATAGGAAAGTCAGGGATTGACGTGAGTCAGTTAGCTTTTGGCTTTTGGTGGAGACGCGCGCGAGGTGATGTGTAAAATTAGAATGGGTTGAGTTGGAGTTGTATTTGTGAAGAATATTGAAGGCAGTCATTGTTTAAACAACTGCGTAACCCGAAAGGGGATGAATCGTATAAGACATTCATAAATAAAACTATTAATTAAATTGAGGTTGAAGATAAAATTAGTTTGTTTATTTTCAAGAAAGTAAAAAGTGCGTAAGCAGATTTATACAAAGTTAACAGTTATTACGTTAGTGTTAAGTGCAGCGCGTGTTCTTGTACCGATATTGAGTTAAAATTATTTATGGGACCACCTTTAAGTAAACGGAAATTTTCGTAATAAATTAAGCCAATGTTAAGATAATTTTTATGTGACATTAAAAGTTTATTGGTGTAAGGAAGGACTAAACTTTCCTAAAGGTTGCTAGAAATTTTATTAGGCAACCAAACGTGTACAGACTATTACGTGTTATTGGACTATTTGTGAGTACAGAAAGGAATAAGTGTTTGTGAAATTGTGAAGCACTGGTTATGTGGCTTCATGCAATTTAAGGAATACAAATGGACTACAAATAATTGATTTACGGGAAGAAAGAAGAAAGAAAAGCGTAGGATTAATGGACAATTTTAAGTAAGGAATATATTTAAGTACTTTGAAAATTTAGTAAAGCACGATTATCTCTTTGTTTAGTTCATTTGTGTAATGTTGAGTAAATATTAATTAGTTTAGAAGCGAAAAGATAATCGTTCTCGAGTTATGTGGTTTTGATTGGTTGTTTTAGTATTAAGAATTTTGCAGAAATTGGTAGTGACGTGTGGTTTTGATTTTCAACCACGCTGTAGTGGTATATGTAAATATATTTGTGTTTGTTTCTTTGTCATGTGTTTATTATTTTATGCAGGACAATATATATTTATCGTTATCTTTTTATTTTGTTGTTTATTCAGCCAGGTATGAGACATATTTGTGACGATTACTTAATTGGTGACCTAGTAGTTTTTGACAAGTTAAAGTATAGACTTTGCATATTTTGGATTTTAAGATTAATGAACAACCTGAAAAGTCATATTTGCCAGGTTGATTGCAAAATTTTCATGTTAGTTTCATTAGCGCAATGCACTAGTGACGGATCAGCTGTTAGCTAAAATTTCATTAAGTATAATAAAAAGTTGGAGTTTTGAAACCTTAAATATTTACGAATGTCAATACGATTCAGAAGTGTTATAAAAAGTAAATTAAATTTAAAAGATATCGTTCATGTTAGAATTTTAAAATTAATTACCGATCATTGAATGAAGAATAGTTTATTCATTAATGAGTAGAAAAATATAACTGTTGGTTACGTGAATGAATTTGAGTGATAAATTTTATTTTGGAAGTTTTGGTATACGAGGTGTATTCAAAAGTTTTTAATAACCTGGGTAGTACTAAATATATTGGAATATGGAATTGTTTTAGATGTTGTTTTAAACCTCTTAAAGTTTACTGATAAGCACAATCTACTTTCACAATCAATAGGTTATTAACATCAGTTAAGACATTATTTTAGCAAAGTTTCTTGTTGCGCCTAAGACATATTTCCCGACTGACTGTTTGGATATCGTTAAGGTGTTTGAGCATATTAACATTCATTTTACTTATATTTGACCAGCATTCCTGATGGTGCAACCCGCTTAATTAGTAACATACACGACGCCTATGCGTTTGGTCTATGTATTATTTGCCGTTTAAGTTTTCTTGGCCCAGATGTTAGAAATTATTAAAAAACGAACAGCTGAATGGTCACAGATTCCAGAATCTAGCTATTAAGGCTGTTATAAATAAAGAAATGTATTTTAGGCATCAAACAGTTCAATTTAAAACGTTAAGGAGTAAAAAGAAGTCAATGATGAAAATATCAAATATAAAAAATAAATTTAAATATTTATAAGACCACGAAACAGAACTGGCTGACTATATATTTAGTATGGAAGCAAGATTGTTTGGTCTCACCAAGCGGAGTGTCGATGCCTTGAATATCAGTTGGCCCTAAGGAATAATTTAGAACAAATTTAATAATGAAAAGTGTATGGCTGGAGAAGGATGGGCAAAAAACTTTTTAGAAATACATCCGAATTTGACCGTTCGACAACCTGAAGCTACCTCCGGAACAAGAGCTATGGGTTTTAATAAGGTAGTGGTAGACCAGTTCGTTTCTTTATTAGAAAAGACTATAGACAAGTACAAGTTAACTGGTGAAAAAGTCTACAACTGCGACGAATCAGGCGTACAGTGAATCCCAAAATGCAATCTAAAGTCACATGTCTTATGTGTATCTTCGCTGTGGGAATGTTTGTGCCTCCCATGCTAATCTTTCCTAGGAAAAGAAAACAACCGGAGTTTGAATTAGGACTGCCAGTATGAGGATGGGCAGAAGTATCTGATAGTGGCTGGATAAACTCAGATCTGTGTTTAAAGTGGCTCAATAAATTTATTGAATTTTCCAAATATTGTAAAGAATCTCCTGTGCTGCTGATACTTGATGCCCACTGTACGTATGCAAAAAGTCTTGATGTAATAGAGGTGGCGCGCCAGAAAGGAGTTATTCTTCTTTGTCTACCTCCACATACTTCCCTACAACCCGTAGATGTGAACCATTCAGTTTGTACTCTGGAGATGAAGTAAGAAAGTGGTTCCGTTGTAATTCTGGAAAGGTTGTAACAATATGGCAGATCTCGTCTATAGTTGACGCCGCTTTCATCCAGGCTGCTACAATGAAAACTGCTGTGAAGGGATTTGAAAAAACTGGAATCTGGCCACCTGACAGAAACATTGTTCCTGAATACTCCTTTTTGCCATCGGACACTACTGACATAAGATTGGAAATTGAGCACTTGTCTGAAACTATAGATGAGCAGATGTCTGAAATCATAGAAAGCAACCCACTAACTAACGGGGTTCATAAGATTAATACCTAGCATAATAGTAGAACAAACTGCATTCAAATTAGCATCACCTAAGTTAATTGTGCCCATTCCAAAAGTGGCAAGTAAAACTTGCAAAAGAGCAGCAAAAGAAAAAACTTCCATTTTAACCGAGTCCCCGTACAAAAACGAGTTACAGGAAGATAAAAGAAAGAACAGAAAGATAGAAAGAGCAAAGTCAAAGTTATTCAAAAAGAAAACATTGGTTACTAAGATAAGCGCAACAAACAAAACCACAACTAAACGCCTGAGTTGAGGAAATAAAAAGGGATCTAGCAAAAGCAAGAAAATTAGATGTCAAACACAAGACCATGTTTCCAGCAGTGATGAAGATGAAGATCTGAGTGTTTGTATTGTGGAGAGTTTCATTCAAAATCCATTGAAGGTTGGACAAACTGAATGAAGTGCCCAGACTTCCTCTGCTGGTTTCGAAGACGAGGATGAAGAAGCAATTCTAATTTGTAACTTTTGCCAGAATGAGTAATGTATTAAATCCCCACCCCTGGGGCGGAACGGGGCAATGTGTATTTTTTTTATAAACCTGTTTGACTAGTTACATACTGTACTTTTTAAATTTATACTGTTAAATGGAAAGAATATGAGACAAAGAATACTTGTATGGAAAAAATTGTTTGTAATTATTAAAATTTTTCTGAGTTCCCCTAATGTATACTTAAATATACTGGTAGTGAAGCTGTAGTATTCACAATTAACATTAATTGTTAAATATTTGCAAGTTATCATCTTTGATTAGGCGTTGAAATAGTAATAAAAGAATCGCATAGTAGTAGTTTCAGTTATTTAAGTGTGACCTTATAGACAATGAAAGAGTAAGTGGGAACTCTTCATATAATTTGAATTTCTACGTTATAATTAGTTATATGTGCATGTATAAAGATACGACGTAATTGATAAACAAATACAGCAAATATGAACTTGTGACATGGGAACGTAAAACACAATATAATATTCTACATACCAGCGATATGTATTAAATAAATGTAAGAGATAAATCTAATATTCATTTTACAGTTATGGAAACTATTAATATAAAGAGCATGTTAGAAATAATGCAGCTATAAAAACCCATTAATTTACTCATGTTCAGGTTTACAACCCTAAATTATATTTTATGACTTGTAAAAAATCAAAATTATATTTAAAAAGGAAGTGATGAATTTTTGGTGAGATTTTGAAGATTACAAAGTACATATATTATAATTGAAATGTAGATATTAAAGATAATTATTTCCTAGAAACAGATTTTTTTCCTATGTACGTAACTATAATAGATAATAGTCTTTATAAATAATACACCAGCATTTTCACATATTATGGAGATAGATTATTAATATCTTAATGTTGGCATACGTTTCACCTAATCAAACACTATTTTTATCTTTCAAAAGATAGGTACTCGTTAAAATAACTTACCCAAACTTATTCACATTTTTTTTTTGGAAACTGGAAAAAATTGGAATCTGCAGAATGATTATTTCAAAGTTTATTGACTCCATTTAAAAAGATTATTTCACTTAGTGACGTGTAACGTCAAATTATATTTTTCATCAACAAAACGAGCGTGGTAAAAAACGAGTCTTTATTTATTTTTTCGAGTTGCTTAGATAGAAGTTAGTTAACCATCGCCCACACAAAGTTTCCTGTGTTCAGCCACATTTTTATTGCTTTATGTTTCTGGATACAAACATTGATATTCTACCTACGCACGTTTTCATAGCCGATCGTAGCGAACGGGATGTGACCCCTGGATGTCACCTGTGCTCCTTTTGTGCAATAATACTCAATTATGTGTTTTATTCACCGTATCCACTCTCAAATATATTGGACTTGCCGCATAAAAGGAATTCATAAATTTATTGAAAGGGAAAAAAACAAAATTCATTTTGAACATAATAACAAATAAAATTCACATTTACATTGATATAATAATATGATTGTAGTTCGGATGATTTCAGTTGTGTTAATGCAGCGGAACGGCGTTGCCAAACAATCATAAATTTACTTATTACTATACTCAAAATATATTGTTATGGCAAACATTATTATTGTATGAGAAAGAAGGGGGGGAGTGATGAAAATTATGGTTGAAAATTGGGTCTCAAGTACTAAAAGATTGAGACGCGGTGGTGTAAAGTTTCACTTTGTAAACATACGTATTTACAACGCCGAAAATTTGCACTTAACTCTCGAACAACACGCACAACCAATTACAATGTGCTTACTAAAATAACTATGGCACGGCTACATACGTCTCGTTTAAACTGTAAAATTTCTTATTTGAAGTAAAGTGTAAACTTCACCTGGTGGTATGGTTTAAACTCAAAGGGTCGGATAAATATAACCTTATGAATTTAAGTTATTACCTAATTTCATAACTTAGATGTATGAATTTGATTATTATAAACAATATCGAAAAAAAACAAGGCAATAACGAGTGTTTAGATACGAGTGTAGAGAAAAATAGTTACAAGGCAACTAATGGAGGAACAAAAAGTGTCTAAAACGGCAAGTAATAAAAGCAGTGTTTTATAAGATATAACAAATAAAAAAAAGAAAGTGTAGAGACTGGTATTTGACGTTAAACGGTAAGTTATACACCTCGGTCTAGCTCAGCAAGGTACATTGCTTACGAAACTTACTGTAGGTTGAGAACTCATTTATTTTCAGGTTGTTAGGGAGGCAGTGATATATCCACAGCTGTAGTCAGTAAGCATTTGCTTGTTTTTGTTAGGCGCCACTCAATTTTATAGGTTAAATAATTAAAATACAACAAAAGTTGTACATTAATACCACAGGAAATCTGAATAACACTAAACTGCTGTATTTATATGCATATTTAATAAAGCAAAATAAGATATGATTACTTTCATCATGAAACCAACTAAAACAGTACTTTTCATAAAGCTTTGCGATATTAACTAATTACTAAATCAACACAAACTATACAACACATAACTTATCTTTACGTAGAATTCAAAATAAAAGATGATCAACACTGTATATTAATAATAATAGAGGCTCTGTCAACAAACATTACAGTTACAAGGTGAGCTGTTTCTTTTATTATACCCGTATCAAAACAACACTATACCGACTTATTATTTACGTAAAACGTACTTTGCATTAAAAGGATACGTAGTTATATTTTCTTACACTCAAGTATTTATTTTCAAATAAACTGCAGCTTGAGAACTTCATTTTCCATCAATAAGATAAATATACGGTATAGTAAAGTATTTTACATTGCCTTCATTTACGTACAAATAAATGAAATGTAGATCAGACTACTTAAGCAGGCTTGGGACAACGAAAGCAGACTTAAACGACGAAAGCAGATATATCAACATGTGCTATTGATGCAAAACAAAGGTATCTCCATTTATAATTATTGAAGATGACATTGCACTATCATCCACGCCATTTTATGTATCTATGACGTCATCAAATATACTTCCTGTACCATCAATTACACGATACAAAATTTATTATCATATTGGATGTTTCTTAATAAATGAGGATTTTTACACGCACACGCACACGTGCACACACACACGCCCACGCGCACACACGCACACATGCACACACGCTCACACGCACACACGCACATACGTACACGCACAAACGCACACACGCACACACGCTCACACGCACACACGCACACCCGCACACACGCGCACTTGCGCACACGCGCACGCACACGCACGCACACGCACCCGCACATGCACACACCCACAACAACGCCCACGCACACGCACACGCGCACACACGCAGACACACACGCACACTCGTACACACGCACATACGCACACACGCACACAAGCACACACGCACACACGCACACATGCACACACGCACACACGCACACACGCACACACGCACACACGCACACACGCACACACGTACACACGCACACCCGCACACACGCGCACACACACATACACACACATACACACACATACACATACACACACACACTCACGCACGCAAACGCACACACGCACTCGCACTTGCACTCGTTCTCGCACTCGCACCCGCACTCGCACTCACGCTCACACTCACACTCACACTAACCCTCACACTCACACTCACACTCACACTAACACCCACACTCACACTCACACTCACACTCACACTCACACTCAAACTCACACTCACACTTACTCACACTCACACTAACACTCACACTCACTCTCACTCACACTCACACTCACACTCACACACACTCACACTCACACACACTCACACTCACACTCTGATACACACACGCACACACGCACGCACGCAAGCACGCACTCACACACACGCACACACGCACACTCGTACAGACGCACACAAGCACACACGCACACACGCACACCCGCACACACTCGCACACGCACACATGAGCACACGTACATACACACACACTCACGCACGCAAACGCACACACGCACTCGCACTTGCACTCGCACTCGCACTCACACTCGCACTCGCACTCGCACTCACACTCACACTCACACTCACACTCACACTCACACTAACCCTCACACTCACACATACAGATACACACATACTCACACTCACACTCACACTCTCATACACACACACGCACACGCACACGCGCACGCTCACGCTCACACTCACGCCCACGCTCACGCCAACGCCTACGCCCACGCCCACGCCCACGTCCACCGCGCGCACGCACGCCGCACCCACGCACGCACGCACGCACATACACACACACTCGCACTCGCACTCGCACTCGTACTCGCACTCGCACTCTCACTCACACTCGCACGCTCGCACGCTCGCACGCACGCACGCACGCACGGCCGCACGCACGCACACACACACACATCTGTTACGCTGGATCGATTGTCTTATTGTATGTTTATTACTCGCTGTCGAAACGTGAATTTGGAACACTTTCAAACGCGATTGTAAATTATTTTGCAATCCTTTTATTACCACCAACTTAATAACATTTACAATTTAATTCGTTTTAGCTTTCCTTTCTCACTGATATGGAAAATATCATTTATATTCTCTTAACACAATACTAACTGAATTTTCGTTGTAATTTCGTAGTTTTAATTGCAGCATAACTTAAGCTGCAGATATCGCTCTTCAACCGACTCTGGTCGTTTATTTTAATGCGACTCTTTCTGATCACTTACTTCATGCGATTGACTCACAAAAACGTCATCTTTACTTGCTACCTTTTACAAAACAGTCATACCCGCAAATTGCCGCGTATATTTCAAAGCTTTCCAATTTAATATGTTTAATATTCGTCGAAACAAGCTCAAGCTTTCCATTTTAACATTAATTGCATCTACACACAAATAACCAACAATCATTTAATGTCATTTAACAGCCCTGTGTATTGTCTGTTTGTACGTCGTTCATCTCAGTCGAGAGCTGGTCATATCTATTGCTAGTAAAGGCTCCTCACCAGCTCTGGAATTTTTTATCTTGCATTACATTTATCCTATCAGGGCTTCTGTAGCGTTTTTATTTACTGCTGTTTGCCATTCATAAGCAGGTGGGTTGTTTAAATACGTGTGTTCTGTGTAGTTAGACACCTGGTTTTCAGGATGAAAAACAGTTACAGGTTGCGAGTAGGAAAACGCAGGAAGTTGCGTTGCTTGCTTAGAAGTTGCGTACATTTGTTGTGACATATTTAATATGAGTTGCTGTGCAGGTTGTTGTTGGCTTACTTGAGGTGAGTAGTAGGAATTGTTGAGTTGACTGAACAAAATTTTGAGTTGATAAATAAAACGCACATTTAGAAAGAATGACTCATCAAATATCAGTGACCTCAGGGTCAGAGAGAATGATTGTTGCCCGTATCACTTCCAGCACACAAGTGGCGTGTCCTTATGCTCCGAAAGTAAAATCACAACTCACAAAACTTATAATATCAAAATTGTAATTTCAATGTAAAAAACATGCACTACGATAAACAAATGTTCATGAAAATAGTTCTGTCATATTGAGAAATTTCACAATTACTTATTTTGTTGGCAAAATAAAAAAAAAATAGAATTAAACTCAGTCGGAATCATCCTCAGAACTTGATTCATTATCACTTAAATGGTTTACCAAAGGTGAAACTTCTACCGTCAGTTGTTTCTCTCTTTCGTACCAAGTTCTAATCAAATGTTCGGTATGTCGAATACATTCCCTCCATCTTTCAGCAGTACACATTGCTAAAGCCTCAGACCACATTGCCAATACTTTGTCGTCCCCATAACCGTCACTGTCAATATGTGCGTTATAAGGGTTGTTTTTTAAGTAAGGGCCGTTGGCGCGTATAGTCCCGTTGTTCGCTCGGACGCCGCATCAAGCCACCGCGCCACTTACCGGCATCCTTCACGGACACACTGGTGCCAGTTGCAGCTCTGTAGCTGACGTGTACGCATCGCTGTGCTTCTTTATAATGTTTAAGAATATTGAATCGCCCGCCGCGTGTGAGATACGGTCAGTGATACGTTTTTTGACTGCGAGAAACCTATCAGCTGCAGACATTCATCGTCACTTAACAGAAGTTTATGGCTTAAATGCAATGAGTGAAGGTAAAGTGCGTAAATGGGTTAGAGAGTTTAAAAATGGCCGTGAAAACGTCCATGACGATGGGCGCTCAGGCCGGCCCTCTGTGATCACTGATGATTTGGTGGCTGCAGTCGAAACAAAGATTCGTGAGGACAGAAGATTCACAATATCCACTCTTTCTTTGGAATTTCCCTAAGTTTCAAGATCAGTTTTGTACAAAATAAAATAAAAGTTAAAATAAAAGTAAAAATAAAAGTGCCTAAAAAGGATAAATATAATAGTCCCTCTCCTCTCCTCTCCCCCTCTCCTCTCCCTCTCCCTCTCCCTCTCCTCTCCTCTCTCCTCTCCCTCTCCCTCTCCCTCTCCCTCTCCCTCTCCTCTCCTCTTCTCTCTCTCTCTTCCTATCTCTCCCTATCCCTCTCTCCCTCTCCCCCTCACCCTCTCTCCTTCTTTCCCTCTCTCCCTCTCTCCGTCTCGCCTCTCTCCCTCTCTTCCTCTCTTCCTCCCTCCTTCTCTCCCTTTTCCTCTCTCCTTCGCTCCCTCTCTACTTCTTCCCCTCACCTCCCCGGTTTATAAATGAATAATTTTAATATATCGGATTTAAAATTGTGTTAAAATTGTGATAAAGTCATTAGTTATTTACATGAACGATATGAACTGATTTGCTGGCAAAATATGAGAAAGTGCCTTAAAATATTTATATTCGTGTTTATAGCATGAGACGTAATAAACAACCATACAGTGAGATCTTAAGTCCTTTTTTAACGCTTTGATTCAACTCATCTTCCGGTTCAAATCCTGTAATTGAATTTTCAACAACTTTCTGATGTCCGATTGACCTGAAATTTGGCATACATGCGTACTCTTGATAACAATACTGGAATATGTTTTTTTTTGCTTTGACTTTTAGGGCCAAATGTGGACAAATGTGGTCGAAATTTGTGTTTATAAAGCTAGGTCCTTGAAAATTTTGACTTAAGCTTTTCGCATAGTACCGTACACAAAAATATGCCACAAGTTGAGTTTCAAGCTCAAGGGGCTGCGTTGCGGCTAAATTTGGCCAAATATGGTCGATAGTTTTGTTTATAAAGCTAGGGCCTTGAAGTTTAGGACTTAAGCTTTTGGCATAATACCATGCACACAAATATGCGAGAAGTTGAGTTTCAAGGTCAGGGGGCTGCATTGAGGCCAAATTTGGCCAAATATGGTCGAAATTTTTGTTTATACAATTATGGTCTTGAAATTCAGGCCTTAAGCTTTTAACATGAAACCATACGACAAGTTGAGTTCAAGATCAGGGAGCTGCGCCCGGGAGGCTCAAAGTATTGTATTCGGTCAAAAAAAAATCAAATTTTCCGATCTCCGGTTGCGCTTAATTTCGGCATACATGTGTATATTGGCCAAGTAAGTTTAAAATTTCTGTTTATAAAACTAGGATCTTGAAAATTGAGTTTCTTTCTTTGTTGTAACTTACACCCAAGCCGACTAAAAAGTAGAAAATAAAAATAAGTAAAAAAAGATTTTTAAAAAACGATTTTATTTCTAAATGTACTAAAAAGTATAAAATAATTTTTTTATCTACCCAGTAACGTTAAAAATTTTTGTGACTAAAAATAAAAGTGTGGGGCATACATGATATCTTATACTTATAACAAAGCCTATCAACACCTACATTCAAACAATGAACTGCAAGGCACTACAAAGAGCGCCCCACGCTTTTAGTTTTAGTCACAAAAATTTTTGGTGTTACTGGGTAGATAAAAAAATTATTTTATACTTTTTAGTACATCTGGAAATAAAATCGTTTTTTTTTACTTATTTTTATGGATTAATCAACACGATAGACGTACCTACATTGAATTTAGAATACAACCCATTTGGTTCGTTATTAATGCGCCAGAAAGTTATGTGGTGATTGTTGATTTATCTAATGTTTTATTTTCATTTGAAGATCTTATTCTGCGCTTCTCATAAGGTTCAATATTACTTAAATTTTCACGAGAAAGGATTTTATAGAAAAAATTATGCGAAAAATGCTACTACTTTTTCATAAAAACAGGCTTTTAAAAATTGACCTTTAACCTAAGAATAACACTTTAAATGTAGGTAGGTATGTTTTAAAAATTAAGATTCCATTTCCTTTCCAAATTAACAATTTTAGATAAATTTAATGCAGTTAGCAAATGTGATTTATTTTATAACGAAATCAGTAGTGGCAGTAATATTCCAAAAATACTGATATTTATTCACTATAGATGTTTAATGAGTATACAAATCAAAACCGTTATATCAATTAGTATTAAACGAAATTTTATGTGTGCGTTTTATTAAATAAGCATTTTATAGAGTCCCCGTAGGTGTTTATTTTACACATGTACATGTAATTTTTTTATTTTCATTTAATAAGATTTTTAATGAACATATAGTTATTTATTTTAAACAGTGTGTCCATTAAATTATATTTATGATAGTACTGACTTTAAGTCACACTATTATTTTATTGCTATTTTTACAGCATCTTATTTTAAAATTGGAGTGTATTTCACATTTTCAAATTTTTATTGGAAGTGTTTCTATTCAATATTATGTACTAAACTTATTATAACCATTATTGTTCCAAATTTATACTAAAATCTTATAGTTTTCCGTATAGTTCTCCTGAGATTTATTTTTTTTTAATCACAGATATTGTAAAATTTCAAATTCCTTGTTAAAGTATCGCACAGCACACATCGATTATCTTAAAAAATTACAAATGTCAAACATCAGTACAGTGGCGGATTAACCTTGTCGGCACCATGAGGCACGCTCAGTGTTTACCGCCTTCCTTTTTTTAATACTATCCAAGGATTGTAATTTGAATGGGCTAACATCAAAGAGTGATGGGTAATCGGGTATAGCCGCCCCGGGAGTGAGAAATGGTTCAAAGGTATTATGGTTGAATAATTTACACTTTAATTCAAATATTGTAATTGTATTACATACAATCTTACAAGTTACAATGTATAAAGTATATAAAGACTACGAATGATTTAATGCAGTTCTTTTCGAGCTTTTAATTGGGAAAAATCATTTATCAAGTCGTCAAAGTCTAATTCGTTTGTGATGCGATTCTCAATACACAGTATGGACAAAGCGTTGAGTTTTTCATCCAGTAAGTTGGCTCGTAAATACATTTTTATTCTTTTAAGCGCGGAAAATGACCTTTCAGCGGTGCAGTTGGATACTGCCATGGAAAGAAAAATTCTAAGAGCTATGAAGACATTCGGAAAAGTTTGCTCCAGTTTTTGATCAATAAACTGTTCGAAGTTGGAAACTTCATACTCTTTGTAGTGCAGTACCTCAGTTGGAAAATTGTCATCCAAATAATCTTTATACAGCATCTGTAAATGTTCCGCTTTTTTCAAAATTATGTCCGCTTCAACACTTTTCAAATGTAGTAAGAAATCGAATCTTTCCGCCTCTTCAGTTTTCTTCCGTTCAACGTGAAGGCATCCAGTATTGGGTAATATACATGTATACGTTATCTTTTCCGTTTTGCGGTTTCGTTTCATTTTTTTGTGTTTCACTCGGTAAAAGTGATTTACCTTCATATCAAATTTATATTCTTCCGTGATTGATTTTTTGGCTTTATTTATGAATTCTTCAAACATCACCTCATTTCGTAATTGGGTGACAATATCTGTCAAGGATCTATAAAGGTGGACAACGGTTTCTAAATTTCTTGTGATCGATTGTAGCGATTTACTTGTCGCATTAAAACGTTCTAATAACGTGTTCCAAAAAATTATCATAAAAACAAATTCGAAACTGTTTTTCTGGTCTATGTAACGTTTTGATTCACTCAGAGTCGTAGGTTTCTCTATCATATCGTCTCGAATTTTACTCAAAGGTTGTATAACTTCCGCCAAACATGTAGCTAAACTTTTACAAGCGTCGTGTTTACTAGACCATCTAGTACCATTTGCCCGTTTCAGCACTGTTTGACCACTTTTCCAGTTACTTGTAAATATTTCCCATCTGGAAAAATCATAAAATCATAATTACATAAATGAAAGTTGAGACATAAAAATACCTGTTAATAGAATAGGCAAAGATGTGAATATGGTCTGAAGGGTATTAAAAAATGCTGAAGGAACACACTCAGCAGCGCATGAACCAACCAAATTCAGAGAATGAGCTGAACACGGGACATACATGGCCAGAGAATTGTGTTTTACTATTCGCGCTTGTAATCCAGTATACGCGCCGGACATGTTACTCGCATTATGGTACGACAGTCCTCTACAGTTGTTTATGTCAATTCCAAGATTTTCCAAAAATGAGTGAACTGCGTCCTCCTTTTTCAGATTTATGACGTATTACCCTCACCAGGATTTCCGCGAGTAGCAATATGATTTGCTAAAAATGGATCAAATTCTGCCAGTAATTCCAGACACATCATGTAGTTGCCGTTATGGAACGATCCAAATCGTTCATCATGTCCCCTGAAAGCAAGCCCTCGACTGCTGAGTTTTTTAATCACTTCCAAGACTCGTTTTAAAACGTTTTTCCAATACTGGATTTTTTTTTTTTTTTATGATTGTGGACCTGAACAGGCTAAATAAGGCCTATCATGCTAAAGCACTCAGGAACACTTAGGAGGATGGATATAGGGATAATGAATTGCCAATAGATGCCTATGAACAGCTACCTTAAATTTTCTCATATCATAAGTGAGAGGAAAACAGGAACTAGGGAGATCATTCCAGAGTTTAGAAGCCGTGTAGAAAAATGTGGATTGCGCCCGTTTGGTACGACAAGTGGAGATTTGTACTGCATACTGATGATGTGATTGAGCGAACCGAGTGTTTCTCGCAAAGATAGCCGGAGATGGTATCAAAGAATGTAATTCACCAGCACAATAGCCGTTGTAATAACGATAATACAAAGAAAGAACTGAAACCATCCTTCTATGATCATCATCAGCATCAATTTGCGAACAAAGCGCATTATCTACCCTCGCAATAGCTCTACTTCGATGTAACATGGCTTTTTGGCAAATGTGATGATCTTTGGAATTTTCTTGCGAGCTCAGTATTCGATTAGTATTTTTCCAATCTTCTTTCGACAGCGAAGATTCGTCTCTAAACAATCGACATGGCATACAAAATAATGACTTCTTACTGGGGGAGTATATTAAATACTTTCGGTCGTATTCTTCTCCGTATTTCAATTTTCGTTTGAAAGTATCTTTATTCAGATATCGAAATTTTCCAGGTTCGTAAAATATTCTGGTTTCAGTAAAATCGCAATCTAAATTTTTATTAATTTCTCTGGCCAGTAAAATTTCAATCGTTGTATCCTTAATTATCCACTCCGCTGGATCACTACTTACAAAACCAGAATGGGTAGCCTTTTGTCCTTCAGGTTCAGGTAGTTTAGATGCTTCAGCAATCGGCTCTTGTCGTATGCTAGAATCAGCAGAATTTTTTTCTAAATTAGTGGTTGATGTAGACGGACATGGAGATGGAGACGGTATTCATAGCAAGGTATGCATCTAAACAATAAAAAAATTATTGAAAAAAAGCTGAAAAAAAATTAGGTGTGAAAATTAAAAAAATATGAACCTTCATTTTGAACTTCGCTGTTTCCAATTGTAGGAATTTCGTTCGCTGGTATGTTCACTGACTGCTTCTGAAAATAAGTACATATTCTCCCAGTCTTTTTCAAAATTTCATCTGCTTTCTCTTGTCTCTCCTTCGCTTCTTTTCGATATTGGGCGCCACTTAATTTTTTTTTGAGTAGTGGGAATATTACTCATTTTAAAAATGAAATCCACAACCAGGCGCCGATGGCGGATCCAGATCTGAAATTTGGGAGGGAGACATTTTTTCAAAAGAACAAAAAGATAATACACAATAAAAAAAATTTTAAGTAATTTAATTTATTAACTAAAATTAGAAGTTTATTAAATTATTGTAATTTTTTTAAATTAAATGACAATGTTTAATCTTCTTTGTTATTTGTTTTGTTTTTAGTGTATTAGCGAATTGTCTTTAATTTTAATATAACGATAAAAAATTAATATAAAACACTTAATATAATATATCGTAATATAAATTTTAAATTATAATATCAATATATACTTACGAGTTACGAATAATTTAATAGACCTCCACGAAATAATGTTGTAGTTGTGGTTGTACGCACTACACTGCCACTGCAGAGAAAAATGACTACTAACTAACAAGTGAACTTGAACAAAACACGATGAAAATATAATCATATTGAAGATTACGTCATTACGTCCCCTCCCACCGTCGCTGTGTCAAGTTTCAAGTATAGACGTATATTGTAATATTGTATAATACGGGTTGTAAATAGTCGTATCTTTTCGTTGAACATTCAAACATTTGAGCCGATAAAATATAAACTTATTTATATTTACTCACTCGCGACTCCCCAACAATTTTATCGTCAATCAGTAATTAGTATCAGTTTATAATTTAAATTAAATCGATATTTAATATTCTTACAATTTAGATGAAAATTATGATTTTATGGACAGGTCAGCTGGCGATGTAGTTTAAGGGTACACGTTATATATGCGTAGTATAAAACAAAATATTAACTATAAACAACATGTAAATATTAATTGTTTTAAACATTTTTAGTGCAAAAAAAATTTCTGTGAAAAAAATTAAAAAGGCTATTTATGCGTCTATCAATTTTCAAGTAAAAATAAAGGATCTAATTTTGATGTTTGTTGGGGGAGGTCATGACCCCCATGACCCTCCTGGATCCGCGCCTGTCCACAACTCGAAAAATCGAAGTCACTTTACAACTTAATTTTACTCATAACGTCAATAAGATTACAAAAAAAAAATACATACATTCATACTCAGTCATTATATCTTAATCATATCGCCTTATTAGTGAGAAAAACTCGACGATTTTGGCTTATTCTGATTCATCGGCCGGGTATTTGTATTTCTCATGCGTAGATGCGTTACGCGTATTGCGTAATAATGCAAGTTATAACAAGAAACAAGTAGCCAATAATTTCTTATCGGGCGATTTGTCGCCACGTGTTTTCGAACTGTTCGCGCAAAAAGACGTTTCAAGAATAGGCGGGAAATCAGGCGAGAGATTTAAATTTCGTATTTTCAGATACCAAAAATGATGAGTACTCCATTTGAATGTCATTAATATTTTTCTTTTTTTTTGGTTCATTTTTTTTGAGAATAAAAATAAAATAACATAAAAAATTTAACGCCTCTTACAAGTTGCCGCCCTAGGCTCGAGCCTAACGAGCCTAGTGGTTAATTCGCCACTGCATCAGTATAATTTAAAAGTGTAGGTGGACATCTTGCGACATATTTTAAAAGTTATTCAAAGCAACCGAGCAACTAGAGAACTGGACAAGTACACACTTGAAAATACCCAACACATCAAGCTTGTACGAAACTAGCAAAAAAGCATACCGATGAAACCAAAACATGCAAAAAACTTGTAGCAAACCAGCACTCGCAAACAAAGAATTTATCAAACAAGTTATTCCAGAAAATATGAAAACATCCACATGCAAACTCCCAAGGACACTAAATATGAACGAAACAAGCCAGAAAATATATAAAGTAAAAGGTGCAAGGAACTAGTAGCAAACAGGTACATACTAAAAAACTAATAAATAAGTAAACGCCCAATAAACGTTCACTTTCTTTCAAAGGTTTCGCGTACACTTTCAAAATCAAGTAACAACGATTTTTCAAAATTTTAGCTGTGTGGATGGGTAATTTTGAGATTGGGTTAAAGGTGATATTGACAGAATTAACAAAAATTATGATCTTTCCCTCAGGACACAAATTATACTGTCTTACATAATAATTATAGATAAAAACCAATGACTTTTACAGTTAATTAAAACGAACATAAACTTAAAGCATCAAAACTTTGTCTTGTTATGTCAGTCGAGGCAGTTTGACTTCTCAAAATTTTAAATATCAGAGTTGATTAATTACAACCCTGATTTAATACAATAGAAACTTACGCGAAACTTTTGAAAGCAAGGGTACACCCCCGAACGTACAAACACATCAACAATGAAAGTAGCAAGCAAGTAAACTATCTAACTTAACACGCTTAAATACGCAAATATAAAAACACACATAAACAGACAAACAAATGACTTAACAACTAAACACACATGTTAACAAACAAAACCCTCCAATGTGCACACACACATACTCACCAAATATGCACAAAACACGCCAGAAAACGCACAAAATAAACTAAAGTGTTCAGAAAAAGTAGTAGCCATCCAACATACCCAAATATTTAAAGCAAAAAACTAGCAAACTCGTAAATCCGTCGACAAAGCTATTAGCAAGTAAGCGACCAAATACAAAACATGTAAACCGTAACTATAGAAACACCAACAAGTAAATGTGCAAATACGGTCTCCTAAAGTAAATTAACTAGCTAACAAACACACCAAACTTGCACGAAACAAGCAACGAACTATTCCAAAGAAACTAAAACATGCAAAAACCGAACATCCAAAACAGGCACACACAAGCAAGAAAACGAGTAAACATGTAAGCAGCCACTTATACGCGTCAACATACTAACTGGCAAATAAAGAAACTAGCTATCAATTAATTGGCTAAACCCAAAACACAAACCCACAAACCTGTAAACACATAAAGAAAGTAGCAAATATTCAAGTTAATCAACAACCGCCCGCACACTTAAGAACGGCAAATACACGAACTCAAGAAATTCATGGTGGGCATCTTGCAAAATGATTTAAAAAGCTAAGAATTCTTTTTTTCTTGGTCAAAGACAAAAATAGGTGAACAAGCAAATTACGCGAAAAACTCATGCGCAAACAACACCTCAACAAAAAAACCTAAAAAAAACCATCAATCAAGTACACCGCCAATTTCATTGGTATTGCTTTAATGCCGTATCAGTCATTAATGTGTTTCCAAATGTTCACGTTTATCACTTATAACTCAGAAGCTTAGCTTTTGGGTATAAAATTGTGTGTTTTACTAATTTTTTTACAATTTCAAACGTTTCGATAACAATTACAATTCGCTGATGAGGGTGAAAAAGGAGATAGTCGTATTTTTAGGAAAATGGGTTTAAGCCATATTAATAAAGAAAATAACTCCTATTTCTTTGTGTAAAATGAGTCTAGACGATTCCATCATTCTAGTGAGAGTAATACTGGTATGTACAGGGTGGCCAACTAAGAATGTGAGGTACTGTATCTGGGAAACTACCCATCGTAGAGGCTTGCGCAAAAAAAGTTATTACTAAAACGGCCAATACAAAAACCTGGAAAATATTTTCAAGTTTCTGAAATGGCCGCTAGAGGGCGTAGCTGCAATCTTGAATCCAAAAAAGTGATGTTTCTGTGAATTCTGCTATGTTTACCTGATAAAAAAATTACTGATCTTTAAAGTCGAGGATAATCTGAACTTTTTTTGTTTGGCACTTTTTGACGTATATCTAAAAATAAAGTGGTGGAGGGTATTTAAAGGTTTCCTTAAATAACTCCCTGTATCTTCGAAACGGCTAAGCCGATTTTAACAAACTTAGGCGCGTTGAAATGAGCTATTCTTGTGCTACAAATGTTATAATATTTGAAGTTTTGTTAGTTTCACATGTCGTCGCTAGAGGGCTTTGTACGACATTCCGACGAAAACGGTTAATTTTCGCAAAAAAATTAAATGCATTGGTATGATTTTTTTTTCATAAGCAAGTAGCTAAATGATGCCTAAACAAGTTCGCGAAAACCGCATCTCGATATCTTGTTCCTAACCTAAAATATCGGCCAAAGAAAACTTTATACGAAAATCCCTTAAATTTTTATTTTTTTTTAACCATATTTTTCTGGAATTGTTTCTATTATATAAGCTGTGGCCCTAAAAAGGACCGATTTAAAGGAGGAAGGTTTTTAATGCCCCCGTAAATGCTCGAAATGCAGACCATCACGCTCTATGCATTGCTGAAGCCTCTCATGACTAGACAAAACTGCAGCTTCAATTTCGGCTCTGAATAGGTTACCTAGAAATTTCGATTTTAAATGTTTGTAAATTTATACACCAGAATAAAGTCACCCTTTTTGAAATTACTACGGGCAAGTAACCAACGCTAAAAGTTATACGAAAGGCCTATTTTTTGTTTGTTTAAATGCATATTCACTATGGATATATACGAAAAATACAATTAATAGAAGAAGGCAATGGAAACAGATACCTAAACAAAACATACATAATCCTCAAATTGTCAATAGTTTTACGAATAATGAAGCTGTTGATATGCTTACGGTTTATTTTGAATGTCTTCAGAATGCCGCAGTAGCTAAAAGAGTTTACGCGGCTCGATATCCAAATCGGCGTCATTGCGATGTAAGAGTTCTTCCCCGATTAGTGGCGAGCTTACGAGCCAATGGTAGTTTTCGGCCTACGTTTCAACGGCAAAGAATTGGAAGAACACAAGAAAATATTAAGCGTGTACTGGTCTATATTGAAGGAAATTCTCATGTTAGCACAAGAGCATTATCCACTGAGTTGGGCATATCACGGACAACCGTTCAAAATATTTTGAAGGACCATAGGTAAGTTCTAATGGCCATCAAAATATATAGGTCTTCGTTTAAGCTTTTTTTAATTACTTTAAGAATGCACCCATATCATGTCGTTTTGCATCAGGCCTTGAAAGAGGAAGATTTTGATCGAAGGTTAGGCTATTGCCATTGTATGTTAGGCATGATACGCGAAAATAGAGAATTTTTATTTCAAATTCTTTGGACCGATGAAGCTACCTTCAGTAGTGACGGGAGGGTCAATCTGCACAATATGCATTATTAGTCTGCAGAAAATCCCCATTGGTTGCGTGAAGTTCAGCGCCAAGGACGTTGGAGTTTAAATGAGTTTAAATGTATGTATTCTTGACTTTTTGTCAACCAATTACCGTCGTTGTTGGAAGATGTGCCTCTGGAAACAAGGCAAAAATTGTTTTTGCAGTTGGATGGTTGCCCAGCACATTTTGCTATTAATGTGCGAGAGCATATTAATGCAGTATTTCAACAGCGGTGGATTGGAAGAGGAAGTTGTTTCCATGGCCTCTGTGATCGCCAGACTTAACTTTCCTCGATTTTTATTTATGGGGGCGCTTAAAGGACATCGTCTTTCGGATTCAACCTACTACTAGAGAAGATATGAAAAACCGGATTCGTAACGCAATACGTAACATACCGAGAGCTGAAATTGAAGCTGCTGTTTTGTCTAGCCATGAGAGGCTTCAACAATGCATAGAGCGTGATGGTCAGCATTTCGAGCATTTGCGGGGGAATTAAAACCCTTCATCCTTTAAATTCGTCCTTTTTAGGGCCACAACTTACATAATAGAAACAATTCCAGAAAAATATAGTTACAAAAAAATTAAAATTTAATGGATTTTCGTATAAAGCTTTCTTTGGCCGGTATTTTAGGTTAGGAACAAGATATCGATATGCGGTTTTCGCGAGCTTGTTTAGGCATCATTTAGCTACTTGTTCATGAAAAAAAGTCATACCAATGCATTTAATTTTTTTGCGAAAATTAACCGTTTCTGTCGGAATGTGGAACAAAGCCCTCTAGCGACGACATGTGAAACTAACTATATATATATATATATATATATATATATATATATATATATATATATATATATATATATATATATATATATATATATATATATATATATTATAACATTTGTAGTCCAAGAATACCTCATTTCAACGCACCCAAATCGGCTTAGCCGTTTCGAAGTTACAGGGGGTTATTTAAGGAAACCTTTGAATACCCCCCCATCACTTTATTTTTAGACATACGTCAAAAAGTGCCAAACAAAAAAAGTTCAGATTATCCTCGACTTTAAAGATCAGTTATTTTTTTATTAGGTTAATATAGCAGAATTCACAGAAACATTACTTTTTTAGATTCAAGATTGCAGTTACGCCCCCTAGCGGCCATTTTAGAAACTTGAAAATATTTTCCAGGTTTTTGTATTAGCCGTTTTAGTAATAACTTTTTTCGCGCAAGCCTCTACGATGGATAGTTTCCCAGATACAGTACCTTCTTTAGCCTGCTTGCGTGATTACTGCGCATAAATATTGTGCGATATTTGCAAGTCATTGTAAGCAGCCGCTTAAAAATTTAAATTGGTTTTCGCGTGGTTTGCACGCAGTTCACATAGTTTCTAGCGTTTTGAATAGTATAAAAATGAGTTTCGAAATAAAATTATGGTTGGAATGGCGAAAGAAAATTCAAATAATATTACTATAAGTGAGTTTGATAAAATCAAATAAACTTTAAAGTTTTTTAATTTGTGGGTATTATAAATCAATATAAAGTTCTTTTTTAACCTTTTCAGACACTAGCCCGAGTTGTTCTTCATACAACCACCACGGACATGTGAGGTTTAGATAATTGAGAAAACAACATAAATTTTAACTTATTTATTTTTGCAGATTCGAATGAAGGTATAATAAGGATACAAGAAAATTAAGGGAGAAACGAAGCTCAAGAGAAATACTGGAAAAGAATATATTGCGAGATCAAATAAAGGAGTTCCTGAAAAAGCAATAAAGGAGTTAAAAAACTGTAGAAATAAATGTGCTGAAAAATTTGATAACAATGTTCGAACAACATTATTTAGAGATTTCTGGTTAATGGGGAGCTATAATAGAAGAACACAATACATAAGCGACTTAATTTTATTAGTATAATATTAATAATATTTTATTAATAGAAAATAGTAACAAGAAGCGTACGGATACAACAGTGTACCATTTTAGGATCAACAGTAGTTTATTACGTACATGTAAAACCTTTGATATCAGTAATAAATTTATAGAAATTATAATACAGAAAAATAGGGGTACTAATATGTCAGGAGTAATGCTATTAGATGGCAGAGGAACCTATGAAAATAGAAGAAATATTAGTGATGAAGGTAAACAAATTGGTCTAAACCATATTTTATGCATACGCATGTGAAAGTCATTACACCCGGAAGCAATCTTCTAAAAGATATTTACCTCATTACTACACTTTAACTTCAATATATCAGGCCTATAAGGACATGTATCCAACAAGATTTATAAATCGAAGAGAACATGAAAAGATTTTTCATTCGTTAAACATCAAAATTAAGCAGCCGATAAAAGGCATATGCGGTACTTGTGATAAACTCTAAATGAAACTTAAAATGGCAAAATTGGAAAATGAAAAATCCAAGTTTGCTCAAGAGATACAAGAACATCATCAAAAAGCCGAGGAAGGCTATACTAGTAAAAGAAACGACAAATCCTCTTCCGAAACGGATCCTGAAAAGAAAACTATCTGTTTTGGTTTACAACAATGCAATTATAAGACACAGTTGTGGACTTACAATGTGACAGTTCATGACTGCGATTGTGCCCAAGCTTTTTGCTTCCTATGGTACGAGTCTTTAGCCAAGAGGGATGGCAACGAAATAGATTTGTGTTAGATCCGATGGTGATCCATATTGTAATGTACTCCGATTCATGTGGGGGTCAAAATAGGAATAGCTCCATCTCGACTACTTGTCTCGTCGCATTACAGAACTGTAAAAATTTGACTATTATTGACCATAAGATTATGTTGCCAGAACATACACACATGTAATCCGATACAGACCATAGTCTTGTCGAGAAGAAGAAAAAGAAAAGTAATTTAAAAATTGAACATCCACATGGTTGGGCTAGACTGATACGCCTTGTAGGTAAGAAGAATCATTTTGTAGTACACGAAATGGTGCGGTCAGAGTTTTTAGATTTTGCAGGCTTGTTTTCAAAAGCTTCGATAAACAGAAAAGAAGATACGGTGGGAAATAAGTTTAATTGGGGAGAAGTAAGATGGATCATATATATTAAAAATACTAAAGGGTTTTTATACAAACCATCCCTTAATGAACTTGAAGATTTTAAGGTACTGAGCTTCGAAAGACAAGCCCGGGCAATCACCGAAGAAATGCTAAATCCGGAACAGGCTTAAACAAAACCAGTTACTATAACAGCTGAAAAGAAACAGCAACGTGAAAAACTTTTACCCTATATTTCTAAAGGAAATTGGCAATTTTACAAATCTTTAATAATCTCAGGATGTATATCCAGTTGCTTCGAACGAACAAGGTATAGAAATTTAAACTTATTTTTGTAAACAGCTTCTAATTAAAATTTAATTAAAACAAAAGTGAATTTTTTTGTTTTTTGAAATAGTGGGAAAGGATTTATGTCAGTAACATTATAGTGAAGAATGAGATAAGTCAATCAAAAGTCATTTTTGAAAATCTCTTTGATATAAATTTAAGCGATATTCCATACTCTTCGTTTTCTACTTTAATATACGAACAAATTTCTCAGTTTAAACTTATTTAAAACCACGAAAACATGGTGAATAATTTACCAATTTTTTGAGGAAGGTTTTCTCAATTTCGAGTTTTTTGACATAACTCCCTTTTCACCCCCATCAGCGAATTATCTTTTTCAGTAAGTGGTAATAGTTTTTGAAAAGCATTTAAGATGTCTAATATATATTTCAAATCTGAAAACATACTTTTATTTTAGTAAAGATCGACTAGATGTTTAATAGATTAATAACAAATCAAAGCACCCTCTAACGGACGAAGGCTAACAATGAAAAATGTCACAATCAAAAAAAAATTTAACAAAATTTAATTAAATCATAATGCAAGTCCAAAATTATGAAAACTTTAATTTTAAAGTGGCAAAAATATGAATAGTATATCAATTAAATATCTAGTTAAACAAAAAATAAGGAAATAATTTTTTGTTAATATTTAAGAACTGTAATCGTTATTTCCATATTATTAAGTTGAATGTTATGACGGCAGACTTCTCTGGTTGATTCAATCCACAATATCTCATGTGTTCTTTGCATTTAAAGCTAAGCTTTGTGGTACCACTGTATACTTTTCCACAAGAACAAGATAACTTATATACTGCAGAAGCTAATGGATTTCTTTTGGGTGATTAAATGGTCCTTAATATTTCTTGTACGTCTAAAAATAGTTCTAATTCTCTGGTTAATTAATACTTTTCAATTCTATCCATAACGTTAGTTTAATAACATTTAATCTGTTAAAAACTAGGTAACCTTTACTAAACTAGAATGATACTCCGTAGTTGGCTTTCCATGTACGTTTTCTACTATGGTATTAGACCCATTTATGTTTTTTATTTATCTCACATTTTAAATAATTTTCAAAAACTACCATAATTTACTGAACAGCTAAGAAGAAGATGACTGTAATTCTCTCACTCATTTACTTACTCATTCACTCGTTCACTCACTCACCCAGTCTCTCAGTCGCTCAGTCACTCAGTCACTCGGTCACTCAGTCACTCAGTCAATCAGACACTTAGTCATTCAGTCATTCAGTCACTCAGTCACTCAGTCACTCAGTCACGCAGACACTGAGTTACTTAGTAACTCAGTCACCCGGTCACTCGTTCACTCGGTTACTCAGTCACTCCGTCACTCGGTTAATCGGTCACTCGCTCACTCTCTCACCCTCACTCACTCTCACTCACTTGCTCAATCACTCAGTCACTCTCTCACTCACTCACCCACTTTCACTCACTCACCCACTCTCACTCACTCAATCACTCTCACTCACTCTCGCTCACTCTCACTCACTCTCGCTCAATCTCACTCACTCTCACTCACTCTCACACACTCTCACTCACTGTCACTCACCTCACTTACCTCACTCACCTCACTCACCTCACTCACCTCGCACACCTCACCACTGTCACTCACTCACCTCACTCACCTCACTCACCTCACTCACCTCACTCACCTCACTCACCTCACTCACCTCACTCACCTCACTCACCTCACTCACCTCACTCACCTCACTCACCTCACTCACCTCACTCACCTCACTCACCTCACTCACCTCACTCACCTCACTCACCTCACTCACCTCACCCCAGTCTCACCACCTCACTCACCTCACTCACTCACTCACCTCACCACCTCACCTCACCTCACTCACCTCACTCACTCTAACTCACCTCACTCACTCTCACTCACCCTCGTTCACTCTCACTCACTTTCACACACTCTCACTCACTCTCACTCACTCACTCACTCTCTCACTTTCACTCACTCTCACTCACTCTCACTCACGCCCACTCACTCTAACTCACTCTCACTCACTCTTACTCACTGTCACTCACTCTCACTCACTCTCATTCGCTCTCACTCACTTTCGCTGACTCACTCACTATCACTCCCTCTCACTCACTCCTACTCACTCTCACTCACTCTTACTCACTGTCACTCACTCTCACTCACTCTCACTCCCTCTCACTCACTCCTACTCACTCTCACTCACTCTTACTCACTCTCATTCACTCTCACTCACTTGCCCACTCACTCACTCACTCACTCACTCATTCACAAACTCACTCACCCACTCACTCACTAACCCACTCACTCTCACTCACTCTCTCCCACTTGCTCACTTGCTCATTCACTCACTCAGTCTCTCAGTCACTCAGTCACTCAGTCACACGATCACTCCGTCACCCGGTCAATCGTTCACTCGGTCAGTCGGTCACTTGGTTACTCGGTCACTCACTGAGTAAGTCAGTCGGTCACTCAGTCACTCAGTCTCTCAGTCACTCTATCACTCAATCTCTCAGTAACTCAGTCTCCCAGTCACTCAGTTACTCACTCATTCACTCACTCACTCAATCACTTACTCAGTTACTCACTCGCTCACTCTCTTACTCACTCATTCGCTCAGTCACTCGCTCACTCACTCACTCAATCACTCAATCACTCACTTACTCATTCACTCAGTCACTCACTCACTCACTGTCACTCACTTACTCAGTCACTCAGTCACCCAGTCACTCAGTCACTCAGTCACTCAGTCGTTCAGTCACTCAGTCACTTAGTCACGTGGTCGCTTAGTCACTCAGTCACTCAGTCACTCACTGACTCACTGACTGACTCACTTACTCACTCACTCACTCACTCACACACACACACTCATACACTCACATGCACACACGCACACACGCACACACGCACACTCACACACGCACACTCGCACACACGTACGCACGCACGCACGCCCGCCCGCGCGCACGCACGCACACACACACCACACACATACACACACACACACACATACACAAAACACAAACACATAAACACACACACGCACAAATGCACACGAGCACGCAGGCATGCGCTCACGCACGCACGCACCCACACTCAAACACACGCACACGCACGCACACACAAACACACCCACATGCACACGCACACACAGGCACACACACACACACACACACACACACGCACACACGCACACACGCACACACGCACACACGCACACACGAACACACGCACACACCCACACACACACGTGCACACACGCACACACACACGTGCACACACGCACCAGCGCACATACGCACACTCGCATACACGCACACACGGACACATACACACAAATACACAAACACACAAACACATAAACACACAAACACGTAAAAAAGCACTCACGCATGTTGGCATGCGCGCACACATGCACACGCACGCGCACACAAACATACATGCACAGGCACACACGCACACACTCACACACGCACACACGCACACGTGCACAATCGCACTTGCGCACATACGCACACTCGCATACACGCACACACTGACACGCGCACACGCGCACACTTGCACACACGCATATACGCTCGCCCGCACACACGCAAAAACACACGCACACGCGCGCACACGCACACACACACACACACACACATACACACACACACACACACACACACACACACACACACACACAAACTCACACTCACACACTCACACACACACACACACACACACACACACACACACACACACACACGTACGCGCACACGCACTCACGCAAACACTGACTCACGTACACTCGCACACTCGCACACACGCACACGCGCACACACGCTTCACACGCACACACGTTCACAGGCATAAGCCCACACGCGCACACACGTACAGACGCACTCACGCACACACGCACACGCACACACGCACACGCCCACACGCGCTCACACGCACACCTGCACACACGCACACACACACACACACACATGCATAAACGCACACGCGCACTCACCCACACATCATTGCCGTTCTTGACAGAACTTGATCAAAAGTTGGCTAATAAGTCGTTTTACCGATAGTGAAAAAATAGGCGATTGCATAACCTTCTATAGCTACATACTTATATGTAGGTTGGAAGGTAAAAACACCAGTAGATTGTGTTAAAACAAACAAAGTTACTTACTTGGCAATAGAATGGACTGAGAGGTTTCAATTGTTGCCATAATCTCCTCATCGTCAAAGCGTGAAACCTCGCCACTTATCCATGCCCCTAAAATATCTGTAATAGTCTTATAGACTTTATTAGCCTCAACATGAATGGGAGGTCCACCACCAGTACCAGTAGCATGTTTTTTAATTTCCAAATACCTCTAGCGGGTACTTTTTTTTAGTTTTGTTCCTGTTTTTCAGGGTTTTTACATCTCTTATAAATTTCACTGGCTTGGTTGTATAATGCAAATACTTTCTCCCATGCGGCAGCTTTTATTGTTGTCTATATCTGTTTTTACTTATTTTCAATAGCAGACTCATATTGAAGAAACAAGTCCTATAAGTCCAGATACCTTCTCTTCCTATGTTGAGAAATTTTCAGCACGTTTTCTTTTATCACTCATAGTATAACTGTCAATACAACTACTAAAATTAATAATAAATAATTAGCACACTACAGTCACAAATATATCTTTGCGGAATCATCTTAAACCAACTGTCAAAGTAAAGCACTAAAATAATACCAAAACTGTACACCAATCTGAAATTTCATTTCTACCACCCTTATAAAATAGGAAATTAGTTCATTCTGATTTATTTGTTGTTCATACAACCTATACAGTGCTTAATACCAGGTTAAAGTTAATCTTCGATTAGGAAACTCACAAGTTAACTTTAGTTGATACAACGCACCCTGGGACCCTGCTATCATACGAGCAATATTTAACGAGCTGCGAAAATGATAACTGGCATGGCAAAAGTAATTATACGAAACGCACAGAAGAAACCTTAGCAGTTTTTCTATAAAATTTTTAAACTTAAGAGAATAAGCATTACTTTAAAGTATAGAACTTACTTTAAACTTTAATTTTTGAACACTGCTTTCGCTATTTATTATTCAAACACTGAAGCTGATGCGTCAGTCAAACCTACATCCGCTGAAAACTGGAAGACACTGTTAGGCATTAAGACTAAATCAATTTATAAGTTAAAATAAGTTCGTTTTTGTCCGAAAAGTAACTTTGTTCATTTATAAAGTATGAATACACGTATTCGCTTGATAATTGTGATTCGAATACCGGGATTCTGGTATTCTATATTCGAGGTTTTTTATAATTTGAATACTCGAATATGAATAACAGTAATTAGAATATAAAATGTCTAGGCAAAAAGGGTTTGTTAGAATAGGAATTTTAAATTGTATTCGAATACGGGTACGAATACTGGAAAAAGTGGCTTGAATAAGATTTAAGCTATTGACTATTCGAATATTACCCAAGTCCTATTTTAATGAACGTGTTTTAAGTTAAAAGAAATGCAAAGCTAGTATATACGTTAAAATGCATTTATTGCGTACATATTACATATCATCTAACTGCTAATTTACACTGAATTAAAGTTGACCAAAGGTATTCTACAAAACACAGCAACCATTCGAAGGTCTTGGTACGCAGCCTTGCTGAATGTAACTAAATGTTTGTGACAGGCTACAATCCGTTCTTATTGCAAAATTACCTCTAACACATGTGTAATAGCTGTGACAAGTATTTGCAGGAAACTTCACTGTATCAACCACTTTACATGTTGGTGGATCGTATGACAGATCTACAAAATAGGGTTTTTAAAGAAATAAATAAAATCACTACATGTTTTAAAAAATCAAATCTAGAAAAAGTGATTCACCAACAGAGCTACCTTTAACTTACTTATTGGACATCCGGAACTGCTTTTAGCTGCAACAAAATTTACAAAAATTAAACGTAGAAAAATGTAGCGTTTGAATACAATTGTCTCTAAAAACTTGCATATGCTAAAATACATAATAATGTACACTTACGTGGTGCTGGTGTTGTTGTCCTAAAAAAAGGAATGAGTGTTAATTTCTAATCCGAAATATTAATATTTTAATATCAACTAATTTCTCAAATTTTTTAGTAAATTTTTTTAGAACATCAATACACTTACGGCGGAGGAGGGCAGCAACATTGACTGGTAGGAGCTCTAACTGTCACATTAAAGTTACAATTAGGTGTTGCGATTGAAACCGTTTTTTGGGCCCTTATAGAACCGACGACTGCACATAAAACCTGAAAAGTAAAATTAAAATCCAAAACATTTTTTACGTATAAGCTACACTTACAAAAATTGCGATTTTCATAGTAATGACTCTAAAACGTAATAATCTTAATTTATTTTTTGACTAGAAGTTGCTCATTATCATATTTGTTATTCTTATCAAACCTTTTCCATGTATATCAAGGACAGTAAATATTAATATACATGTCGTCTGATTGTTTTAATGAAGAAAAATAAAAAGGCATAAACAGCTACCCACTAAAAACATAAATTCAGTAATAATAAATTAATAATAGGTATTTTTAATACATAATCCTTCTTTTGGCTAGCCTTATTGTAATGACATTTTAACACATAATTGCAGTCTGCGTAATTCTTTCAGAATCACTTTTGATTTAAAGCTTATATACCTAAGATAAAAAGTAAGTACATTTGAAAATGTAAACTTTCATCGTTATTACAGATAATTAAAACACTGTATTTTTAAATTTATATTTCATATAAATTTATACGTTTTAATAACATTTAGAGTTATCGTCCTCAGTAAATGAGAATATCTTTAAGAATTGCTTAATGTTAGAAGAAATTTATGAAATGCGAAAAAGATGAAAACGCAAACATATGCCTATGTAATTTATGCTGGGAACACCAAAATTCGAGTTAGTCTGCTAGATAGAGGAGAGGTGGTTTTATAATTATTTTTTCTTTTATTTGGTACATTTTGTATATCAACATTTAAATAGAAAATATTCTTGGTTTAAATACTACTAAAATTATTTTATTATTCTTTAATAAAAACAAGTCACAAATACTAGTGAAAACATACTCAGCAGTATTTGTTAAAATGGACATACGTCTGAAATGATCAATAGCCTTACCCTTTAAAGGCCAATTACCAAAAGAGTTAAACACAACAACAATAAAATTACAAACAAATAACATAAAAGATTAACAGCATTTGAAATTTCATCGATCAAGCTTGATTAGATTTCAAACTTTCAGATCAAGGGTTGATATCAAAACAGTACAGAGCTTCTGAGCAATGAAAGTAACGTAATGTTCATAACATTTTCATATAGTTCAATAATATCACCTTATGACGAGTTTTTGTAACGAATCTTTTACGTTCTTCGTTCATTTAGTTGTAAATAAAAAAAAAGTTTTTGATTATTAATGATTTATAAGTATGTGGTGGGCAACTTAATTTGCATTGGTGTAACTTAAGTGGTATATTTTCTTAAGGGTTTATACTTCCATATCGTGGAATTATTTTCTGCACATATTTCGCGCGCATCGCTACATCACCTGATACTGTGAGCGTCCTTTTTAGCACAGCTTGATGTACCTTGTTTTAAGAAAGAAGCCATTTTTGGTTTCCACCTAAATTTTGTGCAAAGTGCCATTGATTTAATGGTAAGACACCTTTAACTCGTATTATATTAAAATCTGAAACATTTGCTTTTTGCATGCACTTCTACTTACACTTATACTTATACTTTTACCACTTTTGGGTACGTTTATTTTATGATTACATTTTGCATTTAATTCAGATCTAAATTTAGATCACACCTTTTTATTTGAATCTTCAAGAGAATGCAATAAATTCTGGATTATTCAAATTTCAATGAATATAAATTGGTAAGAAGTAAATTCAACTTTGGAATGGTTTACAACGTCAAACATTGAAAATACGACATATTGCGCAACATTGGTACGAAGATCACTTCATCTATAGTTTACATTTCCGCATTCCTTATGACAACAGAGGTTCTCAAGAAGTTGTACAAAATTTTATAACCCCAATGACTTATTAGTATAAGGCTATTAACACTAGTTTTAAGATTTATTTTATATAATCCCAAATTTAAATACTTAATAAACATAATTTGTATATCTTTTATTTTGACATTTTGGTGAATGCTTTATTGTATCCTCGGTTTAGTTATTTCGAGCGTAGTAAAAAAATAACTTGTCGTCCGAGATAACTTTTATTATTAAAATACTTATCCTTTTTGGGATTTTTTAATGGTGTACTTTAAATTATACAATCTAAACGTTTCGATAACACTTACAGTTATCTTCGTCAGTAGTAATGTTTGTTAAAATTGTTAAAGATGTAGTAACAATTTTGTCAAATTTGAAAATTAAAACATAAACATAAGCCTGCTATTAGTATAACAGTTTGGGAAACATAAACCCAACTATAAAATTTTTAGTAAAGAATAACTAGGTCATAAAATTAAATATTATTAAACTGCCTCAAAGATGACAAACCAGAACACTCTCTACGACGAAAGCTAACAATGAAATTTGCCAGCCAAAAACACATTTAACAAAATTTAATCGAGTTATGATGTAAGTGTAAAGTTGTGAAAAACTTCACTTTTAAAATGATAGAAGCATTCACAAATCCAAACATTACATTAAATAAAATAACCCAGTTAAATCTAACAAAGAGATATCTTTATCAATAATTGGAAGTGTTATTAACAATGAAAAGCACAATGCAGAACGTTCTTTGTAATTTTTAATTTCAATTTAATTTCAACTACTTATGTTAAATTATAGTGCTGTGGTAATTTAACATATAATTGGTAAAGCATTTGCTTCAAGGTCTAGGAAAAACCACAGCAAAAAACCTAGACATACCAAAAGTTGAAAACAAATTAAAATCAAGGCGTATCATTATGCTCTTTTTTTAATTATAAGATGCCAAAACCTATTTAAGCGGAGATTTTCTTCTTGTCTATTAAAATTATTCGGGTGTTTATATATTTTAATAGCTTCACGTTGCAAACGAACATAATAATGGGTTTGTCTTGACAATATTTCCATATTGTCAAATTGAATGTCATGATTTAGATTATTCAGGGCATGGTCAGCCACAGCAGATCACTCTGGTTGACCCAATCTACAAAATCTCATATGTTCTTTGCGTCTCGTATCAAAGCTACGTTTTGTGGTCCCGATGTATACTTTTCCACATGATCAAGATAACTTATACACTCCGGAAGATGATAAAGGGTTTGACACATCTTTAGGTGATCTTAAATGTTCTTTAATTTTTCTTGTAGATTTAAAAATAGTCTTAATTCATCATTCAAAAATAAATATAAATATTTAAGAAAATCCATACAAGATAATGGATATTCACTTACAGATATTAATAATGTTATTACACCTTCTAGGCGTAACCTTAAAGAAAAACCAGTTCTTAATGTTAGTACTGCTTTTCTTCCTTTTATAGCTAATGTTACAAATAGAATTGAAAAAATCCTAATCAAATATGGCATTAGGACTATTTTTAAACCTACAAGAAAAATTAAAAGACATTTAAGATCACCTAAAGATGTGTCAAACCCTTTATCATCTTTCGGAGTGTATAATTTATCTTGTTCATGTGGAAAAGTATACATCGGGACCACAAAACGTAGCTTTGATACAAGACGCAAAGAACATATCAGATTTTGTAGATTGGGTCAACCAGAGAGGTCTGCTGTGGCTGACCATGCCCTGAATAATCTAAATCATGACATTAAATTTGACAATATGAAAATATTGTCAAGACAAACCCATTATTATGTTCGTTTGCAACGTGAAGCTATTGAAATATATAAACACCCGAATAATTTTAATAGACAAGAAGAAAATCTCCGTTTAAATAGGTTTTGGAATGTTATAATTAAAAAAAGAGCATAATGATACGCCTTGATTTTAATTTGTTTTCAACTTTTGGTATGTCTAGGTTTTTTGCTGCTTTTTCCTAGACCTTGAAGCAAATGCTTTACCAATTATATGTTAAATTACCACAGCACTATAATCTAACATAAGTAGTTGAAATTAAATTGAAATTAAAAATTACAAATAACGTTCTGCATTGTGCTTTTCATTGTTAATAACACTTCCAATTATTGATAAAGATATCTCTTTGTTAGATTTAACTGGGTTATTTTATTTGATGTAATGTTTGGATTTGTGAATGCTTCTATCATTTTAAAATTGAAGTTTTTCACAACTTAATGCTTCTATCATTTTAAAATTGAAGTTTTTCACAACTTTACACTTACATCATAACTCGATTAAATTTTGTTAAATGTGTTTTTTGGCTGGCAAATTTCATTGTTAGCCTTCGTCGTAGAGAGTGTTCTGGTTTGTCATCTTTGAGGCAGTTTAATAATATTTAATTTTATGACCTAGTTATTCTTTACTAAAAAAAAAAAAAGAAAATTTTATAGTTGGCTTTATGTTTCCCAAACTGTTATACTAATAGCAGGCTTATGTTTATGTTTTAATTTTTCAAATTTGACAAAATTGTTTACTACATCTTTAACAATTTTTAACAAACATTACTACTGACGAAGATAACTCTAAGTGTTGTCGAAACGTTTAGATTGTATAATTTAAAGTACACCATTAAAAAATCCCAAAAAAGATAAGTATTTTATTATGAGTGTTAATGGTGAAAGTTTACATTTTCAACTTTTATTATTGTTACCTTGAAGTTACTATATTGATCTTAGGTGGAAATAACTAAGCAGAAATTTGTTGGTAATTAAGCAAATCAAAAAGCATGAACCAGGCCCGATTGAATTTACCCATTGAGTCAACGGCATTATCTTTTATTGAGTGTTTGGTGTTTCTAGTTATTTTATCGATTTGTATTGAGAACGCTTTAAAACATTTATTTACACCATTATTATACCTTACACCATTATTACATGTTTACTTCAAGCAAAAAGCAGAAGTATTTTTTTCCTCTAATTTATAATTCTTCTATAGCGCGACATTTTTTCTGAGTGGTTGCGCTCATTACAAAACTTAAACTGAGGTCTTTATACAGTACGAAACAATAAATTCGGAATATTTACCAAATGATTGTTATAAGATTATATAATTTTTAAGAAAAAGTAGTTTAATTGCCTTAACTGCAACGCATAGGTTTAAGGATCACACCTAAAAAAACCAAAATGTGTCGGTGTAGCCATAATACAAATACCTAAAAAACAAGTAAGTTTCGTTTGATAGAGAATTCAATTCTTTAAAGAATTTAAAAAAATGTTATTTTCCGTAACGCGTTTATTATAAAAGAGATTGCATAATTATTCTACAGAATCTTATTCAAATTATTATTACAGGTAGCGTAAGACAAAAAATTAAATATGAATGAAAATGATTTAATGGTATCATTGATAGAAGCACATGGCCTTGGGGTTAACCTTGTGAATTTTTGTATTCTAATAAGGGGACCTAATGCTAACTTATAACACAGTTATAAGAACGTGTTTTTTGTTTTACAGCATGATTTTTATTTCTCGTAATGCATTTATTACAAAAGAGATTGCATAATTACCCTAGAAAATGTTATTAAAATTATTCATCCAGGTAGCGTAAGCTAAAAATTAAATATGAATGAAATTGATTAAACCGTATTATTGATAGAAGCAGATGGTCTTGGTATTTTTTAAAGTTAACAAATCGTATATGTCTATATAACATGAAGTTTAAATATCACTCTGTCTGGGATAACCGCCTTGTTTTTACAATCTGATTTTATTTTTTCGTAATGAGTTTATTATAAAAAAATATTTTTATTAAAATTATTATATTTCTTTTAAGTTCCATTTGTAGCTTGCGACCTTGCCTATATACAAATTTACAGCATGAGTTTAAAAAATGATTTCGCCTTCGAAACCAGCCAACCTTCAACGGCCTTGTATGCATACAAAAATACTTTTAAATGATTTGCCCCTTGAGACTGTCAAATTTTACGTATACGATATAACTGTTTTTATTAACAACAGACTTTCTATAACGCTGTCCACGAACTAGTAGAGTTAATCAGCCGAGTGAAAGAGGTGCAAGAGCTGATTACGGGGTAGGCTTCAACGCCAGGAGAAGAAGTTTATTGGGGGATGTGTCGCCCTGGAGCTGCATGAGACGAAGGTACCGAACTTTTAAAGGGCAAAAGAAGACGGAGGGCAGAAAACAGTATCAGTTCCTGCACCTCTTTCGCTTCGCTGATTAACTCTAGTTCGTGGACAGCGACAAGCAAAGTGTTCCATTTTCTACGGTGTAGTAGTATTAGTAGTTTAATAATGTAAAATATATTCACGACTATATATATATATATATATATATATATATATATATATATATATATATATATATATATATTGTGATGGCAAATAAAGATTATGATTATAATAAATTTATCACCACAATGAATTATGAAACAATAGAAATTAATTGTGTTAGTAAATTATAATGTATTTTACTAATACTTCAGCACGTTGTGCCATCTTCAATTTAATCTGATAATTACTGTTAATATTATTAAAATAAATTGCCTCGACTAGCATCTCAGGGGATAGGATTCAATATAGTTCAGTATTAAAATTAAAACATTTACGTAAGGTTCTTTTGTAAAAATGAATTCAATTGTGATATTTAATTAAATCTGGAATCGTGTAAATTTTAATTTTTATTCAAACACCTTGTATCATCTGCAAATATATAACATGTTGTGCGCATGTGAATTTTATTGACTTGAAGATATGTGTGCATCACATCATGATTAAACAATAACGTTAATATAATTTGGGTAAGTATCTTTTTTCTTTTAAAATAATATTGAATCACTATAAAATCAATAATTGTTGAACTATTTCCAGACTAGTACATAATTCACTTTAAACAAATGCACATGAATAACTTATAATAATATTCAACGTAACCTCAAATAAATACATAAAAGATTCATACTCACATAATGTACATTTTCTTTCAACTGATCCAATTTCCAATCCAGAAATAATTCGAATTCCATTTATGTATTATTGATCCCTCAGTGGAAGATCTACAGCATCAGCATGTTATGGATATGCTGCATAAATATTTACTCCATCGGCGGAAGGTTTACAGCACGTTTTTTTTTGTTAGTATGCTCATGCTTATGGCTAGTATTTACTTATTTATAGGTTGTATATCTTCTTATTCGTAGACTGTTCAGGAGTCCTTCTCCTCTTCAACCCTGGCCAATCCAAGTTTGTTGGTGTTGCGATGTTTTGCTGTTATTGTATAGTTTACAGTCATGAGATGTGCTTATTTTTGGTGTAAAAAAAAGTTTATTTATTTAATATTTAATAGTGCGTTAATTGGCTTAAATGTATGTATTGTTAAGTGGGGTGTAGTGTGCTTAGTGTGATTATTAGATTCGTCGGCCGGTTTCTTGCTGGGTCGTCATCGAATAGACGGGGGGATGCGGAGGGTATGTGGGATGTTGTCCAGTGAATCTTCTATCTCTTCTGGGAGGTCGTCGAGGAGTTTTGTAAGGATCGCGGAGGGATATTTGTATTTTAATTTAGGGTTTCTACGTGGGAATTGGGGAAAACGGTAGTTGTAAGGTGTGGTAAGGATCTCTTTGGTAGGGATAGTGTCGCCGAAGATTCTTTCATGTGCAAAGTTTTTCTGTAGTGTTTGGATTCTGTGTGTGATACTTGGTATGTTTACGTGTTGTGTCGCTAGGGTACCTGAGAGTTAACCTGAGGATTCGGCGTTCACAGGAGGCGATAGAGGAAAGGTGATTGGGGTTTATATTGGTGATCGGAAATCCATAACAGGGCGGATGTATATTTTATAAGTGCGTAGAAGTGTTTTGAGGTGGCGACCTCTGATTCTACTCCGGAGGGCGCCCAGTAGGTTTGCGCGGTTCCTAATCCTATTGAGTGTTTTTTAACATCGGGTAGCCAATTGAAAGTTCTAGTAAAGGGGATTCCTAGGTACGTGATTTCATCTTGGAGTGGGAGTCTTTCTTGGAAGAGGATAGTTTGGGTTTTGGTGGGATTGACGGAGACTCTCCACTGGTTAGCCCAGTTGGAGAAGTTCCGCAACGTTTTCGATATGAGGTGGGAGGCCGTTTCGCTGTTTCGATTGACCGCCCAGAAGGCGGTGTCATGCGCAAACTGCGCAACGACTACTCCGGGTTGTGTGACTTCGGGAATGTCGGATGGGAAGATAGTGTATGGGATCGGGGCTAAGGCAGAGCCTTACGGTGCGCCTGCTGTAGGTTGAAAAGTATCGGAGAAGGTTTTCCCTACTTTGACCCGAACTGACCGATTGGTCAGGTACGAGAGTAGGAGTTTGGAGAAGGAGTCTGGTATATTGAGGTTACTAATCTTGTGCAGGAGACCTGCGTGCCAAACCCTTTCGAATGCTTGCTTAATGTCCAGAAACACAGCCAGATTGCATCGCTTGTGATTGAATGCCCTGGTGGTCTCTGTAAGCAGCTTCAACAAGGAATCGTGACACGTTTGGTTGGGACGGAAGCCGAATTGGCTGTTGGGAAGAAGGTCGTTGAATTCTAGGTGGTCCCTGAGTCGCCTGGTTAGAATTTTCTCAAAGCATTTACCGAGGCAACATAGGAGGGAAATGGGTCTATAGGAGGAGGGTGAGGTTAGGTCAGCGTGGGGTTTTGGTATCATGACGGTGGAGGCCGATTTCCAGTCCGTCGGGAAGTGATAGAGGGTTAAGCATTTTTTATAAATGTCGGAAAGTATACGGAGGGCTGGGTCAGGTAGGTGTCGGAGGATTTTCCTATTCAGGCCGTTATGACCTGGGGCGGAATTTTTCCCTTTTTTGAAATATGTTTGGACCTGGTCGGGCGTGATAGGGGCATAAAAACGACTCTCGTTATCGAGTTGGGTTTCAGGACGGTTAAGGTTGCGGAATTCTTTAAGGCGGCCCTCGAGGAGTGCCTTGAACCGGTTATCGAACTGGGGATCATCTGGGGATTGAAAAATGGATTGAAGGTGGTGAGCAAAGAAATCGGCCTTTTCTTGGTCGGAGGAGATTATGTTGTCCTAAATGTCGGTTAGGTGGGATTTTGGGTTTACTTTTCTTCTGGTCAGTCCATCGAACTGTTTCCAGAAGAGTTTACCATTTCTATAATCTAGCTGGCAAGTGGTTTTGGTCCAGGAGTCTTCAGCGTGTTTATTGGTTTCTCGCCTGATTAAGGTGTTAAGGCGATTGTATTCGGTCTTGGGAGCCGGATCTCTGGATTACAAGAATTAACGATACATTCGTCTTTTCTCTTTGATCCAGTTCACAATGTGCTGTGGGAGCGGTTTGCGGGAGATCTCGATGTTTTTAATGGCACTGAGATTTCGACCGCTTCCGTAACTACGGAAGTTAGGTCACTAATAGCTCTCTCGAGATCTTGGGTCGTTTGAATATTGGGTGTAGGAAGGTTGTTGGAGATGTGTTCGGAGAACACATTCCAGTCTGCTCTAGAAAAATCTTTAATTACTGTGTATCGCGGAGGTGTAGGGGAAGCTGGACAAAATAAGGCTTTGACCAGTACTGGTATGTGATCAGATGTGATCGTGGTGCCTAGAAAGCACTCACGATCGAAATAGTGAGCTATGGGTTCGGAAACTATGATATGGTCTACTATAAAGGCACCTAAATGTTCGAAATAGGTTGGTTGAGTGTTGGAGATTCGTCATTCGTTGCGGTGTCTCCGAATTGGGTCTGGCGGGCATTAAAGTGACCTAGGATAACAGCATTAGGGAGGCTAGAAGCGTAGATTAAAAGGTCATCTGACAGTGTGTTGTGACCTGGCGGGTTGTGATATTAAATAAATACTATAGGAGTGGGAAAGGAGTTAAGGATTGAGTTGACGGAAGACAGGATGGGTTCAACGGATGCCATCCTTGATGGGGAACCGGAAGGTTCCCGTCGCTTCCGGCACTTAAAAGAATAGGTAGGATGAGCATCCCCGCAGTTGCTAGACCTTGGGTTTGCAGAGGATTTGCAGGCGGAGGATCTGTGACTTTTGCCACAGTTTCCACAGCGGATCGCGCGGGAAGGACACTCTTCCGCGATATGCCCCACCTACTTGCAGGTAGAACAATACTTTGGGAGAGGTTGGGCGATAAGGGAAGGTTTGCAACGGTAGTGTCGCCCGAACATGACTACACCACGTGCTAGGAGGTATTCTAGGGTGGTTTGGGAAGGAGTTGTAATTCGGTCTAGGGTAGTTGGGGGTGTTCGTGACCTTCGAGGTGATGCGAACGGCCTTTTTCACATGTGAAAGATCGATCGCATCCAAGATCTCTTGGGCTAGGATATCCTTATTTACGTGACGAATCACGCAGGAGAAGGAGGGAGCTCTAGAGCGAAATAGTGTCGCAGCCTAAGCTGCGCACCATACGGCAAGGGAGAGGCGGTCTCTAAGAGACAGGTATGGTTATGGTTGAATGTTAAGTTCAACCAGGGAAGGTTAAGGGATTTTAAGAAATTAAAAAGGGATTTCTGGGCTCTTGCGGATGCAATACCTCGAGGATTGGGAGCGGGTGCAATTAAGATTAATGGAAGTGGGTGTAAGAATCACGGCAGGTGTACAGGTGGCTGGGAAGGTGTAGGTAAGAGGGCGGGTTTGTGTGAGTATGCGGGTTTGTGTGCCTGTTTCAGTGTGTGTGCGGGTTTGTGTGGTATTGTGGAGGCGGTGGAGCGTGTTGAAATGTAGGAGTGTGTTGATGAGGTGGAAATGGAGGAGGCGTTTGAGTGGGAGCATGTACGTGAGGATGGAGGTGGCGAGGTGAGGGTGTGTGCGTATGTGTGTGTGTGTGTGTGTGTGAGTGGTGAGTGTCGGTGTAGGTGGACGGGTGGCGACGGGGGTTGGGGATACCACCGTTACTGTAGTACGGTGGTGACCGTGCTTAACCATCGCGGTTGTTGTTACAGCACGAAGATACATAGGTATGCTGCATCAATATTCGCTTTATCACTTTACCAAAAGCAATTTAATTTATTTTATTAAATTAATAAATATAATAATTTATTTTCAGGTCAGTGTATCCGAAAATACAATAATTTTAGATGCATTCAAATTTATTATGCACTTGTAACTTTTAATTTTATTTCAATTAAAATAACTCAATGCTAACTTGGCTAAAATAATTTTAATTTAAACGAAATAATTGAAATAATTCGACTTACATGGACTAGTATACCGACAACACATCACTGGGAAAACATTTAGTTTAATCTTATTTTTATTTACAATTTTAATTTCAATTGTTGAATATAAAATTTTTAAGGTTATACGAACCACATGAACGAACTTAAATTTTTATTCATGTGCACATCAAGTGACATGTTCACACTTTGAGAGTTATAAAATGTTTTGCCACTTACTTATATAGCTTCTGAAGAACTACCCATCACGTTAGCAAATATTGTCAACACAAACATAACACAGCTTAATTCTCATTGGCTAATTATTTTCAGAATTTTTGTAAATTATTATTTTTACACATAACTTTCTTATATTATTATTTTTGAATTGCAAAATTTCCTATCCATAGGTACCTCACATGGCATATTTCCTTTAAAAATCCGTAATCTATTTAAAATCTAACAAAAATGCATATTTTCATATACAAATTTACTTATATCTAACTTAATCTACTTTTATGCTTAAATCACATCTTTGATGTTAATTTAAGTTGTAACACTTACTAATCACACTATAATGTAAGTTTTTAATATAATATTTGTTCAATTTCACTTTTAAACCTAATCAGTTCTATCAATCTTGTTAAATCTGTTCTGATTCACAATCTTTAACATGTCCTTTACTCATCTTACGTTGATTGATACAACTTAATTCCTTTTTGTTTCAGAATAGAAGCATAGTATGGTACCAGACTAGAGTATTCCCATGCATTTTATAAATTAAAATACATATTTTTACAATTCCGAAGATCGGAAACTATTATAATGAAGAAATCGATAATTACACTTTTATACTTATAAAATTTGATTTAAATAGATAACATGTTCTATAATCACATTTGTACTTAGTTTTATGTTAATTTGTTCTTATGCAATTTGCGTTTTACATATACGCTTACTCAATTCCATTGCAATTAATTTATGTTTAATGTAGCTTTTAATCTGAGCTTATATCTCTCTTACGATGACATTTAGCTTAATAAATAGCAACATCTGTCTATAATTTTAATATACTATAATTGTTTACTGATATAAGTTTATCTAAGGTTCTTTTGTACATTAAATTCAATCGTGATTTTAATTAAATCTGGAATTGTATAAATTTTACTTTTATTCAAACACCTTGTACCATCAGAAAATAAATTACAAGTTGTGCACATGTGAATTTCGTTGACCTTAATATATGTGTTTGTGTATCATCATAACCAAACAATACTAATTTAAATTTGGTAAGTATCCTTTCTCTTTTTAAATAATATTGAATTAATATAAAATCAACACATGGTTGTAGTATTTCTAGACTAGTATATAATTCACTCGTATCCTTTACATAAATACACATAAATAAATTTTAATAAAACTCAACGTAACCTTCAAAGAAATATGTAAGATTCATAGACTCACGTTAATGTTCCTTTCTTACAGCTGGTCCAATTTCCAATTCAGAAATAATTCGAATTGCAATATTATTGGTCCATCAGGGGAAGATCTACAGCATCAGCAAGTTGTGGATATGCTGCATCAATATTTGCTCCATCGGTGGAAGGTCTATACAGCACCAATATACATAGGTATACTGCATAAATATCTGATTTGTCACTTTTCCATTCGAAAATATCACAACCTTTATCAGTATTCAAATTATTATCACTTCCATTTTTCAATTATAATTTCAATTCGAATAATAACACAAAGGCAATTTGGTTAAAATAAATTTTAATTTTAACGAATTAATTGAAATATGCCGATCTACATTCACTTATACAACGCTACACATCACCCGGAATAATAATTACGTTAACCTTATTTTTTATTACAAATTTTAATTTTCATTTGTTTAATAATATAAAATTGTTATGGTTATACGAACCACATGAACGATGTTAAATTTTCAATCATGTACACATCGAGTGACATGTTCACACTTTGGAAAATTACAAGGTAAGATATAAAACTTTCTACCACTTCCTTATATAGCTTCTGAAAAACAACCCATCACCTTAGCCAATATTGCCAATACAAACATAACAATGCTTAAATTTCATTGGTTAATCATTTTTCAGAAATAAACAAAATACTATTCTTACTGATAACTTCTTATACGTGGACCTCACATACATATTTTCTTTAAAAATTCTTATTCTATCTAAATTCTGGCAAATATGCATATTTTCATACACAAATTTACTTATAACTAACTTATTCTAATTCCAACAGGAAAACTACAAACAGAAATGTATTCTGTGACCCAAAATACATAAGAATTCACTAACTTTAAATACCTTTATGGTTCATGTTAATAAATTCCATCTCAAGCAATGCGTTAAAAATCATCATAACTTGGTTTATCAACTGTTAAGCTTAAATCACATCTATATTAATTTAAGTCAAAACACTTACTAATCACACTATTAAGTAGGTCTTTAATTTCACTCTTAAACTTAATAAGCAATATGAATCTTGTAAAATTTGTTCGGATTTCATAACTTTAACATGTCCTTTACACTTCTTACGTTGATTGATACAATTTAATTTCTTTTTGTTTTAGAATGGAAGCATATTATGGTACTAGGCTAGAACATTATCATACAAATGGAATACATGTATTTTATAAATGGGAATACATATTTTTACAACTCCGAAGCTGCTCGGAAACTATAATAATAAAGAATATGACTGCTTAGCTATGATAACACTCTTGTATTTATCAGATTTGGTTTAACTAGCTAACATGTTCTATATTCACATTTGTACTAAGTTTTAAGTTAACTCGCACTTACGCATTATGCGCTTTACATATGTGTTTATTCAAATTCAACGTAATTAATTATAATAAAATACTTATCTTTTTGGGATTTTTAATAGTACACCATTAAAAATCCCAAAAAGATAAGTATTTTATTATGAGTGTTAATGGTGAAAGTTTACATTTTCGTAATTAATTTATGTTCAATGCTTCTTTTAATCTGAGCTTATATCTCTCTATCTGATATTCAACTTAATTAATATCATCTCAACGTATATATATATATATATATATATATATATATATATATATATATATATATATATATATATATATATATATATCAAGAAGTCATTGTCAGCGTCATAGAAAGTCTGGTAATTTTATAAAACAGTCGTTTTTAGAAATTCCTCATACTGAAATAACGACTTGAAACTGCGTACCATTCTTCGGAAATTACTCTACAGCTAATCAATTAGACCTTAACGTAAGCAGCTGCAATTTGGAGATTTTTGCCAACCTGTAAATAATAACTAGAAATTGCATTCCAGGCGTCGAGGATCACGCTAACGCTAATCAATTACTCGTTAACGTAAAGGTCACTGTTTGGAAATTGATAAATCTGAAAATAACGACTAGAAAATGCATTCCGCACATGAGGAATTACCTTATCATTATCATTCTCGTTTTCAGTGTTTTATTAAATCTTTCAACTACAGATGTTTTACGTCAGGTTATTTGTCATATAGAAATTGATGTTTTGTTTCTTAAAAAAAGTTTATCGCTTTTCTTAAAAATACCGGTTAATGCTTTCAATTACAGGTGAGGCTGTCTTCGTTTAAGAGCTCTCACCCAAACCTAAATCCTCTTGCTAAAACATCGATAACCGTTAGTATGTAGCTATAGCTGTGTTTACTTAACGGTCACATATCGCAAAATGCACCTGTTTCGAGTAAATTTCTCACTACAGGTTAACGTATAGTGTGCGCTTCTTGTTTCTGTAACCACACTCTAATATCCTCCTCCTCAGGACCATGTTTATAAATCTAAGACCCTTTGTGAGAGACGTATTTCTGATAAGGTCGGGCTTGTATGTAAAATAATATAGAGCTGAAATTAGCTTAAAGATGAGGACACTGGCATTTCGTTGCATACATCACAATATTAAAGATTCTGATTGTGCATTACAAAAACGTTCTACCGTTCCGAAACCGAATAAACATAAATTCAGGAAGATGAATGCGGTACAACTTCTGAGAACGAGGAGGAAGGTTTGAGGTGTTTGTGTAGTATTTCCAGAGTCTTGCTGAAAGCAGCTAATTTAAGAACAATCTCACATCTATGTAATAATAGTGGCCGATAAAGACTATATATTATCCTTTGCATGTATTTAATCTAATGAGAGGTATTATTATTATGAACCAGCATCAATGATATTAGATGTTTTACGGATTGTTAATAAACTATTACAATATAATCGTTCAATATAAATGAGTTAAATGTATCCCAAAATCTTGATGATAGTGATACTCTCTAGGAAATTTCAAATAAGCTAAATTACGTTACCATTATTTCAAATTAGAAAGGTTAAAAGTGTTTAATTAGCATGGCTATTAAATCTCAGCTGGTAAAAGCCTGTGTAACGTCAAGTACATGTGTGCAATTGAACATGCAGATAAATCAGACATAATTTTTTTTAATGTATAGGTGCTGACTGTTTAGTAAGATAATCTGCCTACATAAAAAAGCACTGTTTCATCAGGGTAGAAATTATTATTATTGCGACTAATATTTAATTTAGGCCTTAATATACTTCGCAGTAGTAAAACTTTAAAAATATTTGTAAACATATGCAAGGGCTCAACCTACAAATGGAACTTAAAAGAAATATAATAATTTTAAAAACAATACCTTTCATAATAAACTCTTTACGAAAAAATAAAATCACATTGTAAAAACAAAACGGTTATCCCAGGCAGAATGACATTTAAACTCCATGTTAGATAGACATAAACACTTTGTTAACTGTAAAAAATACCAAGGCCATCTGCTTCTATCAATAATACGGTTTAATTATTTTCATTCATATTTTATTTTTAGTCTTACGCTACCTGTAACAATAATTTTAATAACATTTCCTAGGGTAATTATGCAATCTCTTTCATAATAAACGCGTTACGAGAAATAAAATCATGCTGTAAAACAAAAACACGTTCTTATAACTGTGTTATAAGTTAGCATTAGGTCCCTTATTAGAATACAAACATTCACAAGGTTAACCCCAAGGCCATCTGCTTTTATCAATGATATGATTTAATCATTTTTATTCATATTTAATTTTTAGTCTTACGCTACCTGTAATAATTTTAATAACATTTTTTTAGGAAATTATAGTTTCTTTTGTAATAAACTCGTTACGAAAAAATAAAACCACATTATAAAAACAAAAACCGTCATCCCAGGCGGAATGATATTTAAACTTCATGTTAGATAGACATAAACACTTTATTAATCTTAAAAAACACCAAGGCCATTTGCTTCTATAAATAATACGATTTAATTATTTTCATTCGTATTTAATTTTTAGTCTTACGCATCAGTACAGAAATCAAATGTCAAAATGACACAATCTTTCAAACGTCAAACGACCTAACTAATAAGAAAACAGGTTAAGAAACATAATAGATTTTGGTTGTCTAAAGAATTAATCAAAACTATTTATTGGAAGAATTATTATCGAATTTGAAAATAGTGGAACGTTGCTTCCTTTGTGTAATTGTGACAAAATTTATAAAGCTTACATTCAAAGAAATGCTAGGCGTTATTTTCGAGCATTCTTCGCTGATGCGTGTTTTTAAAGCCTGTAAATCTGCAAACCTTTCAGAAGTGAAAATTTTAGATTTTAAATGTTCCCAGAGATAATAGTTATTTGGTGCAAAATTTCTAGATTTTGGAAGCCACTTAATTGCACAATTTTGTCCGATTACACAGTTATTAAAGCAATTATTAATAAAGTCTTTAACTTCTCTGCTGTTCCATCCACTTGAAGCCAAATTTCTTCTTCCTCAGGAGCTACTTATGCTGGAACCGGTAAAATTTGCTATTGCAGCAAATCCAAAACCTACCGCTGTTGTTAGATTTTCCTAATTAAAAAATGGTCCAATATTATGTTGTCCGCATCTTCCTCCCAAACATTAATTTTTTGACGATATTTAGTTCGGCTTTCAACAAAAATTTCGGGCCTTTCTATTGGCCAAATCCTTTAATTTTGCACGTTTGGTTCATCATTTAACGCAAACGTACTCTCATCCGTAAAACAAATGTTCTTTCAAATTTTCAGTCTAGATTGGCCTTCTCCAGCATATCATAACAAATCTCTGCCCTTTTCACAAAATCCTCCTCAAGCAACTCCTGATGAGAGTTTGTACGAATGGAAATTATTCTCTTTCAAAATTTTTAATGCTGTTGCGTTATGCATTCCAAACGAAATTTCTCGAGAACTTAAACCAGGAATTTCAACAACTGCAGTCAATACATTTGTAACACTTTTATTTTCAAACACATTTATTGCGCTAAATAAGGTACTTACTGTGCACGTGATATTGCCAGAATAAAACATTTTTAACCTTTCTATTCTTTCTGAAACGGTGTACGATAAGTCTACTGTTATGACTAATAAACTGACAACATTGCAATGTTTACAATAATTTTGAAAGGTAACGCCATCACAACGTCTCATTGCTGCCCTGATGCTGAGCAGGAATGGTACACAATTTTTGCAATTTTTTAAATAAGCGTAAGCTGTAAAATATTTTTAATAGTTTCATCTGATAGAGAATTCAATTCTTTAAAGAATAGTTCCGGTAGAGCTTTTACTTAAAATAATTATAGACGCAGGAATTCGCGAGTTGGTCCAACCATTCACCACCATATGTGTGTGTGTGTGTGTGTGCGCGCGTGTGTGTGTGTGTGAACTTCTCTTCATAAAGTTTCTTAACATAAAGCGAAATGAAAATGTTAAAACTGTGGGGGACATTTTCCGAAAAAATTGTTTCACTGAAAGTGCGTGTGTGTATGCGTGCATGCGCGCGAACATACGCGCTGGTGTGTTTATGTGTGGTGTGCGTGGGTGCGTGCGTGCCTGCGTGCGTGAGTGAGAGTTGGAGTGTGAGTTCGAGTGCGAGTACGAGTGCGAGTGCGAGTATGTGTGTGTCTGCGTGTCTGTGTGTCCACGTTTCTGTGTGTCTGTGTATCTGTGTGTCTGTGTGTCTGTGTATCTGTGTGTCTGTGTGTCTGTGTGCCTGTGTGTCTGTGTGTTTGTGTGTCTGTACCTGTGTGTCTGTGTGTCTGTGCGCCTGTGTCTATGTGCGTATGTGTGTCTGTGTTCTGTGTGACTGTGTGTCTGTGTGTCTGTGTGGCTGTGTGTCTGTCACTCACTTACTTACTCACTCATTCACTTACCCACCCATTCACTCACTCACTCCCTCTCTCACTCTCTCACTCACTCACTCACTCACTCACCCACTCTCTCACGCACTCACTCACTCACTCTCACTCACCCACCCACTCTCTCACTCACGCACTCACTTACTCACTCACTCACTCGCTCGCTCACTCATTCACTCTCTCAGTCACTCAGTTACCCCGTCACTCTGTCTCTCAGTCACTTAGTCACTGAGTTACTCAGTCACTTGGTCACTCACTCACTTACTTACTCTCACTCACTCACTCACTCACTCATT